>NW_010577199.1:26309-42505 GCF_000705375.1 Tinamus guttatus | reverse complement strand
AAGCAGGTTTGAGTCAACACTTAGCAGAAAACCACTAATGCAGAGCAACCCGTGACAACTAAACTTGAAGCAATGTCCTCAAACACTCTTGGTTTCAAAGAAACAAACAATCTACTCTCCCCCTATCCCAATGGGAAAGACAAGTCTGCCGAATGGAAGTCTAGCAGCTTGAGGCGCGTTCAGCCTGTTGCCTGGGCTCCAACGCTGAACACTGAGGTGCCTGAACACCGACATGCTCTGGGTACCACCTCAAAGCACTGCAGACTGCAAGGCAAGCTGGCTGTCCTACTTCCACTCACGCTCCCTCTTTAAGACGCTACCCTGAATTATTTTAGAATGCTAAATCAGTAGAAGAATGTTAACTAACCCATCTGGAGTGTTAGCACTGAAATATCTCAGTACAAGGGCAGAGAAAGAGCCATCCAAGTCAGTAGTTAGAGCTGTGAGTCTACATTAACATTTAAGTTCACATAGGAATACTTGATCTCAGTCAGCCCCACTTGCAAAACATTTGTTTGTACCACACATGTTAAGGTTCAACTGCCTCCTTCCAAAGGACATTTTCCAGTTTCAGGGAAAATATCCAAAGAGTTTGCAGTGATACTTAAACCAAACAATATCCTTTTACTACTCAGTGTTAAAACTTAAGTCAAACACCAGCAAAAGAAAGACAATTTTGCTTATCCATCTCATAATACACAAAAGGACTGTGGGTATCTGTCTGTTCCAAAAGTCATAAATGTATTTCACATCATCTAATCACTGAATAAAATGCATGCCCAGTCTTTAACAGACAGCTGAAGTCTTGGCAGGCTAGACAATTCTGAGGAGGATACTCCTTGCACAGAAGTACTTGAGTCTCAACATCAAGACCACCACCTGCATCCCCCATGGTTCTGAACAAAGTTCAGTAGTTTGTTCAGTAAGGCAGTGGAACAGGACGCTTAGAACATCACTTCTGCCATCCCTAAGGAAAGGCACTGTTGTCCGCATTTGAAACAAGACAATGTCCTTAACTAGATTTCTGAAGGACCTTAGTTAGCACATGGTCCTAGCAGTAGGACAGGAATGTTTTCAAAACCAAGAAAACCTGAGCACTGAAGGAAGAGCAGAACTGCAGTCCTTTCCCCAGTATTCCCCTAGCGCAGCCCTATTTTGTACATCTTAGAGTGAATTTCTCCAGATATTGCATGTGGGGCAAAGAGCCTGTTCTACAGATCCTAGGGGCCCATCTAGGGATCAGGCATTTAAACAATGCACTGAAGTAAAATCTCTCCTAACATTATTCAAACAAGCTTCCTGGGAATCATCAGCAGGTAGCTGAGGCTAAATGCTCCAATTTCTAGTTTCACAGCAAGTGAGAAAAAAGTTTAAAACTTAAGACTTTAAAAAGTCTTTAAAAAAGAAAATACCAAAAAAAAGACTGCCCAAACTCTCATTCGCTAAGGCCTCCATAATTATGAGCTAGTTACCAATACAGATAGCTGCTCAGTTCAGGTAAGCTTCCATCTAAAAAAATAAAGTTTTCCAGATCAAATTCTCCAATGTTTATTTCTATGAACTAGATTTCTTAAGGACAAAAGAACCTAACAACCCATCAAGCTAAAGGAAAAAAACAAAATTAGAAGTTTCAGTCAAAAGTAAAATTTGTTCATCCGCATTTACTGTTCAATGCAGTCTTGATATAAAGGCTGACGAGCTTAAACAGCTCTGCAATTTTCCTTAAGAAAGTCTTCTCCCTATTATCTTTTGAAATATTGCCTTAGATTCTAGTCATATAAAAAATAAGACTATAGATCTTCTATTTTAGGTCATTTGATGTTTTCCTTCATCTTATCAGAAGAGTTCCTACAGGAGAGCTGAATTCCATGCAATTAGTTTTACATTATCAAAAGCATTTGTATCACTTTCAGTTCTATGCTATCCAGCAGAACACGATTTTTTTTGCAAAGTTAAAAACATTTGGATAGGTCCATGTTTAAGGCCTTTTAATACAATACCTGAAGTTGTAAGCAATTCATAGAAAAATATGTATGTTAGAGGTATAACCAGCTGTCCCCTACTCCATAAAGTTTTAGTAGTTTACATTACTTTCCCATGGGATTTTTTCAGTCATTTATAGTTCATTACTTTGTATGGCTATAGAATCCCTGCTGTGTTAAAAAATGCCAAATAAAATTATATCTCATTCACTGCTTTATGCTATACCTTCTTTTGTTCCGATCCAATTAGTGAAAGCCTGTTCTTCATTTATCATACTTTTAGCTGATTACATTAGGCATTACAATAGTTCTCTAGCTTTCCTCGACAATGTTTGCACCAACAGTGTTATACTTCTGGTTGAGGAGGCTCTTTCATCTTAACCTTCTGTTCCAATCAGTTCAGGGGGAAAAAGTACATATGATTACTCTTTTTCAGCTGAAACTTTGCTTGTTTGCTCAGCCTCAAAACAATTCTGCCAGATGTTTTAAAGCAATATTTCCAAATTTTGATGATTCTTTCCCACTTTACCTATCTGAGTGGGAAGCATTTTGCATTTTGAACTCTAAATGAAAAGCAGCATTTTTACTACCTTACAACAATTCTTTTCTGAGGCTCTCTGAAATAGCTGATTCAATAAAAGATGCTAGGCATGAGTTTAAAGACTCTAAAAAAGCATCCATTATGACCTACTTTTCTGAACTCATGACCAATTTTAATGACCAGGGCTTCACAGCAGCCATTTTGTCAAACTTTTCACCCACCCCACTGATCCTGTTTCTGGACACTTGTTAAAGCAGGAGTTTTGCTTCCATTACATAAATAATTTTTCAGCCACTCAACTTTGCATTACTGCACAAACATCCCCAAATCCTTCAATTCACCTACCTTTAACTAGTAATGGTCCCTTCCTACCGTCTTAATTTTTATCCACAAAAATCTTTCAGATCTTTAGCCTTTTTAAAAAAATATACCAAGCAATATTTTGTTGTTTTTATCTCCCCTTTTCAGATAAGCTTTATTCAGTTCCCATCACAACAGTCAACTTTTTCCATGCTCTCAATATATAACAGCTCCTGCTGCTGCTCCCAGCTCATGACAGTTAATTATCATTTCTTTAAAAAGCTGTATTTGTTACCTTTCACTTGTACACATATGGCAAAATAAGCATTGTTCTAATATCAGCTTACTCAAGCCATCTGTCATTGAATTCCATAGAAAGGGAAAGGAGAAAAACAGTAATTTCACTAAGTGTTTACATTTACTCCAGCTATTCCAACTCCTATTCAACACTAAACTCTAAAGGTTTCAAGACATAAATGTCTGTTTCTTAGTACTACATTGGTGTTAGAGAATTTTCCAACTTTTTGGAAACATTAACATTACAAAAAAGACAACAGCAATAAAGAGTTTTTCCCAAAATCTCTAGGGTAAGATTATTTACTAGTGAGCCTTACATGTTTGTTCAAGCATGTTTATCCACTTGCTAGAACATAGGCTTTCTGTCTTCCTTAACTTGTGCAGACAGATTGGTGCACCAAAACAGAACACAACTGCTTCAGTGATCTGTTCCCACATTGGACTTCGGACTGGGATCCAAAAATCTAATAGGTTAAGGTGCTACTTGGCTAGAGATTCTATACTGATTAATCAGTAACACTTGGATTATAACTTGGATTCCAAGAAATATCTTACACATAAACCACAATTTATGTCTTTTAAGCTACTACCTGCATGGCCCTCTACATGAGGAAACAAAGTATATTCAAGGCTCAAAAACCAAGGTATTTAAGACAGTATTACAGCACCACCAAAAACAGTAGTTATCCCAGCTGAGGTCATTTAGTCATATGTCAATGGATGGGAAATATATTGGAAGCTACTATTATTCAGTGGAAAAAGTCACAGTACCAGTAGGCCTCTTAATTCACACTATTTGCTTTGATAAAAATAGTGCAGTTAGTGCTCCAACTTCTAACATTAAGCCTCTTATATCTTATGTTCCACAGAGACAAGCTATTTTATAGCAAATATTTCTTAGCTATGCTCAGTATCAAATCCATTATTTAAGCAATTTTATCTTCATGCCAAAGGAAGTGTCTGAATTGCTAGACACTGTTTATTTCTTCCTGTACACTGAAACACAAAAGAAACTCAGTTCAATTTCATTTGTTTTCAACCAGTAGGACAAAGGAAAGCCTTCTGGCTTGTAGAAATACCTCTTTAGATTATCTGCAAAAATCAGATGGTATCAAGATCAGGCTATCCAATTTTTAGCAAGTAGCTACAGGCATAATAACTCTGTATTACTTAAGTCAGAATCTAGGTTATAAATAGAAAATTTACACTTTCCAAATAATCCTCTTGTAAGTACCTGGATATAAAAGATGTTTTGTAAACTATCCCAACTTTTCTAATCACTTGAACCCAGGTCCTAATGCTTTTAGTAAACACTGAGCTTCTCTGGAGATCTTCAAAGCTCACCTGGATGCTACCCCTATACTACACACTCTAGGTGTCCCTGTTTGAGCAGGTGAGTTGGACTAGATGATCTCTAGACGTCCCTTCCAACCTCAACCATTCTGTGAACTAGCTTTGGGATAGACAACCATTCCAACACCATACCTTGACATTTATTCCTGCCTCTGGTCCAATGACCAGCACCAGATTAGCCTCCCATGATGTTCCCTATCTTCACAATCTAAGTCTCAAAGAACAGAAGTCCTGCTTAATCCCATCACATTTGAAATCAAAGGAAGCTCCCAACTTCTGCTGCAGCCCATTGCTAAGTGAACAAGTCTCTCCTAACTACACTTTTCCCATGTGGAGGCAGAGGCTCAGCTGGTAGATTGAAATCAAACTTGAGCTGATGCAAAAGATTTGACATCTTTCTACCACTGTTGTAACTAAAAACATACCTTCTGGAACCTGAAAAGTACATGGGCAGAAGCATTTTTGTCACAACATCCTCAAAGAATTTTGGCCTCTGGACTGATCTATCCAGATCTGAGCTGGCAGTCACAAGCATCACTCCAGAAGTCAGGCTACTCACACATCAAACAGCTATAGCTATTCAGTCAGAGATACTAATCAACTATTTCCCAAAGCAAACACCAAGGAAGCAATTAAAGGATGTGGTTAGCACAAACTAGATTTTTTTTGTTTAATCAAATAGATGTTGCTGTAGTACAACCACCATATTTTAAGTACACAGAGCAGTATTTTACATAACCTGCTTTCATTTTCCTTTAAATACCTCAAATTCCTTCATGCACACAGCTGATTATCAGGTTGCACACCAAGGTTTACTACTGCTCTTTAAGAAAGTGTCTAAAGGGACACAGATGTTAAAGCTAAGACAACATTGCAGATTGAAGCTCATTTTCAGTCTTCATCATGTATTCCCTTCCTAAGATCAGGAGTTTAATTTTCTATAATGCTTTCCCTATGTTCCTCATCTTGTCTTTTTTACTTCCTACTTCCAGATTTTCTATATTCTGTAGTTCACAGGAGCATCCCTACAATAAAGCCATGTAGATCTACTGGAAAGCCCAGTCATTCATTTACATTCATTAGGGACTTGTGAAAGACTATTTAACAGCATTTTGGTTTATTTTCAAAATGATTTCATGACAGTGAAGAGGGCTACATAGTGCTGCTAAACACACATTTATCCCAACAGATACGATACACACAGGGAATACAAATGCCCATTAGCATGTTTCAGAGTTTCACTAGAGGGATGACACATCATACAGAATAGTTTGTATTCACATCCACTTAACCCTTGGCTTCCAAGAGAACCGGAGTTTATCCCGATGTCCGACATCCATCTGCTAGGCACTCATTTCACAGTCCACTGAGCACTCACAAACCACTATTCTCTCCCACTTGGGGCTACCAGCTGAAATCCAGACCAAGCACACCCTTCATTCACCTCAGAAAGAATCATTTGGCAGAGGAATTTAGTAGAGCATTTGGCCCCTTTGTCTCAGAAAAATTTCAATCCCTTGCTCTATCCTATTTATATGACCTGAGCAGGTCAGGTAGAACCACAAAAGGACACATTATTATGTATTTGGCACTGCCAAAGTCCAAAATTACACTTCTGAAGCTCTCAGCTATCATTTAACTCTAAGAATACTAGGTTCTCAAACTTCCAGATTCCAGGAATCATGCTTTTCAGTTTTTCAAGTGCTGAACACCTCAACACCTGTATTCACAAGTCCCACCATATATAAAACATACATTTTCCCCCTCCTCAGCTTATCTGAGGGACCTCTTTCAGTAAAGAGCACAGGTTTTCAGCTGTCTTGCTGTCTTCCAGCAACCTCTCTCAGGCTGCAGGGGTACCCCCAATCTTTTTCCTTGTAGGAACTGCTACATGCAAGGATTAAGATGTTCTCTAGTCAGAGCATGTGCAAGCATGACTATACTTCCTATTATGTTGGTCAAAGAAAGCACAAATTGCCTTCCTATTCTTGCTACAATTATTGATTTCAACTATTTTTAAAACAAATTGGAGAAGAGACTTAAGATCTGAAACTGATAAAGTAGGGCTGGACCTGTGTTAGGTTCTTGTCCAGAGAGCTATTTTACATCCTCCTCCAGCCATCCCAGTTATCTTTGGGAAAGGGAACTCCTCCAACAGGCCTGCTCAGCACACATGGTAGGATTATGTGGTGCAGGCACTGGAGGGCCTTCAGCCAACTTCTCCAGCTTCCAGAACCCAGTCTTAGAACAAAAACCAAAGGAAGGCAAGCAATACTATACTGCCAACTATAACTGTTAACCAGTTTATAGGCCTGCAAACCCAGTAGGAAATCTATTTTCTTCATATCTATATGAAAGCATGGAATGCTTTACTGCTTGTGCCAAAAAATACAGGTTCACTGCCATTTATTTGGTGTACAGAGCAATATACCTCTCAATTACATCTCTATTGTCTGGTTTAATCCAGAAAAAGGAAGCAACAATATTTTTCTATGGGCTAAATACAGAAGTGTTCACAGAAAAAACACTCTATGTATTTCACTAATACTCCCCCTATGGCATCTCTTCTCCCTTCACAGAAAAGGGCATAAACAAAAACACCTCAAAATCATCATTATGGTAAACAAACCTGCATAACAGTTAAGTCTTATTGAACTACCAAGTCCCATCTATCATTTGCATTCAAATAAGCTAGCTGTACTTACAGCATTGGCATCGACATCACTGTGTATGGCAACTGTTTTAATCCCCATCTTCTTGCATGTTTTGATGACCTGCCATATGAGAAGTGACAATTATCAATATTTAAGTTATCCACAGGATAAGAACAAAAAACTCATAAGATTATATACTTACTCTGCATGCAATCTCCCCTCTGTTGGCAACGAGCAGCTTTTCAAAAGTCTGGCGGGAAAAGAACAGCAAGTACCTTGAAGTATGAACAAACCATATTCTTTCCCTTCAGAAAGAGGCATTTTCATTAAAACATTCGTTGACTCAGATTACCTGCTAAAATGTCCTGCTGATTTAGTAGTGATATAGTAAAAACAATATGCTATGGCAATCTAACTGCCATGTGCCAAGGTTCCAAAAACAAAGGTGTTGACTATTGACACCTGCATTCCCTGGATCTCCTCCCTGTGCTCAGAGCAGGAACTAGAACTCTAGAGGTTCAGAGAGCCAAGTTCAGGGAAGAGACACTCACAAGCACTGTCAAACACATAGCAACACTGCCAATATGCAGGTCATTACTCTTCTACTCCAGTGTCCCTGGGTGAACTCCCAACCCTACTTTGGAGAAAAGCCTATATAAACTAAAACCAGATTATTTTAGCTCTATTTGGTGACAGGTACCTGTGGGTCAAGTGTCTCCAACCAGCACAGATCTAGAGGACAGTATTAATCTATCCTGGCATACTTAAATGACATTTAAATCACAAGAGAAGTTTCTCTCTGCCAAGGACATGGGGGAAAGATCTGAACTTCCACTCTGTGGAGATACACTTGCTGAACAGTACTGACCTCTTCATAGCCAAGCCTCACACGAGGAACCCAGCAAACTGCTGGCTGCCCCTGCGTAGCTGTTACCCACTCAGCATGAAGTGGCAGCTAGAGTGCAACTGGACAGCAAGTCAAATCTGGGTCATGGTTAACCTGTCTGCCCAAACAGCCAGGCCCTTCTCTGCAGAGCTGCTCTCCAGCAGGCCAGCCCCAGCCTGCCCTGGTGCCTGGGGTGATTCCTCCCCAGGTGCTGGCCCTTCCACTGGAACTTCATGAGGTTCATGAACTTCAGGGGCTGCCCACAGATTAACCAATTTAGGTTTATCATATTATACCTTAAAACATTCAGTAGCTATTCTCCCTCCCCCCATTATGTGTTTTCCATGATTTTTTTTTTTTTTTGGCAGGGGGGCATTGGTATTGCAACAGCAACTACAAAAACTGGTACCCTATGGCCAAAAATAAATGCAGAGGAAGGAACCATAAACACCATTGCAGCAACTGTATAAGCAAACTAGGGCACTGTATTGCAGCTTCCTCACAGATTCCAAGGGGATGCACCCAAGGTGCCCTTAACCAAAAAGCATTTTACTAGTTCAGTCAGGCCTGCGTTGGCATTGCAAAGTCCTGTGGTAACAGCATTCAGAAATTAAATGATAAATTATGTGATAAATCTTAGAGGACTTATTTGCAATTTCTTATCATGCAATATATCATGTAATTTATTGCTGTAGCAAGCCCTTATGTAAGCCCAGCCAGCTCTGCTGAGGAAGGCACACCACTGCCTAGTGCACATACACACTTACATCCCAGTCCAAAGCAACTCATTCTTGAGCAAGTTCAGTTATCTGAGCTGCAAACGGTTTATTTGGAGAGCTTCCTTTGCTGGGGACCCAGTCCAAAATACACTCAAATAACTTTCAACACGCTCAAACCATTTCCAAGTCTAAATTTCAGCATTCTAAGCACTTGGAAGCTTTTAGGCACAAAGACTTACCATAATACTTAGCATTTAAAAGTTTAACTCTTTAAATATTTAATCTGGTTAACTTCTTTGCTGTGTAAGAGTTTCAATGACTAAGCACAAATTGCAGAATAAGACTTAGTATGAATATGTAGAGATTCTAATTTTATTTTTATTTTCCAATTCTGCAATAAGACTAACAGAAAGAGACTGACTTGGGCTCCTGCTCTTAAAAAGAACAGGCCTGAAGTATAGTAAGAAAAATACCATGTGCTATTTTTGAGCAATATTTCAATATATCATTTCCACTAATTAGCTAAGGAAGCTCTGTATGACAGTCTGATCATTACAGAAACAGTGGAGGGGTAGCAAAGGAAGAAAGCAGAAAAGAGCTTGAACCATCCTTTAGCCACAGCCCAGAAGGAAATTACTTTCAGTAAAGAGGTAAAATACTCCATTTTATTGTCTAAAAATCATGCCTTTAAGAAAAGAATAGGGCTAGTTCCAGCAAAGATCTTAAGCCAGAAGGAAGCATTTAGAGGAGTCACAAATTACTCAGATTAAGCCACAGTTCTCACTATATATTGTTTTTCCCCTCTGGCTTCTAATGCCATTTCACTCCTGGTTATTTTCTTACACTGGCATATATGGGTCCTAAAGTGCCTTTCTTGCCCTCTTATACTAGGGTACCTCAAGCCACACTTTTTCCAAGAATATTACTTCAGAGGCCATGCCAAGACAATCTCAAACCAGAAAAGCTTTTCTTGGCTAGTAAGATGTAAATTGAGATGGCTACTGCACAAGCCAGTGATCGACATAAAGAACTCCAAGAAAACAGCAACCTCCAAGTTGAGGAGTGGCTGTTCTCTCCACGGACCCTAAAAGCCCCATCTTTACCCAAGCTCTGAGCAAGCACTCACCTTCAAAAGAGCTTAAGTGAAATCAGATTTGGACAAGGCATATTACCTCACCTAACAATCATGCTGCCACTACTGCATTATCGGTTTTAGGAAAGTCTTTGGCTAGTATAGCTTCCAGATGTTTTAACAAGCCTACAGCTCCTATACCATGCAAAAGATTGAGTAGTTTTAAAATTACAACTTGTTGACACTAGCATGAAACTTTCCTAAACTGACAAGCATTTATTTTTTTAAGATACATGCTTAAAGCACTACCTAAACTTATCAAACACTGCAAGAGAGACATTTTTAGCTTTCGAAAACATCAGAAAGACATACCACGAAAACAGTGACTGTACAGTGATTAAACTAGGAAAACTACCAGTGTTAACAGCACAGGGAAGAACATAAATAGCTTTAGAAGTCAGAAGCCAATGGTACAGTAACACGATAGAGAAGAAACAGTATGCACAATACCACTTACCTTTTCATTTGGATCATGCACAACTGAATATAGTTGACGTGAAGTCACAAGGCACCGTCTTGAACAGAGCATTTCACACTATAGAAGAAAGGAATATACATTTTTTCCTCCTACAGTATTCCATTAAAACAATCGTTTCACATGCTAACATCTTTAGAAAATTCTTACATAACCCCCTTGCCCATCTTTCCTTTTCCATACACAAGAGGATGGAAAGATGAGCACACATCTGCTGAACAGTAACTTAAGACAGTTCAGAAACCATAGATAAGTAGCTAATTTAAAACAATGACTTCTTTCCTTCCATCTAGTCCCAAGAAACACTTAATCACTGAGTTCTCAAAAGCAAACAGATGCCTGTGTGCACACCAGGGAGAAGAAAAGGCCTTCACTGCTAGGGACAGAGCACATCATACACTTCTCAGCACAGAAAGCAAGAGTACAGACTGCATGTGCTAGTTTGGCACCACCACCCCACAATGACATTGTTCTGAGGGAAAGATTCCACTTTAAAGTTACCTCAGTACAGATACATGGCTCAGAAGACTATATTTGCTCCTCTGAGTGGAATGAAAAAAAAGACTATAAAAATACCAAGTTCTGTCTTATCTAGTAGGAGGCAAAAAAATAGCAGTGATGGGAAATTATGCAAGCTCAGAAGTGATCAACTGCATCTGAAAACTACAGAGGTTGCAGAGACATGAATGAGAAGCTTAGTATAACTTGGTCTTTTCTTGCAGGAAAGACCAAAAGAGATGGACACTTACTGCACCAGAAATGAGACCAAGAGTAGCTAAGGAAGTCTACAATTTATATAAACAGCTGGAAAATTCATGACTGTCTCAAGTCATGAACATGCAAGGAGAGAGAGAGCAGTTAAGGACACACTCATGCCAGGCACAGTTACTGTGATGAGCTGGTCACTATCCCAAGCCTTTGGCAGGACAGCGATTCCTTCGACGACCACAGACAGGGGTAGTGAATGCATCCTGCTCCTGAGAGCAGGACATCAAGCAAAGCCTCTCCTCTCAGTCCTTGTTCTACCGTGAAGAGCCTGAAGCAGTTCACACAGGACAAGACAAAAGTCAACATTATCCTTTGGGAGTGTTTTTGGAAGGTCAGTGAAGCTAACCTAAATATAGCAGTTAGACTGGAGGAAAGAAAAGAAAAAGGGATGTCTCAACTTTAATATACAAAACTATTTAGTTTTGAATGCACAGGTGAAGCTGGAAAAATGTGTTACAAAACTATAGTTAATATTAGATTTTAGATTCTTAGGTAGGTTCTTTCTTAGAGAAAACCTGTAAAACACTGAAGATAACAGCTGCCAAGCAATTAGAATTAGGAAAAGCACTCAGCTCTGTTTTTACTCTGAAATCCAGATTTCATATGAAAATATCTTTGGGAAATAACCTAATCCAGTTATGCATCTGTATTAAAAACTTTATCTCTTCCTTTCCCAAGGTTAGAAGCAGGTACAGAATCAGGTTCAGTTCTGTACTGTACAGGTAGAGTAGCTTAAGTTCTGTACATCGCTTAACTTGCTCAGATACGAAATTTCTCTAATTCACAATTATAGTAGGTTTTCCTTAGAGAAACTCTAACACACTAAGGTTTAAGAGCTTACTTAAGATATAATCTGTCAAATCTCCTTATAAATCCATTCTTAGCACTATAGATATTTGAACATTTAAAAGCAAACAATTTTAAGGCATTTAAGGTTAATGTCACAAGAGAACCCTGCAAAACTGCCATGTAGAATTGCTGCTCAGCTACCACCTCCCAGGGCTCGCAAGCTCTGTCTGTAGCTGGGTACATTAAAAATACACCAAACTGCAGAAACAACTCCCAAAACACAAACTCAACCAAGCCAACCTAACCCTCACTTTAGAATTTTCATTTGGCTGCTTCCCAAAACCATGCAGCCCCAAGCTACACAATGCATTAGAAAAAAACAGAACAGAGCCCAGAACAGGAATTACCAGTCACTTAATGCAACTGATACTTGCATAATTCCAAGATACCTTGATAACTGATCAGTCACCTAATGCATTGTGTCCCTGGAAGGCAGGCTCTCTCCCAGGTTTATGTGAACCACATGAAATGCAAATCCCTCAACTCCTATAGATCTCTGCTGCTATTACACAAAACAGTGCCAGATACTATAGTCACCTACGCTTTTTATTGGACTAGTAGCTCATCATTCTGCCTTGCTTTGGAAACTTAAATAGTATGTGAAATAGTACACACACTCCAAACAAAACAGTGTTGAGTACAGAAGGGATGGAGACAGAACCTTCCCCAAAGCCTATGTTCAAAACTGCAGTGTAGTGCTTACAGTATCCCTCAGTGAAGAATTAGGTGGGCTTAATCTCTTCCACAGGGCAAAAAAGCTTAGGTCAGTTCCCCATATTTTGACAAGCACTCAGCCTTTAGGAAAAAAAAAGGTCAGACACAACTGCTGATATTTGTCACTTCACTTTTGCATGCAGCTTCCCAGCAAACCTTTCAAGCCCATCTGCACACAGGAGCGGCCACAGATCACAGGAGCCTTAACCCAAGCTCACTTAACATCCAAGGAGATATTCTCCCAGCTGAGACAGGAGACAATAGGAAAATCTCTTCCAGTGGTTTAACACCATGCTACACAACAAATAAAAGAAATAGTTCATGTTATTTACCAGTGGCTCAGCATATATGTTTTAAAGTTTTGCCCCTCATGAAGGGCAGTTTTCCTGCTCTACAGGTTACCTTGTAAATAGCTTCTCCAGCAGAAAAGCATCTGCATTGGAATGCAGAGTACCAATTTCAGGGAGAGAAAGCACCCAATAATATTACTTTAATAAGGTTAATACTAGAAGGAAGGTATATTCTAGCACATTTTTCCTTCTGCTAGAGTTCCTACTATAACTTCTGCCCCCATGCTTTCACACCTAACTCAATACCTTAAGAAACCACTGAAATAGCTCCTTCATATTGCAGGATGTTTCTCATTAACCAGAACCATGCAAGCAATTTTAAACACTACAAAGCTTTAATAACTGCAATATTCTGATTACATGGCAGCCCTTTTCAAAGCTTTTTCATTTCAGCCTAACTTGACACCCTTGTTTCTGGGTATCTACAACTAGAGTACACACTCAACATACATAAGGAAACAGAAATTTCCAGGTGTTTGATCTCCAAGGCTGAAAATGGCAATCATTAACACAAAATGGCACAAATTCTGTGAACAGGAGACCAATCTTAAATTTCTGTTTTCACTAATCCATACTTTTTCCCCTCTTTCTGCACTCTTTCAGGGAGTTCTAGACAGCTAAGAACCAACTGCAGGCAAAGTCATCTTCAAAAAAACAGAAAGGTAGTAAAGTGTTTTGTAAGCTACTTATGCAACTCTTACCAGAACCAAGAATCACTGTCAATTCTAAGAAGAAACAAGATTTTCATGTTTGTCAACAGAGCTTGCACACAACATCCATCAACCTAAGGCTATATTTTCAAACCAAGTCATTCCAACTCTCAAGGGTGCTCTCCCTTGCTGCAGTATAGAAGTTTATGCAACAGCCACATGGTGAACTAGAATAGGAGATACATCCAGCTGCAAAGACACCCACAAGGAGTGGGGAAGTTAGGATTTCAGCCAGCTTGGTTCCTCAGTCCTATATCTAAAAAAAGGAAAAAGGACCTGTGATCAAGAACCAACACCTGCAGAAAGGCGGGATGAGTTCCCAGAGCAGCAACTCGGACAGCTCCAGTAAAGCTAGAGCCTGGGAAGCAAGTATCATTACTTTAAAGCTATGACAATAATTTACCAGGGCAAGTTTTGAACATAAAAACAAATTAGCAAATAAAAATATACTAAAATATCAAGAATTACTCCACCAATTTGTATTCTACGGAAACTTTAGCCAAGTTTCTTAGCTCTTCTGTAGAAGATTTCCCCACAATAGTTGGATTCTGCAAGCAAAACTAACTAAGCAGCTACTCCTGGAAGCAAGGGAGCTCTAAAAGCACAAATCCCTGACCATGATCTGTGTTAAGCATGCTTATCAATGCTAATCTTCAGATTAAATATTAAAAACAATCCCTCAACTCCATTAACATAAGGCTACATTTATCTGAACTGGTGACCAGCCTAACTCCCTTCACAAACAGCCACTGAATTCAACCTTGCTCTCTCCTCCAGCCTAATGCAAAGGCAAAAGCACCTCCCCAGAACTGCAACACTAAAAATAATGCCACTCAGGAGATAGCAAGGAGCTCCCACCGTAGAGATAACTGCACAGAACGCAAGCACATGAAGAGTTCAAAGAGTTAGGAATACTTGCCTACATTAGCAAGATATTTAAGCACTATGAAAGTCATGCCTATTCAAATTTAAATATTTTCCATAAAAACAGTGTATGAAACTCACCTTCATTATACAAGATGTATGTTTCAGAGAGAGTGGCAGAAATCAACACATTTGGACCACTTCATGGAAAGAGAGGTCTTCCTTATGCACATATAGGCATATATGGCTACCAACAACAGCACTCTGGTAGTTCCAACTCACTGCTCCAGTCATTTCCATTATCCCACACACACAGGTGGACCTTTACAGCAGAACAGACTTGCCACGCAAGTTATCTGGGGGAAAAACACCTAGAGTACTACCTACCTCCTATCCAGCTGGCCTGCTGAGCAGCTCCCTGCCCCACATTCCTCACACAGCATCCCAAAGACACTGAGTTCCTCCCAGTGCAGCTTAGGAGCTCCAGTTAAGAGATAGAAACCTGCACTATCCCAGTGTGCACAGAGCAAGCCACCCCTGCAGGCTGCTCTCCCTTTTCCACCAAGGCTCCTTCCTCACCGTCCTCCTCACAAATGCTGCTTTCCAGGAAGCAGCAGGTTCTTCCTGCTGTGTGAAGCACTTGGATGCATTCTGCACCTATTCCACATACAAACCAGTAGCTAACATCTTTTACACAAAACTATGTGTTAATGTTCCTTATTCTTTCCCAAACCAGTCTTGCATTTATTTTAACACAGAGCAAGCTGTAAGAGAGAAGGAAAAAATGTAGGTACCATACAAGCTCAAAGTAACCACCTCAGCAAGTTTATTCCAGTTTTAGGAAACAAGCTTCTTGGACACTTGAAGTCTTTTCTCCCCAAAAACAGTTTTGCAATGACCTTCTGCCCTTTTCATTAAAGCAGACAAGAGCAATGCTCCTCAAGGGGCAGCTGAAGCACCTGCAGGTACAGTCCATGCACCTTCATCCCAAGGCAACACCCACCAACAGCACAGCCACAGGAAACACATAGGTAGAGGGAAAGGAAAAGGCAGTGCACCTTCACAGAACAGGAGTTTTCCCTGGAAGCTAAGCTCTTTGCTGGTGAAAGCAGTGCAGAACTACACTACCTCGGGGCATAAAACGCTATTCAAATTGTTCTCTACCCAACCGTCACATTTCACTAGGGCACTAGGCTAAAGAAGAGGGCAGAGGAGGATCCGGGCACAGCCCATGACCCCCGGCAGCACCAGCAAATGGAGATTTTAGACAAGTGAGGCCGAGCAAGGCGCCACCGGGAGCCGCTCAGACGCCAGGCCCCGTCCCAGGCAGACACCCGGGGACACTGCCACGGCCTCGGCCCCACACGGGGCGCAGCAGCTCCAGAGTCGCATCCCCCAGCAAGAGGGGAACCTCTCGCAAAGACCCTGAGCCCACACGCTCACGCTAAGCCTGCCCCACAGCAGGGATACTCCCCCCAACCCGGCTCCAGCCCCACACGCTTGCACAGCGGGGACAACCCCATGGCGGCCCCCCGCAACGGCCCCACACCTTTACACGGCTCCCGCGAGCGGGAAGGAGGAGCCCCAGCGCGGCGCCCCCGG
>NW_010577199.1:2859-21937 GCF_000705375.1 Tinamus guttatus | reverse complement strand
TCTCAACACCTGTGTGATGCCTCCCGAGGTTCTGCATGACTGGAGAGTCATCTATCCAGGAACTGGGGAAGTGAACTCTAACATCAAGGAGGTCCAAAGGATTTTCTGAGACTGAAATTTGTTGTGCAGCTATAGTGCATTGGCCAACATTTTGCTGAACCTCTTCCCTGCGATGTCATTCACATGGAGTGACAATGTGCTCGACTTGGAGTTTAAAATTTACTGCTTGTGATGTGAATTCAGTTTTGAATAGCTCTGGATCCTTTTTAAGTCATTAAGAGTACCCACAAAGATTAACCACAAATTTGTAATTCCTTTGATTAAAACAAACTCTTGGCAGGACTAACAAAGATTTGTGTAATGGCTGTCTGGGCTGTCAAGCCCTAAGAGAGTCTTAGTGAATTGGTGCCAATTCCCTGAAGGTTCGTTACTCAGTAAACAGAATGGTACATTTAAATTTAAGATCACTTTTAGAATTTACTCTCCCTGATTGTGGACAAGCTAAAGGAGGAGATGGAGCTCCTTAAAAGAGGCAATAAGCTCAGCAGGGCTAAATCATTTGTTTGGATTACAGCTGTGGTATGAAAGCTTTGGCTAGAGAGAGGCAAATTGGTTTGATCGATAGGAGGAAAAAAAAGGGCCTTCAAAACTCAAAGGGAGGAAAATGGAACGGATCCGAGAGAAAGTTTGCTCATATGTATCCCTGATGATGGCACCCAAACTGGCAGCAGAAACACTGGTGGGCCACATCTTGTCCTTCACTGACAGCAAAGGCATGTATTCTTCTCTGGTTTCTGGTAGAAGCACCGAGAATGTCAAACTAGTGAGAAGGAGCTCAAGAAAGCTGAATCTTGAGATCAAGCAGTCATTCACCCAGCCACACATCTGTCACACAAATGGGTCCCTCTCATGAGAATTGTGCCATCCCATTTGATTCTGATACAGAATCATCAGTATCTCCTTGTATCTGGCATGACACATGACTGATATCCTTGTATCAACCATGAGGATATTCCTGACAGGTCCTCACTTGATTGTAAAGCCCTTTTAAAGCCTTCTAAGTCCTGCTCTGGTGCCAATTCCTGGATGCCCATGGTTTCACATTCCTCCTTGCAAGCAGTGATGACAAGGGAGGACTATGGATCCAGCATATGGTGCTAGAAAAGGCTAGACTTTGGCAGTTCAAAAGGTCAAAGAAGTTAACAAAAATAAGCTTTTGTGGTGTTGATTTCAGGAGCCCCAGAGCACAAATAAGATGGTGGGCGAAGAGCACCGCCAGCACTGCCCACTCTCCCCTCCACATTCTCCCTCTGCTGTCTCTAAGGGAAACAAAGACTCGTCATCCACCCAATCCATGGCCTGAAGAGCTGACCAAGGAGGTGATCACAGCACCTCTTATGCTCCTGCTTGACCTCCAAACCCTTCACTTAGCTGTGGTCAGCATGCAGAGCTCCATCACAGCCCAGCAGGCTCCTGTAGCACCCTCTGCACCCAGAGCTATCCCTCCACCCACAAAAACCCTTCTGCCCTTCCGTGTGAATCAAGCAAGAATAAGGGGGGATCATCAGCCAAATGCAACTAATACTACTTACCTTACTCAACAGGTACCAGCTATGCAGCAGTAATAATCTCCAGGCTCTTGGGAATGGCCCAAGACTGGGTCACTCCCTTTAGGAAGTACCCAATAACCCTGTGGTGCCAAACTCCGTTGTGTCCCTATAGTCCCAATCTCCAACCACAGTTGTGTTGCTGTGACTAAGACTGCCTCATCAGAGCTTTGACAGAGGAGGCAGTCAGCTGCTGATACAGCAGCTGGGTTCAGGAAGCTGGCTATGGAAATGGGGTGGGAAGAATGAGCCTTTACGGCCTGCTGAGAATTAGCACTGACAGAGGTCCTCAAAGATGAGATGGCCGGGGCTGACCTGTCCCAGTGCAACTGTCAGAGGCTGTTGCTATTGCTCTAGCAAGGTGCACTGAAGAGTGCATACCTGGCCCTTTACACAAGCCCTGCCAGGTTTTCTTCCACTTTATTCCTCCAGGGGAGGAACCCATAGAGGTAGGTGTCTCACAGCCTCCCTCCTCATCATAAGAGCAAGAACACCTATGGAGAGAAGGAGCACACTTTCACTTTGCTCAGAAAGGCCACTGTGTTGTCACTTGTCCCAACAACCCATTCCCCCACTGCTGCAAAAGGACCATGGTCAGAAGCAGATGCACTAGAGCCCAACCTCACGATGCCCTTTCCATTGCTCTCCTGGATGGACATGCCATCCAAACCCCTGCTGTGGTGAACTCAGGAAATTTTGTAACGTTGTGGCCTCTGAGTTTGCCCAAAGTGTCAGGACCCTTTTGCACCCCAAACATAGTATTTGCTGTAGATAGGAGGAGCACCTAAGCAAAATCCATAACCCACAAAACTTTCCTGTTATGGTAAGCATGGCACCTGGACACTAAATTTTCATGGAGTCACAGAATCATTATGGTTGGAAAAGACCTTCAAAATTGAGTCCAGCCTTTCAACACCCTGCCTGTTAAATCATGTCCCTAATTGCCTCATCTGCACATTTCTTGAAGACTGCTAGGGACAGTGACTCCGTTGCTTCCTTGAGCAACCTGTTCCAATGCTTGACTTCTCTTTGATGTAGATTTTTTTCCTAATATCTAACTTGAACCTCCCCTGGCGCAGCTCTTGTCCTCTTTTGTCCTTTTCCACTCTGTAGTTCCCTCTCTTTCCAGTCATCCTTGGGCTGTCCTGGTTAAAACAACTGTGTCTTTCACTTACTGACAATTGGAATCCTCACACTTCCTTGTAAGATGGATTTACTTGGAGTTTGAGAGCAAGAGCTGACCCTGTGGTCTTCTTGGCAGTGCCCTCACCTCTGCACTTCATGTGCTACCTCCTTTCCTCCTCCTACCACAGCTCTGAGATGGCCTCATTGTCTTCTTCATTTTTCTGTGAGTATTTTGGTATGTTTGCAGGGACTCAGACTCCACTTCTGCAGCTCCACCTTGCAAAGCAGGCAACAGTGAGGCTTGGCCCCATCCAGGACAGTATTGGAAGAAAAGACTCCCTGACTTTGCTGCTTCCTCCAATCCTTTCCAGAGCAGAGCCTGGAAATAATTTTGTCCTGGTCCTAGCTCCTGCCCAGCATTTAGGAGTGTCCATTATATCCCATGTAGTAAGGACTGCAGAGGATACGATGACAGCAAATCTTCACAGACAGTCCACTGAGTCAGAGTGTGATTAATAATGGGAATAATAATATTAGTAAAGATATAGTAATGATAGCAACAGTAATTAGAAGAATGGATAAACAGCAAGGATATGCACAGTTACATGTCTCAGGGACAAATAATATAAATACGGATAGGGACAGAGCATGTCCTGTCACACTTCCAGACACATATCGCTGATTGAAGCCAGAGGAGAAGAGCATCAGACCAGTCTCTATTCATCAGGGACCACATGCATCTGTTTAAACAACCTTCAGAGCATGGCAGGGTTATTTGTATGCTCAAAGTTAAGCAGGCATTTATGTCCTCTCCTAAGCAGAGGCCCAAAGGCAGTGAGGATTTGACCCAGATCACATCATGATTTAGTAAGGCACTAGGAAATAATCCCTGGATTCTCTGTCCTTTGCTCCAGCCAGTGAATCATCGTGCCTCTTTAGGCAATCTGACTGACATAATCCTTAGGGGAAAAGCAGGAAAATAAAACAGGATTTCCATTTTGTCAAGATAAAGCTGTAGCCAGAGCTGATAGCAGGTTACTTGGAAAAAAAAGAATGCTGGTCATGTACGCTTAGTGATTGTTGCTTAATTTGTTTAAGCTGAAAAAGCCTATTTCTACAGCAGAATACAAATTAGGGTAATTATGTTGTGATGGAGTACTGCATGTTTAAGATGAAAGCCTTTCTTTACAAAAGCCTCTTCATCACTTGAGTAGGAGAAAATAAAATCCTGCTTAAACAAAGTGTTGTTTTCTGTTTTTTCCATGGGAACAATTTCCCCTGTAATATTGCATGGCTTGGTTTTCTAAAAGTACTTTTACTTTTGACAACCTCACAATTAAACCCTCCAGCACATTTCAATATGTAAATGTAAAAGACCGAGGTAAACAGTAATATATCAGTGTTACAGAGCCTTGGCAGGCTACTACTAGCTGGACTTTCGGGTTCTGTATTTTTAATTTCCTCACGAAGGCCACAGTTGCTCATAAGTTTTCATCTATCTTAATACTCTCTCTACGTCACCATAATGCAATGTGTAGTTATGTCAGTAGCAGACTAAAATGAAGTGCAGACTTTTTGTCTTTGTTAGGAGAAGCAAGTATCTTCTGCCCCCTTTATATTTACTAGCACTGCTGGGTTCTCTCAAGGACTGAAATAAGCGCAAGCGGATCACCCCATCATAAATTCCTCAGATGCAGATCAAAATCTGTTATACAATATA
Organism: Tinamus guttatus; assembly: GCF_000705375.1. Next base: position 17,485 of record NW_010577199.1, on the reverse strand, counting down.
TTGACTTACGCATACCTGTGATTATTTATATTTTAGCCTATTTTCTTTCCGACTTCCTAGGTGAACTACAGTTGCTGTTTCACATGGGACATCTTCAAAAGTACCAGTTTGGAAACGCTTCTTGCAAGGACTTAACATTTGCTCAGTGCACACTTGCATGCTCACCCAGATCATCTCATCTGGGACATCCTTATTCACACAAGCAAATCTCATGCCCGCAGCTACCACCGGTGAATTGCTGTGTGGTTAAGACCAGCTTCTGGAAGCAAGGATTTCCTGGGCTGTGCCTTCAATTAATATGACAGATGAGAAAATCAATTTCCTTGTATGGGAAAAGTAGATGGTTTTGAACTGTATATGTACAGAATCATTACTCATTCCCCTCACACTGGATTTCAAAGTCCATATTTGAAGTGGCAATTGTCTTCATTGGGATTATTTTAAATTAAGGCAATTTGAAGGTGGCCAATTTAATTATCCCAAAAACAGATCAAAGCAAATGTTTGAAATGGACATTTTTAAATGACTTATCAAGGAAGATGCAGTTTAATAAAAAGAGGATGTGGAAAGGAGAGGAAATACACAGATTGTCTGAGTACTTCCCTCCCAGGGAAATAAAAACAGTCCCTGGCTTCGTGTGTCTGTACCACTCTCAGGGAAGGAAAAACAGTCATACCTGTAAGTAACAGTTACATTAGACCTCACATGTGCAGAGAAAGAAAGAGGATTGCTTCCACCTCTGAAAGAAAATGACATCTTCTACCTCCTAAAGTAAGATAAATTCCTGGAGGCACTTATCCCTGTTTCCTTATTTGTGTGTCATTTTGATTTATTCATGATATCTGATAACCCAAATTACCAGATATTAGTTAAAGTATGACTTATAAAACATCTTTAATGTCTTTAAAATTACTGAGTATAGTAAATGTGAGAAACAAAAGTCATTTAGTAGGTTCCTATGCATTTTATAAGGCAATTTCTAGAAAGCACTGTATCATTACTGTGATTGCTTTTGATAAGTCCCATAAATTGAAAGCCACTGGACAAAAGGTAAAAAACGATTTAAAAGGAATGAAACAATTACTGAAGTTTTAGGCTCCTGTGTGGTCAGATAAATTCCAGTGGGTCTTTGTTACGTTGCGTAAGTACTATACCTAACTTTCCGGGCACCACATTCTTATTATTTTTTTATTATTTATTTATTTATTTATTTATTTATTCTGCCCTGAATGGAGATGTTGGCAATATATGGTTGGAAATAAAATATTTTCATTTTATTACTCGATCAGTGCTTGCATTAAGCTTCCCTTGCTTCCCGCTGACATTAGGATATAAAAACAGCAAAAGTCTAGACATTGACCTCAGGACTCTGTGGTGTCTAAAGGCAGTGGTTTGTTTGTTTGTTTGTTTGTTTGTTTTCCTGTATTGTGAAATAAAGAACAGTTTTTTTCCCATTACAGTTACATTACTCCAAGGTGACTGCTGTCGCTTTTCAAAAAGCACCATCACTTCCCTAACCCACAGGCAGGTGTCACACCTTTCAGCAGAGCACAAAGTAATAACAGTCAAATACGCTGCAATTCGAAGTTTGTTCTGCCCTCTGAACCTGCCCCTGGCATCCTGTGGGAGCTGCCCCCACGGATCCGAGAGCTGAATCCGAAAGCTGGGTGGATTTTTAGCACCATTTCACTTAACAACAACATGTTGCGTCGGGAGCTTAGTGCGCTTGGGCGTCTCCTTGCTTGCTGCACTGCGAGGCAAGCGTGGGCATGGCTGCCCTGAGCCTAATCGCTCAGCAGGATTAGAGCACGGCACATGCCGAATATCAACGTTGCTCCATGAGTAAGGATGCTCACCAGTGAGCAGTGGTGAAGGTGCTTCCCCTGCGCTCCTTTAAGCAGGAATCGCATCCATAGCCATGAGACTAATTATTTGGGAACCTGAGGGAAATGCAGTCTCTGTAAGCGAGTGAGTGATCTGCAGTTAAGGATCAGTGAGCCAGCTAATGGCTGGTTAGTCAGGAGGGGACAACTCCTGAATGTTAATAAAATGTGTCTGAAGTCCAACACCTTGGGGAAGAGGCTGAATGCAGCACAAGATAGATGGAAACAGAGACTCTGTTGTTTGCTGTTGCTGAACTGCTCCTTTAAAGCAGGTTTTAAACCTGTTTTGAGACTTGTTTATGAATTGCAAAATAGCAGCGGGATTGTAAAGTGTAACTACTGTGGCTGCAGCAAATGTAGCTTGCAAGAGCAAAATATTACCATCCTGACCAATACCTAGAACACGTTCAGTGCTTGCTGCTGCATAGGTGTATATCAAGGTATGGTAAAAGCTTGGCTGTCTTTCATCATATATATGCTAATAGAGATCACAACTTATTAAGTAAGCTAAGCACTTAGCGTTTTAAAACATTATGTAAATGCTAACTGTTTAATCCTCCCAAAAACCCACTTAGACCAATGCCGATAGTTTTTTTCTGTGGATGGAGAAAATAAGATAGAAATCATCTGCTGAAGGCTCTGACAAGAAAGCTTGTAGCAAATGCCAAGTTACTATTTAAGATGCATTAAATAAAATGATCATTGTTATTTTATTGTGCTCCATACAGGCCATGTAGCTGTGCATTCAGTGCTGTAGGCTGGTATGTCGATAAGCACCAAACAACTGCTTGCTCCTTAAAATGTCCCATTCCAGGGACAGCCAACCACCTTGACCCTGCAAGCCGCACACCCACATTTCCATGTGGAGGGCCACGGGGCAGACCCTGCACATCTCAGACACCCAGGTGAAGAGGACTTCCAGGGGAAGCTCTTGAGCGAGCCAGCAGCCAGCTCCTTGGGATGCCACCAGGAATGTCATGGTGGCCCAGCCACAGCAGCCTCCTCCTCTCTGTTACTAGTAGTTGCTGCTGCTGTGATAGTAATAGTAGTAGTTATAGTCATAATTCCAACCTTGGAAGTCCTTATTTGTTTACAAAAGTCTAGCAAGAGAAAAGTGAGCAAAAAATTCTGCTACCGGCTACACTGACAGAAAAATGCAACTGTAATCCACAAAATTATTCCAGTTTGCAACAACCTCTCAGAATTTGAGCTCAAGTTCTCTAAAACATGCTCCGCAAGGGAATACCATCAAGTACTTTTGTGTTTTTGAGTTTCAGGAAGTACTTTTGTGTTTTTCTGAAAACTAAGACATTTCAGCATGCTGTTCTTTTTTTACTAAGGAACATACAATAATATTTAGATACAATACTCTATAGGAATTAGGAGCACTATAGAATAAATGAGTATGGGTATGCACCAAGAAGGGAGGAAAAGCCATTTTTTCAGCAAAATACATGGGTGACATATATAAATATGGGATATATGTATATGGGACATATACAAATATATGGGTGCCTATATAAAAATAGAAAGACTTCTAGAAGAATCAAAGCTACCTATACCCAAGCAGCCACAGGCTGAGTGATAAGCTAGTATGTAATCTTACAAATAATCAAGAACCTTTGAAGGACTTTTGCTTTATTAGAAAATACTAAGTGGCTAATTCAGATAGTTTAACAGGTAGGAATTAATCAAAGAAGGAAAGTGAAGCAATCTGACCATCGTCCTCACATTCGTATGATGCAATGCTACACCAAGCAAGGAGGCTGCCCCATCAGCCTGTAAGGAGAGCTCTTGTTAATGCCTGTAGCACTGACCCATCTCTGTGACTTGCTGGGCATGCCTGACTTCGGTGGTTGGGGTTTTAATACAGCTGTTTTATCACGTACCTATAAAAATTTTAAGTAAAAACAGCTAGAGTATCCCCTACAACCACTAACATAAAGTATAAGAGTTTTAAAAAAAAAAGTTTATTTCCACATTTTTCTGCCTTCATATAAACTCCAGCATCTTTTCCACTTTTGTAATCCCACATTGACAGGGACAGATGTAAATTGGAAACAATGCTTTGGCTTATTTCCCAAAAAATGAGTTCATACGATGAGAAATAGGTTCTTAACAAAAATTGCATGTTTGCAATGGCTTTTGACCTGTTTTTGTTTTACATCATTCATTTGTAATTTCGTAATAGTGGGGTTCATAAGAAAAATCCATGGAGTGTTCACATGGAGACGTCTACAAAATTCAGTCAGTGTGTTCAATATTTGAGAAAGTGGCGGCCAGACATAAAATAAAATAAAATAAAATAAAATAAAATAAAATAAAAACAAAATTCAGTCAGTGTGTTCAATATTTGAGAAAGTGGCGGCCAGACATAAAATAAAATAAAATAAAATAAAATAAAATAAAATAAAATAAAATAAAATAAAATAAAATAATCAGCCACAGCACATGGGAGTGCCATCCAGGACACCTGCTGCGGCCCCAGCTGCTGCCACCATGGATGCAGGTGACAGGAGCAGGGCAGCCCCAGCTCCACTCGGTGTCCCCAGCAGTGTCCCCCTACCCCTCACAGCCCTCCCACAGCACAAAAAGTGGGAAGCCAGGCACAGTTCTTCCCCCTGCTCTGGGTAACCAGCCCCATGCAATTGCGGCTTCATGTACCCATTAGACATTGCATCTTCTGCATGGGAAGTTAGGTGTAAAAAATTAAAATAAAAGTTAAATTTGTCCTTTTTACTCTTATGATGATATTCACAGGTGTGACTGCACAGGCGGTTTTGGCATGTCCAAGTAGATTTCTGCCATATGGAAATGTCATTTCTTTTAACCTCCATTTTCCTTTGCACTATTTTTCACCTTTCGCTCGTAACGTCATCTATTGGGGTGATGTAAGCGTTTTAATATCTCCAAATTAATTGTGCTCATAACCTAGGGACTAAATCCCCCAAAGGGCTGATGATCACGTCTGTTAGAGCTTCCGTTTCTGAATCCTAGATTTTACATTGCTACTGATGGCTTGAGGATGTCTATATGAGAATCTGGCTAAGATCAATTCAAACTCTTATGTAAGAATATTAATTTCACTGTGCTCTCCTCTAAACTTGTGTGTTTGACAGATTTGCAGTTGTTTTTACTCATATTATTGAAAGACTTATGGAATGGAATTGTGTGTCCTAGTCTTCATTGATCATGGCTTCTCGTCCACACTTCTGGTCTGTGTGAACAATAAAATGTGTTTTTAAAGAATGAACTTCACTAGTAAGTTATTGCAGCTGATGTAGCAGAACTGTAGTTTATGTTGTTGCTACCTGAAGAACTTCTGGTCTATTAGACCACAAAGCCTGCAAGTTCCCTCATGGACTGCTCAAAGCCAACTTTTATTTGGCCATTTGATCAAAACAAAGCCACAGTCTTCGAGCTTCAGGATGTGAAAGGTAGGCTTTTTTTTAACTACGAAAAAGAAAAAATGCAAGCTGTTTTTCTCCTTTCATGCGGGCCAAAGGCCCGAGATTTGAGAAGGTAAAATTTGACAATAATATTTTTTATTATTATTGAAAAGCATCTCTAAATAATGCAGGGGAGGCAGGTTGAGCTATAGCTGCCTTGCAAAATCTTGAAAGAGATTTGTGTTTTAGGCGGAAGAATGAACAGTTACCCCTCACCCACGTCCTGGCGGAGTGCGGGGCACAGCCACATCTTCTACAGAGTAACCTACTGGTTATTTTGGCTCCCCTGGTACCGGAATGATGTCACACAAGGAACAACATCTTCATGTTGTCTACCCAGAGAATTATATGCGATTCAACTCTAATTGTTGATCTCCTCCCCTTTTAAGTCTCTATATAGGGCTGATTTAGGCCACATCCTTCCATTCCATTTCCATATGAGTAAGAACTTCTTTCCTGTGAGGGTGACAGAGCCCTGGAACAGGCTGCCCAGAGAGGCTGTGGAGTCTTCTTCTCTGGAGATCTTCCAAACCCACCTGGATGCCACCCTGTGCCACGTGCTCTAGGTGTCCCTGCTGGAGCAGGGGGGTTGGACTAGATGATCTCTAGAGGTCCCTTCCAACCTCAACCATTCTGTGATTCTGGGATTAATGCCTCGTTATTCCCATTTACCTCAGCTGCTGTGTCGCACATGAAGAAATGTCAGGACAGGGCATGGGCCAATGTTTAATAAAGGGATGTTACCTGGTTTTCCAAGACACTTAGTACTGTTCTTTTACTGCCTTTTTGTTCTCCTTGTAAGTCTCTGAATTTATTTTAAAAATTAAAATATTAAATATTATATTAAAATAATTTAAATTAGATTTAAATTATTTAAATGATTTTAAAAATAAATTCAGGGTAGGTAGTTAACAAACCAGGTAGTTAACATCTACAACATTCTGTGTTGTGGATGTTAAGGGCAGTATGCCAATAAGCTCTTTGTTCCATGAAAGGTGCCCAAGTTGTGTTTTTTCTCAATATTTTCCACATCTTCTCTCTCCATATTTTTAGTATCATTTCTTTCTCATGATTAATGATGACAAAGCAGCATATTGCCCTTTTTTTCTATTTCTGCCTTTTCATCTTTTCTGGGCTAGGTATCATTTATCATTCTCCCACAATCAGATAAATTATTCACTTCAGTTTCAGTCTTTTCCCCCATTCCTTCTCCCCACCAAGTGGATATTCTTTGCCTTTGATACACAATGTTGTTATGGGAAGATACATTAACTTTGGAAATATATCCTCAAAGTAAGAATTTGGTTGCCTTTCAATAGGCCACTAAGATATTAAGACAATAGCCATGACTCCTAGCAGTTCTCCCTAATACCAAAAGTGGTGTTTTCTTCAACTTTAATGGAAACTATTTTTTTTATGTGCACCCATCTATAGGATATAGATATGAAATTTTGGTATTTTTCCATGCTACTTGAGAAAAATAAGAGAGAGACAGAGAGAAATAATAAAAATTCTCCGTCTCTCATTTCCAAACAAATATTTATTCACGTATGTTGTGATTATGTTTTTGTCTCATACATCTAGATTACTTTTCTTTAAAAAGCATAGTGTGTCTGTGATATGCTTTTTTGAGTACCTATAGCATACTGCTCACCCTACGTACCAAACTATTATAGAAGCAGGTTTGTTATTTAACTCCATGTTAAAGAAAAGCATCCTGTTGAATCTGAGAAACACTAGAATAAAGGCTAAATGCACTCTCTCAACTCTGTTTCCTTAAGTATATTTTGGGGTTATCTTGTTAGATATGCTGCGTAATCAGGACAAACTAGAACTTTCTAATGTGCCATGTTACTGAGGGTAAAAAATAGCATTAGAATGTGATTTTCATGAAAATTGGGCTTCAGATGAACCCAGTGGCAAGGCACTGTCAGGACAGCTGGAAAAGTCATCTGTAGAAGATGGTCAGAGCATGGGTGGCAAAGGCTTTAGCCAACAGCTGGTCTGTAGTCCTTTCCCTGTGGGAGTAATTCCCATCAGGTGGTTAGGATGCATCCCGGGAGAGCAAGAAGAGAGGTAGACATCTTCTCATAAGTGTTTTGCTCCATTTTTTCTGTAACAGTCCTCTGTGGCCACGCAGCTAATGTCACCAGTTGCAAAATCTACGTGATAAGCACCCGGGTGCCATCCTACATATATAGAGATGGTTGTATTTCTTCCCATATAGGATACACTGCTTTTGCCCCATGGAGATATTTTCATCTTTTCCTTTATCCTTTTTAATGTCTGACAAAGAGAGAAAGAAAGTGATTAAAAAGTAAAGCATACAGACAAATAGGAAATTTAATTGCATTCAGATATAAACAGGGAAGAAGAAGAGGCAAATGCCTCTTTCTCTGCCCTTACACACACATAAGACACAATTATATCTCAAAAAAAAACCCTCAAAATAGTATGATGCTATGCCTGGAGCTGCTTCTCTATTAGGTATAGAAAAAAAAAAAAGGCTAAACAGTTCCTGGAAGAGCTGAATGATGACACTGGAAGTGGTGAAAAAGTGTGGTTAAAAATACCATAGTACTTCAGCTATGGAGTGTACATGTCTAAACATCCATACTGAAAAGCTGTACTAATTGCTTTTTGTTCAAGACATTGAGTCTTACCAGAAGAAACCAGAGAAGGCAAAAAACTATTTTTAATTTAAGAGTCGGTTAAAGCAAGAGTCCTAGAGGGATATGGCCACAGACCATCTGAGACAAGTTTGTCGAGTAATAAGAATTTTCATGGTGTGTGAAAAAAAAAGTGTCTTGGCAATAGCTCTTTACTTAGTTTTAGATTAGTGGTTCAGAGTATTTCTTTAGAAAGAGGAAGATTTGTAGAACCATGTTGTGATAGCCTCTCTTATGCTGGTACTAAAAGCAACTGCTAGGTGTTTTTGTTTCTATTCTTTTCTATTCCATTCTATTCTGTTCTATGCTGTTCTGTTCTGTTCTATATTTTACTCATGATGGAGCTGAACATTTTTCTGCCCTGAATTTTATTTTCTTAGAAAATAAGGGTTAGAAATAACACTGGGGTTAATCACCCCTTAAGAGGGCTCCACAGCAGCCGCACTCTGCAGGTAGAGTGCAGTAGGGAGAATTAATGAATTCTCCACAGGTAGGCCAGTTTAGCCGTCCTGGGCATCCTAAACCAAGAACAAGTTATAGTGACCCTCCTTCCAATCGGGAAGAGATTGCAAAGTCCTCCCCAGGCTGCCCTGCTCTGTGTAACTGGTGCGCACTTTCAGATTAAGGCAGTTGACCTATGGAACCCACCTTAACTTAAAATATGCATCTAGAAGCTGGGTTTTTTTTTTTTCCAAAACATACTTCAAACATACCTGAAAATAGCCAAATTCTATAACTCTGAATTAGGACATAACTAATAAAGCACTGTAAATTCAGATGGATCTATATATGCAATTCCTACCAAAATTAGAGGAGTTCCATGCTAGTTCTTGATAGAATGGTAAAGACTTTTTTCCTCTAGTTTAGAGAATCAAAAACCAAGAATCAAACACAATATGAACTCTTTAGGTAGGTCAGAATGATATTGCAGGAGCAAGTTTGTAGTTATCCATCTTTGGAGACCAGGAAGGATCTTGCAAATTTTGCTGTAATAATTCCTGGAGTTGGCTGACCTTTAAATTCTTAATCTTATGACTTTTATGACGCATTAATGTTTTCAACATATTTACCTAAACTTTTAAGGAAAAGACATCTCGAATTATGTGTGGAGGGGAGAAAGAAAGGAATGAAATCTGGAACCAATAATCTTGTGGAGCTTGTAAATTCCTTCTTTCAAAGGAAAAAAAAACACAGAGAGGAAATTTCAAGCCACAGAGGTTATTTTTTTCTTTTTTTAATAGAAAAATGAAATCATATGAAAACAGGAAAAAATGATTAAATTGCAAATATTTGGCAGCTTTAAGTATAATAGATACCAGTAATCATTTGCTGCTGTGTTTGCTGTATAAACCATACATGCACGAGCCAAGTGCATGCGGGATGGCAGACTTCAGGCATGAGTGAGGTTATTCTTGCATTCCCTTATGAATCGTAAAAACGTGGGTTTTCTCATTACTGTTCTCAAAAGCCTGTGAAATGTGAAGACTTTGGGATTGAGACTACAGACCTACAAACCAAAATATTGCATCGGTGAAACAAGGTCATCTGCTGTATAGCTCCTGCATCCCGTGTCCTATAGGAAGTGTCTTGCGGCCATCGGGTACCCCTGAAGTTCTGGGTTGGGAATTGGGATCTCCTGTTCTCCCTTAAAATCATAGAGCCGGAGGACCTGACATCAACAACTCTGAGAGAACTAGAATTATGTGGCAGCTCTACAAAAAACTGAAAATGTCGCATGTTTCTGCATGAGTTGGGCACTTGGAGAACATGCAGTATTGCACCCTTGAAGCACAGAGCACCCTTGAAGATGAGCAATGCGTGCACCTGCCTGACCGTGCTCCTCCTGGACACGTCATTGCAGTCCTGAGCATCGCTCTCCTCTGCTCATATCCATCAAGTGCATCTATAGCTGGTTCCCTAGGAAGTCAGTGATTTGTAATTTTTAATGCCTAAAATTAGCTTTTTTAAACGTAGCAACGGTCAGATTCATGATATCAGAAAGGAAACACTAGAAATCCTTAAACTATAGGAAGACAAAAAGATTCCATTAGATCCCAAACGAGCTGATACTTCTGAAGTTTAAGCATATGTTTGAGGACAGAGAGGTTTAACGTAGCTCTGTGGGTCCCATGACTCTGTGGGATTTACCTGCTTGTTTCAGTGGAGACAGGGTGATGTTACTTCACTGCAGGAGATCTGCTGACCTTCAGTGACGGATGAGCTTGGTTCTTGAAAGAGACCTGAATAGGACACATCTCCAAAGCTTGAGACTTTTCTCCATTTCCAAGGCAAAACAGGCTTTTGTGGGACAACTTCTGTGCAGTGCAGAAGACTGTTCATCATATCCTCCTATTTAGGGAAGACTCAGACTAAGAAACCCAAGCGGTCCCTTAGGGATAAGCGGTGGTGGTACTGAGCACCAGCTACCAGCAGGAAAAAAAAGCTGACCATCCACACGCTGCCTCCACCTCCTCTGAAAGAAAATGTTACATATTTCTCTAATTAAAGCTTCAGGCATATTTAGACAGGGAGGAAATAATCTAGCTGGAGATTGGTTGATCTCCTAACTGCAGTGGAGAACACTGTGAATCAAGAAATCAAAAGATACAGTACAAATGCAAAACTGCAGCAAGGCATTGGGTGTGCGAGGGCTGAACACCTGCCTGGCACCAGGACCACATCGCTCTGCGGAGCACCCGAGGGCCCCAAGCAAAGGCAGGTGGCTGCCACCTCATCCTCCTTCGCCCCGAGCCAGCACCTGGTTTCAGCCCTTGGAATAGCAAGAGCACCTTGGGATCATGTAAGCTAATTTGTTAATGAGAAAATCCTGGTCCTAAAGAGGAAAGAGTAGTTAAAGTCAAACGAATACAAGAGGAAATATTGATTAGGACCGTGTTTTACCAGACCTAGTGCAAATAACAGTGAAGTTCCACTGCCTACTACTTTCAGACCAAACCAGTCTAGATTTGTAGATGAAACTAGTCTCTACACAGCACTGATTTCTGAGCTCAGTGAGTGTTTTATATACTGTGAATGTTTGCTTTTACTTGAAACCATCTTCTGTGTCCTCTTGTAACTCCTTGAAATCAAACTCAAATGCAACCGTTAGTCATAAGGTAAAGTATGAGCATGAGTTCTCAATATCCATTTTCAGTTTTTTGCTTTGGACTTTAATTCCCAAATTGTGCCTTGGCAGTTGCAGCCGATAATGACTATAGAATTTTGTACTAAATTAACTGTGGTAACCTGAAATCTGATACTTCTCAAAATACAGAATATCCTGAGTGTTATAAAAATAAATCAAATGTTTCTGAATGGAGTCCAGCAGCTGTCCTCTAATTACTTTGAATTTCAGTATAGAAACTCTGTTGAGTGACAAGTCAATTTATTTGCATGCTGGAAAAGTTCACATTCTATACATGTTTATATGATAACAACTTTGGTCATATGCTTTTTATTTTTCCCAAACAGACATATGATTTTTTTTTTCTAGAGGCACATAGTAGTTTTCTGCTCATATGCTGCAGTTACCACATACTTTCCCTTATTTATAAGGGAAATGCAAGTGTGTTCTGGGTTTGAACCACCTCTTGTTGGAAGATGTTGACTTGACAGTCCTGCAAGATTCGCCATCCTGCTCTACTGTTTTCCTTAATCCTGACCTGAAGAAACCACTTCCTGGGGAGAGAAGGAAGGTTACCTTTTATGCCCAGCTAGTACTTGGCATCTTTGCTGGAGGCTGCCTGTGCACGTAGCAAGCAGCATCGCTTTTCATGATGGCCAGGACCTCTCCTGGGATTTGGGCTCCTGCCTGGGAGAGCTGCTGTGAGACCTATATTTGTTCATGAAGAGTAATATCTTGATAGTATAATTAGTTGATAGTACCAAAGTTTAAAATTCAGTTTCACACAAGGAATGAGGCCGTGTCTGAAAGAACAATCCTGCCTGAGTCCTAACTAATCTTATGAAAACTCAGTGTTTTATAGGGATTTATGAAAGACTCAAATGCCGTGGTTTTATGAAAGCACTTTTGTTTTACTAAGACATCTCCTGAAGCCAAAAGCTGAATGTCTACTTCTACTGCTGAACTCCAGGTCCATTTCACAACAAAAACACTCAGGCACCCAGCCACACTAGCTTTAAAGCCATTGCTTTTGAAGAAGAAACTATCTCACAGATGCAAGCAATCTCAGTCCACAACTTGGGGCTTGAATCTGTTGAGGGGGGGAAGTCTTTGTAAAACCCAGCCTTGAAACAAAGATGCAGAAATACCTTCTGGAAATACATGGCGATTGAATGTTCTGATCTCTGCTGGATCCGTGCCCGTGAGATTTTTGCAGCTCAGCTCCCGAGCCACGGAGTGTGGCCCTTGCCTTGGCAGCAGTTCAAGTCAGTTGAAAGAAACCCAGAGGTTTCATTTCACCGAGCTCGCCCAAGAGACAACTCTCTAATCCATATGGAGGCTGTATATAAAGAATGTAGGCATGCGGTGACAAAAGGTGCCTACGGGCAGCAAAGGGCAAGAAATCAGGATGGGTCAGCTGAGCAAACATCAAAGACTCTCAAATAACAAACAGAAAAGTAAATATTCCCAAGCAAATGGGATATGCCCATAACGCTATTGAGATTTCATAGAAACTGGTCTTTGAAAACAGTTCTCCTGAGGTGTCTCTATTTGTCTTTCCCATTCTGGAATATTGAATTAAAACAGTCTGTTTGCTCTTAAAGTTCATCTGTTCCTACTACTCCTTCCCCTCCATAGCCTCTTGACATGACAATGATCTCTCCAGCCACTCACGGCCATGTCGCAGATGTCAGAGGGGTCCCTCTGGCCACTTCTATGTATCCCACCACAAGAGTCACCAAGCAAAATGCGTATAGGGGATAAAGGGTATTTATTCACAGAGGGCCTGCACAAGGTCTAACACTTAGTTAAAATCCGCTTAAGCCCTGTGAAATAAAGGAAGAATACATTTAAGAGTTATTTATTCAAGGGTTTGAAAGTAGTACATTGCAAAGGTTAAAATGCCTGTGTGTTTCCCATTGCTTCACCTCTTGCAGAATGAGGTGAAGGAAGATGAAGGAGCAGGATGAAGATACTAATTTAAATGCTCAAACCCATAACTCGTGTTAAAAACAGAAGTTTTGCTGCTTCTTCCTCTCACACAGGTTCCAGAGATCCTGGTAACAGCACAGCTGCTACAAGCTATGTGTAAAATAAGCATTGCTTAATATAATTGCACGGTCTTTCAGGTAGCTTAGCTGCTACTGTCTCCTCTGGTGGTGTCTATCTGGGGTTTGATCCTTTGGGCTGGGCAGAGAACTACCCCAGCAGCAGCTGATGCAGACATTTAATACCTGGCACAATTTATGGGATGAATGAATTCTGCCAGACAATAAATCTCTGCTGTTAACAGCTGTAGCAAAAGGAAACTGCCAAAATTTCCCATTGCAGCCTATGATTTCAGGCGGGGATACAGCAACTTGCTGGAAGCTCGATGGGGTGATAAAAGACGTGCGAAATATGCAACTCGATGTAACACAAATAAAATATTTGAGATCTTACTGATGATGGTGGGGTTGTTCTGCTTGGGGAGCAAGAATTTGGTCCCACTGTTTGTTCTCACTTTCCCTCACTGGAAAGAAAACATTGCCAGTACGTAGAGAAAGACATGGACGATTTAATGTAGTTACTCCAACACCAGGTTAATGTCACAATTTGTTGGACCTTCCGTGCAGTGGCGCGTTGTCCTTTATAACCCATTCCTTGCGCAGGCACGGGGTTGAGCGGCTATTGCAGGATGCCGTGGGCTGCCTTTGGCCACGGGAACGAGAATCAAGGGCCATTAACGCGCAAGGGCTCAGCAGCCTTACTCACCACCCCCAAAAACGGGAGAAACCAGCGGGACAGATAGATATAAATATTTTTTATGTATATATATATATATATATATGCCTGAGTAGGAAGGGGCAGTGCGCGCTCTGCGCCCCTCACCGCGGCGCCTGGGCGCCCCGCGGAGAAGACCCCTCTCCCCGCCGCGCCAGCCTCGCTGGGAAGGCAGCGGGATGTCAGCGGGGCGAGCGCTTCCCAGCCCCCTTCCCGGGGCTGGTGGCCGTGGGGAACACTGACAAAAACATACAGAATAATTATTATTGTAGTGTGGGAGGGAAATTAAACCTTAGTCGCGTTTCTCGGACAGGAGCCGAAAGAAGGGACCCTCCTTCGCCCGGTGAAAGCAGGAATAGGTAAATACTGGCGAAATCGCCTTAAATCAGCGCAGGCCCACCTGCGTCCCCAGCGCTTCAGCGAATCAGTGGACTTTTTTTTCTTTTCCTTTTCTTTTCTTTTCTTTTCTTTTCTTTTCTTTTCTTTTCTTTTCTTTTCTTTTCTTTTCTCTTTTCTTATTTTTCTTTCTCTTCTTTTTATTATATAATATACATCTAAATTTCTGGGGAAGCGCCGCCACCCCTCCCTGACGAAGCGCCGCGGGCGCCTCTGCCGGGACAGGCAGCGGGCGCGGGGCTTTGCGCGGCTCTTGCGCAGCTCCTCCGCGGCCGCGGGAAGCAGCCGCGCGCCCGCTCGGTGCCCGGGCCGAGCGCAGCACCTTGGGGGGTGGGCGGTGCC
>NW_010577198.1:10984-28277 GCF_000705375.1 Tinamus guttatus | reverse complement strand
TCCATACCGAGACTCTTTGGAAAAAAACCCTTTCAATACACGAGTCCCTCCTGTAGTTCGCTGCTGGTCTTCGCTCTTCTTCCGTTTGGGAATTTTGGGAGTTTGTGGGGGAGGCACCTCCGAGTCTGGTCTTGCCTGCAGTCTCCCAAGCACAACGTGATGCAATTACAGAGAGTAACGAATAAATCCTTGCAGAGCGGAGCTCGCGCCACACCACCGGGGCCCGAGGACCTTGAAGGGCTTTTCCAAGCACGATGATTCTGTGGTGTCAGGATTTACTTCTGTTCCGCATGCAGGTGAAGTCCAAAGTTATTTGACACTGAAGTCACCTACGATGCAATGTCTGCCCTGCCTCAGCTCTCAAACTGGACCTGTTGTCTGGGTTCTAAGCAGGCTGCTGTTACCTGGACTTTTCACTCATTCTGTGCCCACCTCAAGTCCCCTCTCTAGCCACAGGCTCCTGCAGCACAGGAGCGTTTTCCTGGCTCCTCTTTGCTGTTTTAGAGGTTTGTTGCAGGGCAGGAGAGGGGCTGCAGTTGCACCAGCGTTTGAGACAGAAGTGCTGGTCACGGGGGACTTCAAGCTCTTCCCTCTCCCCTTTCCCCTGCTTCTCTACACCCTGTGCCCTGTGAAGCTCTGGCTCAACATGAACACGGAGACCTCTGCACTCGGCAGGGACGGAGGTGAAGTGACCTGAGCACTGCGACACAGCTCAGAGGTTTGACCTCACACACAGGAGCTTTTCTTCCCCCAAAAGGAACATTCCACAAACAGATTATTCACCCTGACCTTCATGCTGCAAGCTTTCCCACCTTACAGAGCTTTTTGCTTGAGATTCATTAGGAAAGAAGGTGAGGGAATTAGGATCCTGCTGGTGTCTAATTTGGAGCCTGCTCACCAAATAGTTAGAAAGTCAAAGCAGCAGAAAAAAAGAAGCCTCCCTGTTGCTCTGTCTCAATTCTCGTAAGCTTAAAGATCCCCTTCAGGAGAATCAGGGCAAGGACATAAAACAGATATGTTTATAAACAGATTTTTATTCAGTTGTGTGTATACAGCTTGATATATTTGTCAAGTTACATGATGACAAAAGCAGAACAGATTGTAGAGTACACAAAGTTTTTGTTTGCAGTCACGCAATTCAAAAAAGTTGCTCTCAGCACCAGCCTTTTGTGAGGTTTGTTCTCACTTACTCTTTCTCGAGTAAGAAGCATCAGCGTCCTGGAATGAAAATACATAAAATCACTTTCTCCTCCATAGTTTCTACTGTATTCAGTTTTAGGATCTTTACCCACAGTGCTGTTTTGCCTATAAAGAATTTGTGATGGGGCTACTGTGGAATAAGGAAGATTGAGGTAGCATGAGCCACCTGAATTTCTCCATTTCCTGCTTTTGGAGCACATCAGTATGTTTTTCCATAAATAGGTTTTCAATAGAAACACAGTACGAAAAACACCCTGTGCGAAGCAGCCCTGCTGGAATGCCCCTCTGCACGTGGGAATGGGAGCACGGAGCAGCAGCAGGCAGCAGTGCTGCTCGCTGGGTTGTTGGGAAGCGCTCGCATGACAGGGCCCATGATACACCACGAGGCCCAGGCCGGACTCCGCCTGTCAACAGCCTTGGGGTCAAGCCATGCTGGATGATTTACCGGTGCCTCGAGGCCGGGCAGGGCGCCAGGCGCTGCTCCTGCTCCCACCGTAATCCGAGACTCCGCAGCCAGCCCAGCACGGGCAGGAAGAGGAACAGAGCCCAACTCCAGTCCCGACATTCCCTGGCTAACGAGGCTGTCAGCAGAGCATCAAAGGAGGAGCGGGGCACAAACTCACCACGCCGCTCTTGAAGTTCTGGATCCTCCTCTTGCCCATCTTGTTCATGAGCCACCAGGCCCAGGTGGGCGCGTACTGCCACAGGTAGCACACGGCCAGGTAGGGGTTGTCGCTGATCCAGGCCTCCTTGATGTCGTTGGCCGTGCTCACCAGCGTGAGCCGCACGCAGCGGTCGGTCCTCATCTTGTGCGACTGGTCCCCGCTGCTCTCCAGGGACTGGGGGAGACAGAGAAGAGCGGGATCCAAACTGCTTTCTTTTGGGGAGCAGAGGCGGGAGATGCAGAGTTTTGATACTCTACGCATCCAAATTTTCCTCCCAGTTTCTCCACTGCGCAAAGGCAGAATTAGCCAGGCCAGCAGAAGAGACAGGGCTGGGAACCTGTCCCCGGCTGTGCTAACGCTCTGGGATCTTGGGGAAAAACCTACCAGGCACCTGCCTTCCACGCCCACCTGATAGGAAGCAGCTTTCACATGAGCACATCACGGCCAAGGGGCTGCTGCAGCCGGGCCTGGGAGACGCCTGTTTCACCCTCTTGGAACCCGATTAGCCTTTCTGCAGGTGAGGGCTGTGGAACGGGGAGGCTTTCCTGTCCCCGGCCACCTCTTGATGCTGTAGCACAGGTCCCTGTCACTAATTCAGGAGAAGACAAGCCCCGTTCACCTGGAATCCTGCCAGCCCTGCTCTAGGGGAGTCATCTCAAACCAGGGAAGAGCATCAAGCCAGTTCAGTGGCAACGATACCTCCTCTCACACTATCGCTGAGCAAACGTCAGCCACAGCCCTGTGAATTTATGTACGTTTTATTCTAGCAACAGCTCAGGGCTCAATCTGTCCCATTTTGTGGAGCAAAAGAAATTCCAGGATGGATTTTGTCTTCCTCCCAGGTCTTTTGCCATGCAGGAGTCTGAGGAATTCGTTTTGCAAGATTTCCCAGTTGCTCAGAAAGAACAGTTTTGATTTCAAGCAAGTATGTAGCTGTGCAAGCCAAAAATCCCTTCAGAATTTGAACAGAGGGAGGATCTTCCACACACAGACACTCACACAGATATAAGCTTCAAGTGCACTGAATTTAGGACATACTACCAGAGTGTGGCCTAGTAAAGTTTTTTTGCTAGCAATTTTGCCAGACAGCCTTTATTAAAAGCAATTGGGCAGCCAGCAGGTCTTGCTTTTTCCCCCCAGCAGCCCCCACAGCCGTGCCCTGGCTCAGCTGCCTGCAGAACGGGGGGGAGCAGAATGGGGCCAAGAAACGGTGCCGCCGCTCCCGGCCCTTCTCCCGGGACAGCCCTGCTACACAGGGATTATACACGGGAAGAGCCGAGGCGGGACAGCTCCCAGGTGGTGCTTTCATCCACTAGGGACTTGAAACTGCAAGAATGACCTGCCTATAGCATCACAGTGCAGCTTTATAGCATAAATTCTATGCCAGAGTGCTTCTTGATAAGAAGATGGGCTTAATGTTTGCTAGGAGAAAACGGAAACCACAAAAGGTTCGTTGTGCCTGCTACAAAAGTTAGATTTATCACAGTGGCATTTCAGGGGGTAAATACTGCTTTTTCCCCCCAGAAAAGGGGGAAAGATTTTTCTTACCTTTCCAAGATTCTCCGTAAAGACGTTTTGTATAATCTTAGACTGGACAGGTCCTGGGCAGATGTTTATAATACTTATCTCAGGGTAGTCAGTGAGCTCAGTCCGGAGAGAATTGAAAAAGCCCTAGAAGAAAAGACTTCATAAAAAGATCCTCCTGGGAAGGCACCTTAACCAGCACATTGTAACATAAGTTTCCACTGAACGCAATTCCTACCATTTTGTTTGGCTTTTCACATTCAACAACTACTTTAAATTTTTAACAGCAATTACATACGTTGATAGTATAAGATTATATATATACACATCACCAAGCAATCTGTCCTGGACCTCTCAAATACACAAAACGAATGGTGGAAGTGCTGCCAGACTAAGAGCTTCCATATCATGGAAATCTTTTCCTTGCAGGTGGATGGTGCTTTGTGGTGAGATTAAAGGTTTTAGACTGTTTCTGTGGAATAAATAGATTTACTCAAAAGAGGAGTCAAATTCAAATCAAGTCAAGATGCACCCTCATATTTTAGGGGGTTCAATTCTGCACCACTGAATTTACTGCGATTTTTGAAAATTGTGACCACATCGGATATAAACACGCTACCAAAGCACCCAAGTTAGGCTTTAGTTACAAAAGCTGCAAATATTTGTCTTTAAGCTAACAGGGTCCAAGTTCTGCGAACCTCCGCGGCATTGAGCAGGCGGCAGTGCCGGGGGAACACCGGAACCTGCTTTCCATGGAAGCGTCCCACAGCAGGGACATGGCACAGGCTGATGGACCTCTCCCACCCTAGCACAAATTTACCCTTCGATCACTCCTTCCTAGAGGCTTCAGAAAGGGAACCAACGAGTCTCACAGCTTCACTTGTCATCAGACAAGTCTGTGCTCAGTCCAGCTGACAACACTGTGTTGAACACAGGGCAAGGAAAAAAAACCCCGGTGCCAAGGGGGGCTCTAGTTATTCCATCAACAGTGAACGGTTCAAAGCAGACTAAGGAAGAGCTTTCCAAACCCCTGGGAGGCAGCAAGGAAGAGACCTGAAGAGGAACCACTTCAGCCTCTGGAGCTCTTCAAGGTCCAAGCAAGCAAGTCCCAGCAGGTGCTGAAGACCAGGCTGAACTGCCCTCTAGAAAGGCAGAGACACTCTGAAATTCTCCCAATAATCAGGGACTTAAGGACAGTAGCAGTTACTGTCTGGGGCAATCAATGTGCTTATTAGACCAAGTCCTGATGAGGGAGCTTTTTGAAGGTCACCATTTCCTGAAGACTGGACACGCCACTAATTATATGAACTGGGAACTAGATGAACAGCACATGATCCCCACAAGTGTCATTACACCAGGAAAGAAACAGCATCAGACTTGGACTTTCCTGGACTTGCACCACACTCTTACGGGCCTTCCAGATCTGAAGTAAAGGGCTATTTCATCAGTAAAATGTTGCAAAGAATTCCAATTTGGACAAATCAACATGTGCTTGTTTCAAGGACCAATTTTAATTTGTAATAGAAGTGCTTCCTTCCCTCCTCATCCCCTAATGCCATTTAAAAGAAAATTAAAGGAAAAAAGACAAAAGATGGCACGTTTTCAAACAAGGCATATTTAAGATTATGGCATTAAATGCCACAGTAGACTCCAAGACATAACTTGAAATCAACAATGATAAAAATCTATTAAATGAATTTACATCAGATAGACACATATGTAATAGCTGATGGCCAAAATGTGATCTGCAGTTCAAGAAGGTCCCGTAACACAGGGGTTACAGGCACTGTAACCAAGCGAATTGCTGACATCTGGTTTTTAGCTCATTCTTACATAACACAGCAATTTTAATATCCTGTTTCTTTCGAGCTTCCTCTTCCACATTCTCAGTGTTAACACACTTTAGCTCCCTGCAGAGAATTTACACAGCAACCTGTGGATTCCTCGGATGTTTAGACCAACTGCACCACACCTAAGGGTAATTCCATTGAAAGAAGGCTTAATAAATACAGGAGCAGAGGTGAGACCGTGCTGCTGCTTTGTGATTTTCTAATCTAAACCCCAGACCTAAATCAAATGCCAGCCTCTAAAGGGCATGACCTCCAGCTAAAGGAAGAATAACTGGACTTCTCTGCCCATTACTAACAAAATAAATCAAATGCCAGCCTCTAAAGGGCAACTCCATGACCTCCAGCTAAAGGAAGAGTAACTGGAGTTCTCTGCCCATTACTAACAAATGAATGTGGTAGCAGAGACCTGTCACTGTCCTCCACACCTTTAGTCTTTCATATGTCCAGGCTTTCCAGCCTTGGCTGCGAAATAACTGCTTTTTTTTTTCTTGTTACTGTTGTTAGTTAAATCCTCAAAGAGATAATGGCTCAAAAAAGGAAGCAGAGTTACATACTTTGTTTATGTCCTTAAATCCAGCAGGGAGTAAGAAGGTGCCTTTTTTATTATAATCACCAACTACAGCTACCTCTTAGCTTACTGAACTCAAAACGCAGCCAATGTGGAATTCAAACAGTGGTGAAAAGACAAGGCCAGAGGCAAAGTGGTTGTTTCACATTGGGAGCTTCAGTATATCGTGATTAGGCCTAATTAAGATTGCAATTTGTTCAATGCCATAAACCTACACTGGAACCTGAGCTCTCTCAGCACAGCACTCAAGCAATGCTTCTTACAATTCCCAGTGCTCGATACATTTCCCCACAAGTTATAATCACAGTATAAATGTTTTCACAGCATGGATGTGATGTGAAGTAGCACAAGGGAATCTAAGCTCTGGGCAAGTGCTGCAGCCATGTCAGGAGTGGAAGTTCTCCCATTTACCAAATGATATACTATTAAAAACATAGGTATATTTAAGAGCAGAATATTTCTCTGTAACCCGTTTTATTCAATAGGATTTCATGTATATAAACACTGTCTATAAAGGGCTTTTGTCCTCTAGAAAAAAATAATCTATTCTCTATTTTATCTCTTTCCTATAGCAGCATCACACCAGGACATCCAGCTCTCCAGTTTACAGGCCCCTTAGGCTCAACTTGTGTTTTGAGAAGAAAAAATAATTAGTGAGGAATTTCTGGTGCTACTCTTAGCTGAAGGGCCTGAAGTCCAACTCAAGGGCAATACAGAGGTGGCAACAGTAGAAGCCAGAGGGGAAAAAAAAATGCAACCTCTCCTAAGTCTTTCAGCCAGAATCACAAGTTTCAGAGCAAATTAAAGAACCTTTAGCAGCTAAGTTATATTTATTCTGTGCAGAGAATGGCAGTCTCACCTGAAATTGTACAGGGCCTAAGTCCCCCATAAGGAACAGCTGCTACAGCACTAAAACAAGCTGGTTAATTACATAACAAGATATAATTAATTGCCAATGTAACTCACCTGCAGAGCATGTTTGCTGGCGCAGTACCCAGAGGCAAGAGGGGCTCCCATGATACCCATCACGCTGCTCACGGTGACAATCTTCCCTTTTCGCCTTTGGATCATGTGATTCAGGACATATTTTGTTAGAGAGATTGTACCCAGGTAGTTAAGTTCCATGATGGCACTGAAAACATCCAGGTTTGTATCCACAAACAGAGAGCGCTGGGAACGTCCACCATTGTTGATCAAAATATCAATCTTGGGAAAGAGAGAGGGATAATTAAATTAATACCACACGTTTCCTTTAGCACCTGCACTCCCTCTAGTCCTGCCTCTGCCATTAAGGTAAGAACTACTGAAAATATTTTGGTAGCTACTTTCTCCCCATACCTCTCCCCCTTGGGCTGAGGATGGCCAACTTGGGAGCTGAGCAAAGGGGGAGGAATTTCCTCACACAGAAGAACTGACAGCCAAAATCATTCTCTACCTGCCATTTTTTTTAACTCTACTGCATTGCAGCAAGCACCATTTGATGTCCAGGTCCTGCAAGGCGGCCTCTGTAAACAGGTTTTGTGCAAATACAGGATCTAAGTGCAGTACATAATGGAAGAAACGAATCTAGTGCTACTATTTTTGCTATGAAACCAGGATATCAGTGGACTAAAGGACCAGCTCAAAGCTTCACACACTGCAGTTAAATTAGTTAGATTTGACTGCAAGCACCTCGGATCTGCTCTGGACTACCCAGCTGGAAGACTATGCACCAAAGAAGGGAAACATTTGTGCCAAAAATGGCCAATTTTGACCCAAGTAGCTCTAATCTCAAACTACATGCATTACTGAAATGACAAAATAAATGTTCTGGCTTCCATAGATTCATAAGTCCAAATATACAGTTGGGCCAGAAATCCAGTGACATCAAACAACTGATTTTTCATTTCTTGGCAATGGTCAAGGATTATTTGTTCATTGTGGCTTCTATGTAAAAGCTATTGAGGCCCAGAAACAGAAGGGATGAGAATTCAGGTCCTTTCCTGTATGTTGAATTCTGAAACTTGAATAAGGTGCAGAAACTGCTGAATTTATGGGCAGAATAAAAGCAAAAGAAGGATATATGCAGGGATAGGTCATAGGGATGGACGTGAAGTTCAGCCTCAGAAGGGCACCTTACCTTGCCAAAATGCTTAAGGACGCTGTTGGTTGCAGCCTCGTGAGAGCTTCTTTGAGTCAAGTCAAGTGGCAAGACAAGGATATCTTTATCACCCAAGTTGCTGATCTCTAAAAACAACCATAAAAGGAATGGGAAAAAGCAAAATCACCAGTGTGACAACAGCAAGAAATTCAGTGTGGTTTTAAACCCCACATTTTCGCTAAGGAAAAAGGCACCAAGGGACTGTATCATTAAGCTGGAAGATAAACATTCAAGTTTAAACATTGTTTTCATTACAATCCCTCCACAGAATCCATTTTTAGCCTGTTCCTACTAAAGCCCCCCTTCCCACACCCTATGTTTTTCACTTGTAAAAAAACTGACTTTATTAAATGAAAAGGATTGTGCATCATAATACAAAAAAAAACCTTGCAGTAGTTAGAAGTAACATGCAACAGGATTACTTGATACCAAAATTTTTAGCAAGCTATTCAGATGCAGCAGTGTATTGGCAGCCTTGACATTTTGTTTGTAGACAAACTGTTCAACCCTGGTTATTCCTGGCAATAGGAAAAGCACTGTTCATCCCCAAAAAGACACACAGGAGAAGCTAGATTATTGTACAGAGTAAAGGCTTTTGTTTAATTCAAAGTTTTTAAACTTATCCATCCCCTGAAACAAAAATCAGCTGTCATCAAGGTCCAGTCTTAGTGCTGCGTTTTTCCACCTCTGTCTCTTTGGAACAATTGCCTTTTTCCATTAAAAGTATTTCTTGAAAAGTGATTTGCTACCCTGGAGCTTTGGGGAAGATGACTCACAAAAACAAAATTCTCGATGTTAAAGTTTTTTCCCCCCTGAGTGAGATATAGCATGATTTCCAATGTATCTGTTCCCAGTGTTATTTTTTATTGTAAGCTGATTGCTAGCAACAATTAAGTATTCTTGCTCCCCAGCAACCAGCTGTGCTCTTTGGACAGAGAGCCTGAGGCTCCAATTCTTTAATTACCACCAGGCTCCAATTCCTTAATTACCACATCTGTACATACAGGTAAGGCTGAACTCTGTCTTCACCGTGATGTATCAACACGTAAATTGTTTAAATCCATAAACTGCCTCTGTTCAAAGGTCACTAGTACTTACACAACTGGATGGATGAAGCCCATTCGTTTGGTTTAAGCTACCCCTATTTCCATTTATACCTCTTCCTCTCCCTTCCAAATATGCATTCCTTCCCCACCCCACCCTGTTTCTCCACTAAAACCAGCCCTCGTCTTTCTTTTTCTCTAGGCAGCTGCCCAGAGCAGTGCCCAGCACTCAAGGTGCAGGCACACTGCTCTCTGTTATGGTGACAATTACACTCTCCATCCTGATAACCCCTAAGATTATCTTTAGCATCTCCTATTTTTCATTTCTATTTTGTGCAATACCCTTCCACAAAACATGAGCCTTCAATAGAGGCTGCTCTACGTGAGCTCCTGAGGTGACTTCCAACCTCAGGTATCGTACAATTCCCTGACTGTCAGTGTCTGTCAGTGTCTATCTGTATTTAAACCACACTTGAGCTTGGTCAGACTGAGAAGCCATCCCACCTGATTTTTTTCTTTTAGAAGTTGCTAAGACAAAAGCGACAACATTACTGATTAAATTCAACTCGTATCGCAAAGAAGGCCTAAGGAAAAATAAAAAGGCCATTTAAAAATCAGATGAGAAAGTTTTACAAGTTGTTTTCTCTCCCTCCTACCTAGGTTCATGAAGTCTGTTGAACTGATGGGTGTGACTCAACAGGCATTAACACAGTTCTTTAACAGTGCTTTGCTTCTTTCTCCTTTGGCATTTTAGTAGTGAAGAAAAATGTGTTAATGCAAATCCTAAAATGACGTCTCTGTTTTCAAAAAGTGCACTTTGCTTCTCATGTTAATATGTAAATATAAGTCGTTGTTAAGTGTATAGCAAATACAGTAGGCATGTTAGAACCTGTCAGGTCTGATTATGCCATCTAATTCGGCCAAATTCATGTTTGTGTCAGGTATTGCAATTCAATAAACGTAATCCAGCCTATCTGACTCCAGCCTTACAGATGATTCGAACACAAATGAACACAGAGTAGGTGACAGGGACAAGCTACCCAGGAAGCCCACAGAAGCACTGGCCAAGCATGCAAGGGTGGAATTAGGAAGGTCAAAGCCCACATGGAGTTGGGACTGGTGAGGAATGTGAAGAGCAACAGGAAGGGCTTCTATAGGAAGAGTGGCAGCAAGAGGAAAACCAAATATAGAGGGAGCCTACGGCTGTGTAGGGATGGTGCTGGAAGGTGGCTTTGGTCTTTGTTAGCAATAGCCACCCTCATGTCACCCACATTTCTGAGGACAGTCTCCTGGAGAAAGAAATACTACCAATGTCACTGAAAAATCAAGTTGGGGACAAACCAGACATATAAAAAGGACAAGATTCCAGAATCCACAAGTTCTGAGAGAGGAGTCACTACAATGCCACTTTTGAAACGTCCCAGCAACTGCAAAGAGGCAACTGTCACCCAGCCTAACCTTGGTCTTAGAGAAAATGATGTGGCAAATCATTCTGAAAGCCATTTCCTGGCATATGAAGGACAAGGAGGTGACTCAACAGCCAGGATACATTTACCCAAAGGCAAACTCCCCCCGACCAACCTCATCATGAGCCTGTGGGTGTTGTTCACTTGCTCCGTAGATTTCTATGTAGCACTCTTGTAGCTACATGGGGGAAATACGGTCTAGATGAGTGAATAAAGATGGACAGAAAACTGCATCCGAAGGACTAATAGTCTTCAGAGTTTAACTTGTGGGTGCTATAAGTGGTGTCCCTCTAAGGTCAAAATCTTTTGAAATCTTCCTTAATGACCCAGATGATAGTGTGAAGTGAGACCAACATCAGCTCTGCAAAAGAGGAACTGAGGTCCTGGTGGAAGGACAACAAAAAGTTGAACCTAAGTCAACTTTTGGCCCTAAGCAGTGAGCTATTGCTTAGCGAGGCTGCGGGCCTGCATTAGCCAGCAGACTGAGAAACCTGTTGAGGTGTCTCTGCCAGGCAGGCGCAGCTGGAGTCCCATGTCACATGTGGGGCCCTCGAGCACGAGACAGATGCTGATAGGTGGGAGAGAGCAGTGCAAGACTGCCAGGATGGCTGGGGGCCAGGACGCACGCGGAGCAATGAGAAGCCTGGGGGGCTGACCTCAGGTAGCCTTGAGAGGAGGGGAAGTGGGGCTAACTGCTGCCTTTCCCTTCTTAACAACGAGCTGTGGAAAAAATGAGCCAGCCTCTTCTGAAGTTCACGGCAAGAAGACAAGGGGCACAAATTGCAGCAGGGGACATTCCAAATATGACTATTTTTTCCCCTTACATCTAATGTGGGCTAGTAAACACTACAATAGATAACTAAAGAGGCAGTTGGAGCTCTCAACAGGACAAGAAAAGAAAGTGTGGTTTTCAGGAGCTGCACTAGTTTGTGACAGCTCAAGATGTGCTGGAATCACAGCAGTACTGGCTAGGTCATACATCCAGATCAAAGAAAACTATGTTACTGAAGAGCTTCCAATATTCCAACTAATCTGACTAACAGCTAAAAAAAAGCCAGCCAGAGCACAGTTTTGCAGAAAGCATTGCTTCATAGGACTTTAGAGCTAATATATAACACAGATAAAACATTTGGCAGGGAGGGCTTCAAACTGGCAAAAGCAGATAAATTTATCTTAGGTAAATTCATCCTCTTGCTTCATATCAGTTGTGATAATCTTTCTGGATATTCCTTAGAACATTGTACTCAAACAGGGCCCGAGAGGGGACATCCAGGATTACGGCTCCTGCTTTATTTGGCCAAAGTTTTGTAATAACAACGAATGGCCACAGACACCAACCTGCTGCACATATTCACTGACCACTAAACATTGCATCAGGCAGCCTCGGAATTTTGCCATTTTTTACCCCTTAACCATGCTGTCAACTTAAGTCCATCTATCTCCTTTGAAAAAAAAATATGTATCTAAGCTTTTCAGAAGCATAGGAAAATGGAAATAAGGAATTGTGCATTTCTTGAAAGCTCCTTGTGAGATTTTTTTGAATACCCAGCTATACTTTTTAGGTTTCTAAAAATATGTTCAGAACAGCCTCCTATCTATAACATGCAAAAATTGCCTCCCTCTCCCTGTCAAGCCAGAAAATGGTGGCAGGGAAAGGGGAAGGAAGGCAGGGAAGCAGGAGGAAGAGCCAGAGACAGATTCAGCAGGCATATGAAAGATAACTGGAATAGTTAATATCCTGCCTCATCTTCATTCTTCTTGATCTGCAGGAGATCACCACTTCATAATCAATCAGAACAACTTTTTTTTCTGAACGTTTTACTCATTCCTTTTCCAAAAAGGAGAGTTCTTGGCAGCTGGTCAGACTGTGACACGCACAAACACGAAGGAAGATGTTTTTCATCCGTAGCATGCACTTACATGGTTTGTTTCTAAAAAAAGATGTTATCCCTCAGATTTGCTTCCCTTTTTAAAAAAAAAATCTAGTGACTTTTGAAACCACTTGACATTGTATAATGAGATTTTTAGATTACTGGTATGTTAAGGAGCTCGGAGTGCCAGTCTTCCCAAACCTTCTTGCTCCAGAGAAGAAACCACTTGCTTCAAAGCTACAGTGAAGCTGCACATAGTTTACTTCTCTTGTGAAGTTTATTACTGTGATGTGTGGGTTGGATTCCTCTGGCAGCTCTCTCACAGCAAGAGTGTTTGCATGAAGTAATTTATACTTACCAAGGCACTTCTTTTTCACTCTCTGCAGCTCGTCCTCTCTCCTCGCTGAGATGGCGAGCAAGGCTCCTATCCGGGCTAGCTGGTAAGCCAATTCCTCTCCGATTCCACTCGAAGCTCCTGTCACCCACACAACTTTGCCAGGCAGTTCATTTTCTGTCAAAAGAATCAAGACCACAGTTCACACATCACCAGTGCCAGGATTTGCAATCAAACATTGCAGGTGTACGACTTGATAGCGTTTGTAGCAAATGTACTCAACTTTTTACTACAAAATCCCCATTTCTTTATTTTTAGTCACATGCAGTTGTGAAATTGTCCAGTGCTGTTCTGTTGTCACTTGAACTTTGGTCCACGGCTAATCTGAATAAACACTCATTATCTCTACATGATGGAAGAAGTTTGACTGCATTTCTGCAGGGCATCCACACACAGCATTTTCACTGACCTCAGAGAGAGCTTAAGAGAAGAAGAGAACTTTGAGAAGTTACAGAAAACAGCTGCTATATAGACAATCCAAACAAAAACCTAAGCAAACACTTCTCAATAACTGCTCTAACCCCTAAAATGCCACTAAGTAACTGCAGACTGAAGAAAATTCCCTGAACAAAGGAATGTTCATCCACTTTGTTTCGAACCTACTGCAAATCAAACCCTGCATTTTTCTAAGTATAGTAAACAGAGTTCCAAATGTGTAAGCCCTCAAGTGCATCTGCTGTATGCCCCTATCACCTACTCAGGTGTGTTCTTTTAACCCTAGTAAATATGTTATCTTATTCCTCTTATTCCTTTGTTCATATGCCCATTCTCCCTTCCCTGCAGTTTTCCCGACTGCCCACAACACACCTGCATACTGGGAAAAGGTCTAGCTTTCCCGGCAGAATTATTTTCAAAAATCAACAAATAAAATAGATAGATGATAATCGTTCACTCTAGAACACGATTTCAGGATCAGCTAATATGAGAGCACTATCAAGAACACATCACTAACACTCACGTGTTCTCCAAGACCAGCCTTAGTGGAAGCCTGAGCCAAGTCTCACAGTGCTGCTGAGAGGAGCTCTTGGTTATCAAGTTTGCACAGATAAAGATTCCAACAATTTCTAGCCACACAGGACTGATGTCTTGTTATAACTGAAGCAACAGGGCCAAATTCAGGCTTAAAGCCAGTCTATCCTGAAAAAGGTCATAATAGCATTTTTTCCAGCTCACTGTATCTCCCTGTTCGTTTAGTTTAGCAATATTGCCTTTTCACTAAGCCAATGGGTACAACTAAATGCTTAAGCTGTGCCTGTAGCACTGGCAGTCACTATTATTTTTCTTTTGTAAGCTCAGTTTTAGCCAAAGAGAAATCCCTCCTAAAACTAAGAAAAACAACCACTCTCCTTTCTCATAAAAAGCCCATTTCCAAAAAAAAAAAAAAGAGGTGCATTTTGAAGTTAGCATGGGAGTGGGAAGAATCAGTGTTACTGAAGGAGTAGGAATAGCTGTTTTATTAATAGTTACACCAAAAGACTGCTGTCCTTAAAGGATATTCATCCTCAGTCAAGGAATATGGGGGTTCATCTCTCAGATTAGATCTGGGGTCAGAAATCTTGTGTTTGCAAACACTGCACGGACAGAGGAACACTGTCCTTCAACCATGGGCATACCTTCATCCCTGCTTACCACACTTCTCTCGGTACTCAGAGTAAATCCACCTCCTTCCACCATTGTTTCTGCTTTCAAACCTGCCTTGGACTATCTCACTGCAGTTAGTCCAGATCTTGTTCTGTGGATAGAACAATTAACTGAGATAAGGGAAGTTTCCCACCAGTTCCTCGGTGCTGATAGCCACCAAACACGGAGCTACTGGTAGTTAACATAATGCAAAGTCTAGCTCAAATACCATTGTAGAACTGGTCTCAAACTAGCTTGTTCTAGAATAAATGTCCTGCTGCTACTGGAAATAACATGGCATAGTTAATTTTTAAACTTAAAAGAAATAAAAATGGAAAACACTTTTACTAACCATTAACTTTTGCGTTACAAGGCGTAACTAATGGGAGGATGAACAGACTAATAATGCAGGTAATCCAAAAAATGTTTCTCCAGTCCAGCTTTGTTTAAGATTTTTCTCTGTAATTATATAGTTCCTGTAGCATAAGATGGCTATTTCATTCCACTAACAAGAAAAAAAAAAAAGAAAAGAAAAAAAAAGAAGTTTGGGGTGAGGAAGTTTAGAGCAGAGCATCTGCTGCTCCCCTCAAGGAATCATACCGTTGTGCCCAGTTTAAAGAGCCTTCACACAGGTACCTAAGTAAAAACATCCTCCTTAGGTCAATGCTGCTACTGCCTGAAGGGCTGCTGCTCAGCTCAAGTGAAACACAATATATAGTGAAATCACCCAGCACCCAGTAACTTTTGCTCCCTAACCATATCAGTATTTAAAACATGGGAAAACAATTCAGCATCTGCCATGGACAAATGTCACAACCCTCACTATAGGTGTGAACCACCAGTATGGAGCCAGTCTTACCTATATTATGGCTATTAAGCCATAATCCCCAAGTACTAGGGCCATGTACTGTAACTATAGCTTACAGAACAGGGGAGCAAACACGAGATCAGTGTTTTCTGATAAATAAGTTTCTCTGCAAAAACGTCAAGAGAAATCCATGCTAAGGTTGTAGAAGCTATTGCACAGCAAAATGATCAATGTTAGCTTTAAACTAAGTTTTTCTCCATGTGATCCATGCATTACTTACCTAGAGATACCTGTATGTACATATTATATACACTACCAATACGGGGAGGAAGACGAGGACAAACTTATTTGAAGAAACTTTTTTTTTTTTTAAGCATTTGTCCCTTCTGTGTTGCTAACAGTTACAATCTCTAGAGGGATTGAAACTGTCTCGTGTACACAGCAGCATGATCAGCAAAATGCCACCTATCTACTACAGCTTTTGCTACGTTTCAGTTGCTTGCAAGCATTGAGGTTGGGGGGCTTTTAGCCAGAAAACTCCTCACCCTTCTCAGAGAATTGCGGAAGGGCAAATTTCTGGCTCACTCCATATACCTCATTTGAAAGAGTGCCATTAGAAAGAAATCTTTATTGTTATGCAAGAATTTTTGGAGAGCAGGTAAAAGGTTTCCAGGCTTCCAGGGTGAAGGTTACATTCAAATAAAGTTCTGTCTGTCTGAGAGTTGCTCAAGCTCCCTGTGAACAGGGATCACTCAAAAGGGCAAAGCTTAAATTCGGGTTTGTTAATCAAGGTTTATCTTGTTTCCTCTACCTTGACACGTTAATGATCTTGTCAAAGTCCACGTACACACGTGCGCTTCCCTGTGGGAGTTGCTATGCAGTTTGAAATCCGTACACAGAGGGTGCCACAGAGATTTAAATGGGCTATTTGAGGTGAAATGGACTATTGAGGTGAAATGGACTATTGAGGTGAAATGGACTTTCACTCCTTGTGCACGCTTTTGTGTTCTCCAGTTCACAGACTAGCACTTTGTACAACTTTCAGCTTAAACATCCATGCCCAGTGCTGCATGTGCCACCCGGTAAACCCTGCTCAAAGGTGGGATATGCATAAACTTATGGCACATATTCTAAATATATATATATATAGAGAGAGAGAGAGTGTAAGTTTCTGCATATGCCATCTCAGAGTATATATCCATTTGCATGTATGTAGAAACTTTTGGATCAAAAGGCTCTATTAAGTCAATAGAAACTACCGCTCTTGAAGACCTTCCTTAGTCTGGAAGTGGGCAGAAGCACAGCCTAATTATAAAGGTTGACACACGCAAGAGTGAAAGTCACTATCCAAAGTAATTTTGCAGAACCTTGGTGACAACAGGCATGCAAAACAAGGCATTGTTGGGAAAGCAAGTGTAGGCAGCACTTTGGCACAGTGCTGCTCCCTTGTGCCCTTTAGGGAACAATTCTCGGAAGCAGAAACCCATTTACCCTGACATTAACAGTCCCGTTTATGGCGCAGTAACACTGTCCGCACGGCTGTGGAACAGCGACGGGCTCGGAGGTATGAGGCCCAGCAAAACAAAGTTAGACAAACCGTGACGCCTCCCTTCTTCCCAAGGAAGTGCTCAAGAGGAGGCCGCTCCGAGCATGCGGCCGAGACGCTGCTGCCAGTGCTCCGGCACTTTGGGGAAGGGGTTTGCAGAGGAAAACACACGGGAAGCAGCTCCAAGCCTGGCTGGCACCCAGAGAGAAGCAGGCAGCGCATTCAAAGGGCGGACGGAGACGTCGGCTCAGGGCCACGCAAGCGCCCTCCTGTCTCTCCCACCCGTCTGCCTCTTCCTCATCTGTCACCATCACGAGGTCTCACTGTTCTCGGCTCCTGGGAGCAGGACACGCAGCCCATTTTGGCGCTGCACAAGTCAGAAGGGTGTTTCCCACAGTCTTTTCTTAATCTTTCCTGATTCAACAGGTGCCAGCACCACTTTTAGGAGCAACACCCTGCAGCACCACGCACCACACAGCGTGCTGACAGGACACAAGGGCGCAGATCGGTGTCTCGCGGTACGTGTGAGCGGATTTTTAGCAGTTTTTCCTCAGAAGAGCCGCGGCTGAGGCCGCGCGGTTCCCCCACGGCCGCCCCC
>NW_010577198.1:0-10801 GCF_000705375.1 Tinamus guttatus | reverse complement strand
AGGCGCCGCCGCCCGGCCCCTTCCCCGCCCTCCATCGCCGCCTCCGGCCGTCGAGCGGCCCCCAGGGCGCCCCGGCCTCAGCGAGGAGGGTTCAAGGCGGCGCCGCCAGCGAAGGGCGCTTTGGTGGCCCCAGGATCCCCTCCGTGCCCAGGGGAGCTCCCTCAAGCTCCATGAAGTGCCCAGCGATCTCCTCCTTGGTCGGGGTTGCCTGGCCAGGACCAGAGGACATTTTGAGTCCCCACCAAGCATCCAAACTGCTCCTCTTGTGTACGCGGCGCTGGCCAAGGCCAAGCGGGTGGCCCTCACATTGCCCTGAGGTTTAATTAAGTTCTGGCAGTGCCAGGAGACCTGAGACTGCTGGAAATGGGATCCTTCATGCTCAGCTTTTTGCTCTGGGTTTCTAGATGACATAGGTAGAGACTCGTGGGTGCTACCATGTGCGGCTTGCAGACACCACGCTCACTGTACCAGTGTTTTAAAGCCTCCTGTGCCTGGAGGTACAGGTGCCGGAAAGGGAGATCCATAGTGATTCCTGTCCCCTCTCCACGGGATCCGTCAGGGATAGCGTGGGGTTGCTGTGCTGGGTCACTGCCAGCTCCATGGATGACCACAGATACTGATGGACCAACTCTGAAACCACCACAAAATTTACACCTGCTGAGGCAAAACAGTGTTTTCCTGAGGCAAAACGCAGTGATGGCCTGACCTTAAAGCCCTGCTCCGGACACTGCGTTGTTTCTAGCAGAGATTTCTATCAGTCTGGGCAGTGGGAGAGGAGCAGGAAGCTGCTGACATAAAAAAATGGCCTTTCCAGCTGTCCCTTATCAGTGAAAACTCGACCCCAAAACCAAGGGGAAATGGCAGGGAAGCCAAATGCGCAACCAACATGCTCGGTTTCTGTTAACGGCACTTCCGCTCTCCTTGCCTCCATCCCAGTCATTACCAGCTAATTGCTCATGGTGTTTGAGAATAGAAACAGGCCTTTGGGGGCATTTGAGGGAAGCTTCTACATATGGTTGCCATAAAGATCTGAATGGTGCTAGGGATTGTTGTCTTCTCAATCCTAAAGCAACTGGAAAAAAAAAAGATGGACATACAGGGTCGTAGCTTTTGGTCTCATCATGATGGTCAGCCCTGGTCTGGCTTTGCTTGCTCGAAGTTCAGTTCTGAGCATGGACAGCGACACATGCTCTTTTTCTTGCTTCAGAGCTGGTACCTACTTAGAGAAGAGCTGTATCACAAAGTGCCAAAGCAAACTGAAACATCCTTTGAAGGATCACATCATAATGAAACCTTTGGATTTGACCAATACCTAAATTAAAAAATATTTCTCTTTGTAATGCTTGAGCTTACTTTCCACGGGGGAAACTAATTCCATTTTCTGAACAGGCTGTTATTACTAAACTTTCACTCTCTGAACAAGCATGACTACTAACAGTTAAAAAAAAATGTGATTGAGGATTTAAGACTCAATCAGCCTAAGTCAGCCTGAACATGAGCAGAGCAAACGACAGCTCTGTTGCAGTTTGTGCAGTGATTTACGCAGAGGACTCAGTAAACACAGTCTGATATCTATGCAAAGTGCATAACTGTGGTAGTGAAGTACCAGGGCCAATGGGAAGCTCATGCACAGAGCTCTGAAAATAAAATGAGAGCTGGTAACTACAACGGGAGGTCACAGCCCTGCTGTGAACCCAGCTGAGGTTCCCTTGTTGACTCGGTGGCAGCAAATAACAGATCAATTAAACTCAGAACGTAACAGGATGCATTATTCCTACAGTTACACAAATTATGTTGACACACTTAAAATAATGTAAATAAAAGAAAGATAAGGTACCTTCTGTCTCCAAAGAAATGAAGCAGAAATAAATATTTGATTAGATTGCTGTCCCTCTATGTTTATTTTGATTCTGCCATTGTGCCATATGAAGACCTCAGTCGTGCACAAGTGCAATGATAGAAACTCTCAAGTGTGCTCTATTAATGAATGATGAATGAATATTTTTATTACAAGAAAAATGTGGCAGTAGAGTGTAAAAGTGGAACTCTAGCAGTTCTCTCTAGCTTCCTGATCCCCATTAGATTTGTTTTGGTATTGCTTTTGTTAGCATCTAAGCATCTTTTTCTATGTGATGGTGTTTACAGTGAAAATGTGTAGGAGAACAATTCAGAATAATGTATTCAACAATAAAAAAGATGCGAGAGAGGTTTATCTGCTCACAAAACTAACACTTTTAAGGCACGTGAACAATTTTATTTTTGCATTGCAGCTGTATTCTGCAATAACTCTATTGTACCAATGTACATACTGCAAGCAGCACATCACATTACAGGGAGATGTGGATAGATATTATCTAATCCCTAATTTAGCAAGGCATTTAAATGTCTGTTTTAATCTATCCATACACAGCAAAACATTTGTGTGTGTTTTGAACAATATGCATGTGCTCACATCTCATTGGTTACAACAGAATGTGTTCTGTAAGCTGCATGCTGAATATTTTTTTGAAGGTAGGCTTGTAATACTATTTTTTTAAACTGTTATTTTTAAGAATTAGTTTTGCAGCAGTAGGTTATACACACATGTTCCTTAGTTTCATGTGATTTGACAAAGTTTTACAAATGTTAACAAGAAAACAAGAAGTTGGTTATAGTCCTGAAACAAAGAAATAATTTTAGCCTTCTACAAAATTATTAAGTGTGATGTTTTGCAAGTTCTTGTAGGTCCACTGTACAGAATGAACTTCCAGAGTTTGCTAATTGTTTTAGCATTTGAATATCTCCATATTAGATACTATCATGACAGAGCAAGAGCAATCCTTGCCTTATTAAACAAAGAGCCAGAATTTTTAAATACCTTTCCAGATTGGGTGCTTCAGTCCATGATGCAACTACCTAAATAAAAATGGTCTCAAATTCTGAAGACTGAAGCGTCTATATTCTGTTCCATTCAAATAACTTTAGCAAACCCTCTACCAGTTTGTTAACTGTGTTTCTCTCTGTTCCATTATAGCTGGAAACTTAGGAATGGAAAAACTAGGGCAGAGCCAGTCACCACCAGATAGTGGTTGCATACAGTGAACTGTAAACACTGAAATAAAGGCTGGATGTTTAAGGATGAGGTGTGTCAGTGACACCCATGCAGACACGCAGGGCTTAGGGACCAGTGACCTTGAGCCTCCTGCTTCGTGCAGCCAAGGGCTTCATCACCTTCACTTGGCTCCACCTTTGCCAATGTGCCATTTTCCCAACCTCTTCTGTATTCATTTCTGTGCTGTTACACAAGCACTTCATTTTTTTTTTTCTTTTCACTGAGCCTGCATCAACCAGATTCTGGCAGGTCTGATTACCCAACACTATAAGGAGAACTGCGGTATAAAATAAGTAAAGTTTTTGTGAATTTATGGGTGAAGAGCTTCTTCTTCGAATGTTCACAAGGGGGCCCAGATGACTTGATGCCAGCCCTCGGGATAACGCTCTGAAGGCATTAGTGTGAATATTTTCCACGGGTCTGTGATGCAATTTTTTTGATCCACACTAGAGTAAATAAAAATCTGGTGCAATTTGCTGAGATTATTTCAGTGTCTGTGTAAAACATAAATTTGAAAAACTATCTTCTGTCACTAAATTATTTATGGAGATACAGGAACATCAAAATAAATAGCTGGTAAGCAGAGCAACTCTGTATCCCCCTTTCCTGTATTTCTTCTTGCAGTGTGAGCATAACAGAATAGCTTCTAAGGAGAAAAGCTCTTTGCTTAGATTAGGAAAATGAAATTTTAGAGTGACTCTATCAGAAAATGAGTGCAAATGAAGTAAGGCCAATTTTGACTCTGTGCTACTGGCTTCAAAATGGTACCTGTGCCATATGTGTTGCTGGAAGAGGAGACAAGCAAACATGCAAAGACAGCCCCACATAATGTAACTGAGTGCCCAAAATTTGCCTTATATAAACCTGTCTGCTTAGACAGTGGGTATTTACTTCCTGTAGTTCTTATTTTATATCTGTTTTAACTGCAAAATTTTATTTAAGAAAATGTTCTCTCTTCCATAATAAAATTTATTGGAAAATGAAAAATTCACTCTAAGTAATGGATATCCATTTGAGACCTTTTCAATGCAGAAGGATCATTTTGTTTAGACGTGGTGCAATTCTGTCCTCACTACATCCATGATTTTTTTCCTACTATAAAGAGCAGGAGCTGTCTGCTTTCTGCATCAGAATTAGTTTCTTGTTAGATTCTCTGCGTATTTATCCACTTAAATAGACTAATCTCTTCTTATTTCTGCTTTCAGCATATTGCTCAATCTTCATGTTCTTTCTTTTTTACAGTTAGTGCTGTTTCCCTGCCTCCTTCCTTGGGCCATTTAGAGAGAGGCTTGAAGGAAGTCTGCCCATCCTGCTTCATTCAAATCTCTCCTTAATATCACCTTCTCCTTGCATCCATTTC
This sequence comes from Tinamus guttatus, assembly GCF_000705375.1. The sequence goes on along the minus strand of NW_010577198.1, from coordinate 6,350 downwards.
GTTTCAATCTATTCATTCACTTTTTCAGTGAGTACTCACATCTCACTAAACTTGGATTTTAAACTTGGATTTAAAACTTGGATTTGTAAATGTAAGGCAGTTCTAAATAGGGTAAACTGAACTCCATTTATGTCTTCTATCTGTTTTGAAAGCAGTGAATTAATCTGTTCTGATGTGATGATACTGCCTTCCTGGCCAGCTTCATATAACCTGTTTCTGAGCGATAAAAGGTAAATAAAGTCACTTTTATTCCAAATTAAGCTACATCTAGACTAGTAAGTCAAGCAGGGCCAAGGCATGGACTCTTTTGCTGGCCTGTGGTCGCCCTTACTTTGAAACTCTTACCCTGGTTCACAGTCTGGTTTAGGTCCATGCCAGCACACACTCTCCCAAGACGTTGGCTACAGATGCAAGCCAGCACAGTCCAGTTGGCCTCACGGCCAGGAAAAGCCCACAGAGTGTCCTATTTACTAGCAGAGACATAGCTAGGAGGGCTAAAAAGAGGCAAACAAAACCCCTGACAACAGAGCATCACAGAGAAATACAGAATAGTAATATAAAAATACACAATGGTAAGACAGTTGCTAGATAGCCAGCCAGAACAAATATAGGAAGCATCTACAAACACAAAGGGAGATGACTCTTGGCTCTTGGACATGGACTTTTATAGCCTCCCTTGGGATGGATTTTCTAAAGATAAAAAGCTCCATCACTTTCCTGCTGTCTGCGCAGTGTGACGGAGGTGTTTCAGGCTGTAAAACTGCAGTCCCATCCACTTGCAGCTCCACTTGACCCTGCTCTTCTCCCAAGTTCTGCACCCATGACTTCCCACAATATCCACAACTTCAGTTATATTATAGACTGCTTGGCTTTGCTTTGGCTTGCAAGTGCTTTCAATGCTTTTTAGCAACACCTACACTAACTCCTGCTAACACCTACACTAAAAGCAACTCCTGTTGCTTTTTAGAGGACAATATTCACCTCCAGTCAGAAAGCTCCTGCACATCAGATCTCCCTTGAAGCCCTAATGGGATATTTAAGTAAGTCTTAAGTGTTCCACATGTTTTCTTTTCTTTTTTTTTTTTTATTGTTTGTTTGGTTGTTTTTTGCAAGAGATGGGCAATTTATATGAAGATAAGATTGTTTACTATGGTGTGACAAAACCCAGTCTTTAAGTCATATTATCCATTTTGTTTGATAATATATTATATTTTGTTTACATTAAGGGTATGACTAAACCACCTGTGTTTATATAAATACCAAAAGTAGGGAACCTGCCAAATGTATTGAAGAAAATTTCATCTGACAGCACAATCTTGCTTATGTGAGAGCACTGCTGTGTATTTCTTTATGATTGTTCATATGAAATACTAGTAGGAGACAAGATACAAATATATGAAAGACTTTTCCTCAGAGAACTAACTATAGGTAAAGGCTAGGTCATATATGAATATACATGTCATATGAATATATCATATCTGAGAGAAAAAAAAATCATATAATCTTTCACTTAAAAAAAAAACTCCTGGCCTGGATTTCAAGATCATCCAGGTCAATGGAAAGATCTCTGCAGCCATTTCCACATCCATAAAATGTCTAACAATATTCAGCAACATTTAATATTAAGAGAAGAACAAGTGTAGGACAAGAAGGTGGTATCCAAAAATAAAAAAAAATTAAAAAAAAGAGTTGATTGAGAGGAGGTTTGGCAACCTGAGTGGCCCGTTATTGGCAACAGAAACAAACTCCACTGTGGAGGTGAGCAGGGAACATCAAGGATTTTTTCTCCCTCCATCACCTTACCAAGGATCCAGTCCTTTAGAAGCTGCTGGCCTAGGACAGAATCAGGTACCTGAAATCTTACACAGTCTCCAAATTATTCTAGTTTTTCTTCATTATTGGTAATGTTCTTCTGACACCTTTTTAATGGTGCATCTTTCCTAGACAGTTAGTTTCCCCTTAATTTTCATGCCTGTGTTCCCCTCTGTTTTTCACAGAGCACTAAATTAATTAACCTTCCTGTTTACTTCCTTTTTACACTTGTATTATCACTATATTCCAATACAAATCAAGGAAGGGGGCTTGTTCACTAACTCAGCACCCTCTGCTGGTCTTCCTACAGCAAAACACAAAGTATCAGGCAGTCTTCATACAAACAACGGTTTTTAAGAGGAAAAAAATAAAGATTTTTCCGGTGATGTTTCACTACCGAAACATAAATTATGAGGAAAATCAGCTTTAGTGCCATAAACTGATCATGAGAGGTGTTTTTTAACGAACTCAAGAAAATAATTGCATAATCAAGCATGTGAACGTGTGGAATTTCTCAGGCAAAAAGTCAAAAAGTGAACGTGGCCTAAAAAGCTGATCATGGCCTGAGCTGGTTCTTAGCAGAGCCCCGTGACTGGCATTTTAATGAATATATTATGTAAGAAGCTCTAGAAGCATATCATACTGTGACTTTTTTCTCTATGTAAATTTACTAAAGCAATGTTTCATTGGTGGTAGTCCTGCTAGATAGTGTGTATTTTAAGAAGATAAAGAAGTAAGGCAATACAGTAGCTAGATACTCACTCCCATTCCCACAGTACAGCAAACGGGGAGCTGATCTCACTATTCGTCTCAGAAAATCCCTGGGTGTCAGAGAGGTGAATCGGAGCAGGGCGCCTCCTTCGCCAGCCGGAGGACTGGACATGCTGGTGGTGTTCTGCAGCAGCCTGCTTCTGAAAATTGAAAACAAGATTTAAGTTTTATTTAACAAGTACCAAAATCTAAAAAAAATATATATATACACATTTTTTTAATATTATACAATAGTTTCCAAGGGGAGAGTATTGCTAGCTTCAGCTACCTAATGAGAGGATATAGAGATGACAGAGCCAGACACTTCTCCGAGGTTCACAGTAGTAAGGCAAGAGACAACACACACAGTTGCAACACAGGAAATTCTGATTAGCAAATTCTGAATTGAGAAAAGGAAGGATCATGAGGAGGATGTTCAAACACTGGTGCAGGTACCACTGGGGTTGTGGAGTCCCCATCCTTGGAGGAATTCAAAACTCGGGTGGACAAAGAGTGGAGGCACCCATGTAGCTGGAGCGGTGTTGAGCACGGGGTTGCACTAGAAGATCTCCAGAGGTCCCTTCCAAGCAAAATTATTTTATGATAGATGACTGCTGTACCATTAATCCAGTTTAAACTGATGAAACTCACCTTAACAGCACTAATGCTTTGCTCAAGCAAGTTTAAGAAATGCAAGCTCACCAAAGTCAGTGGGACTGCTTAGTTTCACAGGAGAAGGCATAAGGCCAACTCCTATAGGATTCACTTTCAGAAAGGATCCTGAAATTTTATTTCTGTAGACAAAGTTATAAATTACACCAAGTTCTTTAGTATTTTAACTGGGTTTCTCAGTAGGTTGCCTCTGCAGCTAGACAAGATGGAAGCATTTCACAACCATTAGTTTTAAATATTCACAAATTCAGCACAGAGAATTGGCAGCAGGCTGAAGTGTTTGCTCGGTGCTCTGAAGGAATGTTACTTTGCACTTCAACTTGCACTGGCAGGAAAATCCCTATTTGCTGTTATTGGTAATGAGCTTTTCATCTAACTTGGATTCAGTCCAGGTCAAGCACTACTTCAATGCTGAGACACTGTCTCTATTAATTGAAATTTATGTCATAGATTGTCAATCTTGTGACCTCGGTAGAAGTGAGCTAATGATTCCAAACCAGGTTTCAGCAGACTGCTGTGAACAAAGCTTTGCCTTTTTACCTCATTTATCTCACCTTTGTAACACCAGCTTTTTTCTCTTTTTTAATCTTATCTTTTGCAAAGGACTATATTACTTATTTTGAACATAAAGCAGAGTAAACTGATACAAGGGAGCAAATAGAATATAATACTATAAATGTCAGGTACTAGCCAATTATTTTGCATACTCCTATAAAGGAAAAAAATAAATATGTGCTTATAAAAATATAATGTAAGTATTTTAAAAATAGATGGATATACTGCAATGAATGGAATCAAGCAAGAAATCAAGCATATTTCGAATCCTTAAAAGACATCATAGTCCCATATTCCTCAGGATGCAGATGCATTGGAATAACTGAACTTTCCTGCGAAGGAAGAACCACTTTGTTTCAGCTGGAGATTCAGATTATCTCCGAAGTATCCATATTTTGAGTAATAATAGGATATGAAGCTGCAGCACATTACCTGCAGTAGACATGTTAAGAATTTTACCAAAAAAATGTACACCGATATGTCCTGGAATATGAGATTTTCCTTCTTTGAGAGGTTCCTCCCTGTGATACTTTGAGCTTGAACTGCACACCAAGCTTTTTTTTTTTTTTCAATAATAGCCCACATTGCTCTGTTAATGTTCTTCACTGCATCCCAAAAGAAACATGACACTGCTGGGGGGAGGGTGCACAGGAGGGAGTTGTCATAAAAACGCTAAAGATCCAAATTACTGGAAGCTGTTTCGCTTCCGTAAGAAAACAACCGCATATAGATTTGATCTCAAAACCATTTTTATTTATTTTGTTCCTTATGCCAAAAATCATGAGCAATGCCTTTATTTCTTACATCAGTCATACCACATCAAAACTTAAAAATAAACTTCAGTAATGTTGCTTAAAAAGGACATTAGTGGCAAAATCCACTTCCAGAACAGGAATATCCTTTAAATCCTGGGTGGGCTATTCAAAATCCTTCTGATTTCTCAATTCTTACAACCTTGAGATATTTAAATCATGACATTTTGATTTCAGGTTATACCTGGTTTATTTTAACAACAAAAAAAATGATCACCTTAGCTACGTTCCAGCTAACAGGCTTGTTAAGAGACAGCCATTGGAACAATTTATGAGAATAAATGCATGAAATAAATGGTTGTACGAAGAAGTCAACTACATTCAGCTATTCAAAGAAGAAAAGGAATAGTAACACAAGAATGGAGTTTAACAAATACAAGTCTTACCTTTTCACAAGAACTAATGTTCATATCTGAAAAATTTACTCTTTATCAAATTTCAGAACCTCTTGCTTAAAAGTTAATAGTTACAAAAGTCTAAGAGCATCATAAGACCTTTGATGACTCAGTATGAAGTATTCTTATGCATCAATAGTCTGACATGTAATTTTAGCTGTGATTGCTAAGTTAATTTTTAGGCTAAACAAATGCCAATTGTAGGCAGGCTTATTAAAATTGGCTGGGACAACAGACGTTTTTACAACATGCTAATGACTAAGGGTTTGATCCTGCAACACTGAGGTCAATGGGAGCTTTGTCCCTGGCTTCAGTGAGGACAGAGGCCTCCATGCACAGACTACTAATAGCAAACAGCAAATGAAAACAGCAACTCACATACACACGCGCATTTTTAGAACAGAAGAACTATCCCATGAATGAAATAAATCCAGAATAAACTCTAAAGCTTAGTTGATGAAGTATTCTGTGCTTCATTGTTTTGTAGAAAAAAAAAACCTGAAAAAAATGAAACTTGCAGCAATTAAATACACAAGACTGAAAACATTCACCATCGACAGATGAAGGGTCAAGAAAATGCATCCCCTTCAAATCAGAAAGAATTGTAGGAAGGTATCTGTGCTTGTGTCCTGCCCTGCATGAATTCAACCCAGCCCAGATTAGTCCCAGTCTGTTGCTATAAGGTGTTTTCCGGTTTCTGTGCTGAAGGGTGATGCAGAGGACCCCAGTGAGTCCATTTGCATCATACCAACACGTACCTGGTTGATAGCGCAGTGGCTGACAAGAAGTGTCATACCAAAACCTCCTCTATTTTGTTCTTTTTTTATATATAACTTCTAGGTTTTCTAGCAGACTTTTCCATCTCAACCATCGAGGAAGCTCAGATTGTAAAAAGAGAAAAAAAAAGAGATCAGTATTTAAAAGATTAATTTAATCAATGCTTGTATTGACATTCTTATCTAATTCCTCTGTTTCCAGTGAAACACTAATATTGTTGACCATCAGTCTTCACTGGCATTTTGCTACAGATAGAAGGAACCATATGAAACAAAGGAGATGTGCATGAGCTGTGAAAACCTTCTTGATAAGCTGCATTTATCCTCCTGAGCTGCCTGAATTTGTCATCTTGCCTTTGTGTCTTTTCTTAAGCTTTGGAAGTTTGGAGAAACAGGAGGGTGTCATGGCTTTTTCCATATTTCATATACAAAGCTCTATCACAAATAACTTTCTTATTGTCAACAGAAACAAGTGTGGCTTGCACTGGTGAATTTCAAGAATGCAGGACCTTTATGTGTGACATCATTCAAAACTCGGAAGTCTTTGTGAAGTCTTTTAGGTAAATTCCAAGTAAATT
>NW_010577196.1:151334-170117 GCF_000705375.1 Tinamus guttatus | reverse complement strand
ACTCTCTCCAGCAGCTCCACATCCCTCTTGTACTGTGGAGCCCAGGACTGGACACAATACTCCAGATGTGTTTTCCTCATCTTCAGCTGTCTCAAGCAGAAAGTTAATTTATAAAAAGTAAAGTTGCCGTAGAGCTTTGCAGTCACATTTTATCTGCACAATGCCTCAAATGCATCACTGCTTGGCTTATCAAGTGAGTATCTTGCATGACTTGGCAAAAGTCGGCCAAAGCTGCCTGCTTCACATCAGTAAATACAGCCAGAACAAGGTCTTCTTTCTCTCTCATGTTCCCTCTCGTGAGGACTTTTGAAGAACAGTTTAAGAATCACTTGAGTGTAGAGTATCTGAGTCCTACAGAGCTGCAGCCTCTTGTCTTATGTGATATTTCAGTGCTGAGCCATTGTACCTTCCTCCCAGATGGACTTTCCACAATTAGTACTTTGCTGATGAAAAGTCTTCACCATCTAACCATGCAATGGGTCAGACCTCAGTGTGCCACCAGTCAGGGCTCTAGCCTAGGGCCTCCTCATAGTCCTCAGCAGATAAAGCCAGCAATCCAGCTACACTGTTGCAAGTTGGCTTTTTACACCCCATTCATTTTTGTGTGAAAAGAGAATATGAAAAATTAAAGTATTATTCATTCAGCTGACAAATTGTACGATAGCTTGATTTAGCCTAAACATGATATCATATTCAAAGCAAACCCAAGCAGCAAAAAAGACCCGTATTTTCTAAAATTCATTAATCCTGTTTGTCTATTTTGCCTCTCTATATTGTTATTATTCCACGTTCTCAATCAAAGAAGGGAGCGTGAGAGCATTTCCCTCTCCTGCCCCCCAAGAAGTCTGGTTTCACTGAGCCAATGTTACAAGGGCTACAAATACTTAATTAGAAAATAAAAATTCCACTCACTGACCAAATGCAATTAAGCTATCTAGCTTATATTTCAAAATACTATATAAATTGAAATAAGGCTCAGCTTTGTGAAAGCCACCTCCCTCTGATAGACACTTCATCTTTGGATAAAACAAAAAAGAAGCTTATTTCTTACTACTCATTCAGCTCTGCGATAAATACAGTTAGCCAGCTGGAGTAATTGCCAAAGTTTAAGGAGTAGAGGTATTTTTCTGAAGTTGAAATGTACCAAAAACATCACAGATTATGCAGCAGAAAGAGAGGGATGAATTTAGATGTTTTGCTAATAGTCTTAGATTTGTTCCTCAGGTGAGTGGGATCCAAAATAGCCATTGATATGAGTTGGAAGGTGATTAGAATTAATCATTAGAAGATACTGTGAAAATGAGTGTGCTTTAACTGATAGACTGTTCTGTTTTTCAGATGTTTGAGGAGAGCAACAGGTCAAATACTTGTTCCCAAGAATATTTCTAATTTTTATTTCATTCCTTTACTCATGTGTATGTATTTTTCGAAAGAGGTGGCCCCCCCAGCCTCTCTGGGCAGCCTGTTCCAGGGCTCTGTCACCCTCACAGGAAAGAAGTTCTTCGTCACATGGAGGTGGAACTTCCTGTGTTTCAACTTGTACCCATGACCCCTTGTCCTGTCACTGGCCACCACTGAGAAGAGTTTGGCCCCATCTTCCTTACATTCTTCCCTCAGCTATTTGCACATATTTGATATTTGTTTCATGGGAGTGATGGGAAAGTCTTAGCTTGATCATGAGTTTTCCAGAACAGTGAGGTTGAATTAACATATATTAATTATTCATTATATATATATACACATAAAAAATATATAAAATCAATTCAACCCCACTGTTCATCATAAATATATATATAAAATATATAATTAATATATATCAATATATAATATATTGCTTGAATTTTGGGAGCAGCCTGACCATCAGGCTTAGTTGAATTTTGTCTTTAGTTGATCTAGGTACAGTGATGACAAATTTCTGATGGTGACTGGGCTTTACCAAAGACTGATATCTAAAGATTAACACTGGATCCATTTTATGAACAAGCAGAATTGTAGGTCATAAAAAACCTGAAGGGCAAACGTGGAGATTGCAACCAAATTTAAGTGTCTCCCTAGGTAAAGGGAGAGTTTGGGGGCTTTTTATTGGGTGAGAATTATAAGCACTAGCATCAATATAATTATCATTAAATGATCTGTTCAAGACTTTGAAGAGTAACTGAGTATCTGTCTCTGCCTCAACCTTCCCTCCTCTCAGCCCATTTCCTCCCAGATAACATGCCTTACAGACTGTTGAAACACTGGTTAAATCACTGGGACTGACACCATTTTGCTAGACTCAGAAAGTCAGATAAGATAAATGATAATGGTTAGCTCTTCTAGCACATAATGCTTTTCATCCGCAAAGCACACAGCTAATATTGTACAAGAACGCAGGGATTTATGCAATAAGATTCTGCTTATAGACACTTTCCAAATCATTGTAGAAAAGACTATTAGCCAAAAACCAATGAGGCATTGGCTGTTCCATTAAACACCTTGTAGGTGCTTTTCTAAATACATAATAGCAGTGTGTTGGATTTTTGAGAAAATTGTAGTTCCAACAGTCAAAGAGATCATGCATCTTAGAGTATGGTTAATTTTGCCTTTGCTCTTGGATCTTTTTTTTTCATTTTAGACATGGAATGTCCATTCACTGCCTACAAATATATTTATAAGAGAAATGCATTCAGTTTATTGACTTTGCTGGTAGCTTTCAATGTCTTTTTTATACCAAAAAAAGTCAATGTAAGAAAAATTGCCTAGATATAAGCATGATTCATTAATACTTAGGTCTTGACTGACTGTGTATACTCTCCCAGTATCTTATTTAGTTATGACAATGTATTAGTTAGTTATAGCATCTTTTAGATGATGGGAGCCTGCCTGTGTGAATTGAGAACAACAAGACCTTGGTAAATGTTGAGTCTAGGCCAACACCCGTGGTCTTAAAGTAAAAAGCCTTGCCTCATTTGTTTGAATCTCCCCTCCTCTGGCAACTGGACTGGAACCTGGACCATTTGCAGAGTGTGGCTCAAAATCACAGGTAGTTTCATGTAACTTTATAATGCAGGAGTTTTTATTATACTCTTGCTCTCACTATACTAAACAGAGAGAAACAGATACTTGCAGATACAATGTCTATAACCTATTTTAGACTTCCTTTTTAGCATGAAATGAATCACATTAAAAATGGACCTCAGATACTCTGGTCATGTACTGAAGATAATTATGTTTGGTCAGATGAATCCCGTCTGTACTGTGTATAATTGCTAGAATATAGCGCCTGTTCTCTGAGGAGTTATGAACTGTTTGTCCATAGTATTTTCATTGTTGTTTAAGAATTTTCAGGCTATTTATACACCCTCAAATATTATGTGTGTGGGTTTTATTTATTTATTTTTTTTATGCTGGAACTGACAGGTTTGGTAGACCTTGTCTATACTAGAAAAAATGTGTGACTGAGACATGGAATCAAGTATTTCCCATAAGTGCCCACACCATTTTCTAGTGGATTCCTGGGCCAGGATTGACCATACCAACTGAAACTTTCCCAAACCTCTCCTAGACCTGAAGCAAGGGAATGCCATCCACCAGGGACTAGTCCCAGCAAGCAGTTTGAACTGGGGGAAGGGTTAGAGATGTATGGAAACAGATTTGTAAAAATAAGCTCTTCCACTCTGTTTGACCTCAGTAGTAGAAAAAGGTCCTTGACTAGTTTTATTTGATACTATAAACACAATTGCATTGTCTCAAAAAGATTGAAGGCATTGTTGAACACCTCAGCAGAAAAAGTCCAGGTGTCTGACTATGAAATAAAATGCAAATTTGGCATTTGAACAAACTAAGAGATGATGGTTTGGAGATATGTGGTGATATGATTGTCTACACAAAGGCTTGGTGTGTCTTTGCCTGTCAAATGCAGCAATTGATATAAATTTTTTGAGGAAGAATTGCCTACCAAATGCTAATGAGATTGGTGGAAGTATTGATTTTACTTTGTAGGCAACTTCTGAGGCATAACAAATGAGAAATTTGGGAGCAGGCTGAATCTTTTGATTGAACATCAGTCACGATTCTTTGACGTGACATTCAGTGACAGATAAAACACAAAAATGCATATCAACCTTTATTGATTGAGAAAGATGATTAAAGAATGATAATAATAATTGTTCCAGACAATGGCTTTTCACTGATGGGTAATTTTATCTTCTATATTTTGAACTCATTACTTCACATATTAACGAAGAGTGAGGAAGCTTTAAGACTTGGATTTAAAACTTTCACTTTACTCATAATTTCTGACTCCTATGAAGGACTGATTTCCCTCCACCTGATTAATCATGGCTGAGTTACCAGAGCCAGATTTTCACAAGTATTTTACAGTCATAGATTAGAGTTTCTTGGGAACTTTGGAAGTATTTAAATAAGGTGTGATCTGAAACCTGATTGAGAACTTTGGAAAAAATAAATCAGTTGGATGAGTCTGAAAATACTTTTACATACTTCAGTGTCTTTGTCTATGAATGCTTTCATTTCAGCAAGCACTTAATACCTTTGAGGACTTAGGCCCAAGTCAACTGGGGTCAGAGCTGATCTCAGATCTCTCTGAACCTCCAGAAAAATAATTGAAATCAATGGAGGAGTGTGTAATGCAGTATCACAGAGTACACAAGTTGAAAAACTCAGGAAACTTGATGAATAGCTGGACAAGTTCTCCATGCTGCTTTGTGTAGATTTGACCCAGAAGCCAGAAGTTACTGGCTAATGAGTTTAAAGTAACTCATTTAGCAACAGTCTGCACTTGTGAAGACCGTAGCATCAATGGTACACAAACAGCATGAGAAACAAGCAAAAGGACTGTAAATTATTAATGACTTACAACAATTATGGTCTAGCTAGGAGAGGAGAGATAAAACAGATCAACTCATATTTAAAGTTAAGGGAAAAAGCATGAGACTATGTATTTGTAGGAAGTGCTGACTCTGTTACTGAGACCAGTTTGACAATGAAAAATATTGTGCCATGAAACAGAGTTTCATGTATCTGACTATCCTGAAAAAAAGCAGGTGCCAAGTCATGTCAAAAGAGTGGGAAAATTGTCAGTTGAACATAGCAGTGTGTGAGGAAAGCAGGTCAGATTCAAGCCACCATGAGAGGAGAACATAGTACACAACTGGAAAGGGCTGGTGTGAGAAGCGTTTCAGCTTAAGAAGCTGAAAACTGGTTGATGGAGTAAGGAAAGCCACAGGGGCTCTCAGTGAAGACAGCAGCTCTGAAAAATGGGCACAGGGATGGCAGCAATATTGCTCTGAGGAGGCCAGGAGGAATGAGGTCAGCCTAGCAGAAAAAGGCTGCAATAACAGTACAAAAAAATGGAGCCAGCATGTGACCTTGGGGGAGGTGGCAGAAGTGCAACAATTAGAAATACTTTTGGAAGGTGCAAATATTCTAAAAACCAAACCAAACCAAACAAACAAACAAACACACAAAATGCAGTATTTATTAACAGAATCTGTAGTACCGCCAAACATTTTTCTCTCATTTAAATCCTTGGTTTTAGAAATACTGTTATGCTTCCTCAAAAGAGAAATACCTTGGTTGATTCAAATCCACTTCTGCAGCACAGATCTTTCATTAGTCTACAACGCTGTGTGGTACCATGATGTTCCCACGAGCAGGGGTCACACCTCACAGGACTTGTAAGCTAGCCAACTATCTGAGCCCTCGAAACAAGGACATGAAGCCACTGACCTAGTATTCACAGAGGGCAACTGCAGGAATAAAATTACTAGTTTCCAGGGCATTCAGTTTTTCAACACTACATTAAAGATATACCTGGAGAAGTGACATTTTAGGACAAGTATAATTCCCCAAATATTCCTGGAGAAGAACCGTTGTAGGGTAAGAAATGACAAAGCATAAATGGGATGAGCTAGAAGGTAGTGGAGTCAACACGAACTATCATCAGTAACATCATCAAAGATGGATGGAGAAGTGAGAGGAGGAGGAGGAGGAAGTCACAGTGTGGGTTAAATGGGTTGCAGTGCAGCATGCAGGAGCTTTTTATTTTTCGTCTTCACTTTCAGGAGCTTGATGAGCTTATGCCTCAAAGACATCTAATCAGGCATAGAAGGAAGAGTATAAATAAAAGGAAAAAAATAAGAAAAAAATGATACAATAAAATCCATTCATGGATAAAGATGGTTAAATTCTTCTGCACCCACAAATCTGTTAGGGAAAATATTTTAATTCAGCCTACTCTGGTCTTAATTTTTCAGTGCAGAATTAAAGTAATCATTCAAAATAAGGAAGTTTCTGGAGGCATCCGATTCCCATCTTCAAGTCGTGTTACTGAGCTCAGGGCTGGTTACAGTCCTAGAGGAAGCAAGGAAGTTTGTTAAGCATTTATTACTTTTCTACATGAAATACTGTATCTTTTCCTTTCAACTCAAGTCCTTATTGTATAAAGCTATTTTTCTACCTAATTGTAGCTATAGGGTCTAGTCCTATTTTCACACAGGGAAAATGCAGTCAATTTCAATACAGCCAGTCGTGGTCAGACCTCTGCAAATGAGATTAGAATTGAACCTGTGTCAAGCACACTAGAGCTGGGAAAAGATTTATTTATATCGCCAAACTCTTCTGGTGTCTCTTTGTCCCATTAAAATGTATTAGCCATTAGACTTTGGCCGGCATGGCCAGAACAAACTTACTCCCAAGATTGCAGATTTCTGTTTTTTTTTTCCCTAGAGCCAAATTCATTCCAGAGCTTTTGCTGAACTGGGAACTTTTTTGCAAAGCCGAAGAGACAATACTGTCAAGACTATGAAGAACTGAACAGTCACCTTATGAGAAAGGCCTGTGTTTCAATGAGACAAGTGAGTGTCCTTGAGATCTTCAAATCTACTTTGAGCTTGAAGTTCCCCCCTCTTTTTATAGCCATTTGTGCATTGTCTAGAAAAGATATTTGCATGACCAAGTTTACAGGTGGTTTTTGCTTCTGGGATCAACAGGGGAAGAACCCACTGCTCTCCTTACTTCAGGCTCTTGCAAGCGATCTGTTGAGCTGTAGGGTTTCCCCTGAGCTTTACTCAGTTTAGCAAATAAAATAATTCCATTTCTTTAGCACAAAGCAGCAGAAGGATTGAGTCAAAATGACTACATTTACCCACCCAAGTGGGTATCTTCCTCTCTCCAGAAAGCTTAAAACATATTTGGAGAACTAATCTAGTAAACTTCTGGCCCTGATCCCAAATGTTTCTAGGCAAAATGGTTAAAAACATGGTTTTAAATAGGCATCTGTACATGGCAAACACTTGAATAGTGAATTCCAAGGACCAGTGTTTCTGTTGACAGTCCTGTTTAGGAATTTTATTATTTGACCTTGAGTATTTCTGTTCCATCTCATATGGAAGTGGCTGTTTTTGTGCCTCCCATCATTTAGCCTGGAGAGTCAGGATCAGACTTCCACAATAAATGTCTACAGTACTTAGAAATTGTAAGTACTAAATGTCCAGTGAAATACAGGGGAAAGAGCTTCCTAGGCATTTTAATAACTTTGGGAATCTGAAAGCAGGCTTTTCTTGTTCTGTTTCAGTTAGTCTGCATTGATGTTTATTACTTTTACTTGGCTTTCCCTCTGATTCTTACATTTTTGAGGTCTGCATGGTGCTTAGCAGTTGATCCTGTCTCCCCACACATGCAAATATCCCATTCCTATGGGTCTCTCTGCATTGTTTTCAGGTCTCCTCTGCTCCCACTAGAGTCTTATAGTAAAGGTCTTGTTCACTACATTTTGACATTCAATTTTGGATACTATACTGGAATGGTAGTACTATTTATTGAAACTACAAAAATGACAGAGAAAGCTGATATGACGGAGGAGTGAAAGAAAAAAGAATGCAGTACTCTTTAAATTATCCCTTTTAAACTTAGATATTACATCCTAAAGATGCCATCAGCGCAGATAAAAACAAATCACACCACGAATTGTGAATCACAACCCCAGTGAAGCCACTGCACTGTAATTAGGTTTTCTTCCTCCTGGCAGACTCACTAAATAGCTGCTGAAAGAAACACTAGTGGACTCCAGTGTGCACGTGTTCAGAGTCCACACTATCACAGCACCATCGCTACCCCACCGTCATACAGTAGGATCTAGAGGTCACGTAATTAAAGTGATCTCTACTATGAAACACAGATTTTGATATAAAATCAGACATTATTTTGTGGAACTAGCAGTAGTTTAAGAGGCCACAGACCCTCAACCCTCAACCTCTCTCCTACCTATCTTAGCTGAGCTATGGTAACTGATCATTGGAGCAGTTCTACTGCATTTTTAGAAGTACTTCTCAGTTTTTTCAGTACTCTTCAGTGAGAAGTAGACAGCTATTGCATAAGCAAATATTCATTATGCATATTTAGCATGAGGAAAATGAGTGTAGCTTTTTAGGTTGTATGTAGGGACTTCCAGATATAACCTGGAAATGAAGGAAGTCAAGAATAGTAACAGCTAAAAAATCTACTTAGAAACTTAAATGTGCACTGTATTGTATAATTAGTAGCTAGTTTACATTCAAAATTTAAGTTTTACACAAATAAATGGTCAATGTACTGGAAACAAATCTTAGCTAATCGACCTGAGTTCCAAGACTACTGTTTTAGGGTTTCAGAGGATCTGCAAATAGGAACCTCTGCCTAATCAGTTCAGTGCCAGAGAAGAGAATCTCAGCATAGAAGCCTTTTATTATCTTGTCATTTAATATAAAATCATCTGAATATATGTAGGATAAACAGGTGTCATTAGTATTAAATTAATCTGTCTAAAAATCACTGTAGCCACTGTCTTATTCTAAACATAGTAAACAAATACATCCCAAACAAGTAGGCTTTCTTAACTCTGCATGGGAAAAGCCCCTAAATCACTTTTTAATCTTTTCACTTCCCATGTTTTCTTGTCATCTTTATTTCTTTCTGTCATGGCTAATGTAAGAGTGTTTTAATAGAAATTTTTCCAAAGTGTTTTCCTTATTGTTATTTTAAATTATTCTAGTATTAGATATATATACTTTTTAGCATACGACGTGTACTAAATTAATTGAGGTTAAATGATAGTTTGATATACTGCACTTCCATCAGAAAATCAATAGAAACTGTCTGGTAACATGTAGCCAGATGCATTTAAACAACACAGAAAATAATCACAAAGCTAGTCACCTGATCTTCACTGACAAACAGGGTTTCACCCAAAAAATGTTATTTGGAAGGCTGTAATGAAACTGGTTGGTCTAAAATGAAGATCATGTGGTCCTTGTTGGGCAGAATATGCATCCTGCATCCATTCCCCAGGAGATGAACAATGTAGAGCTCTATTAATCATAATAAGGATTGCAATAAATCATAACAAGGATTCTGTCCCAGCTAAGGAATGAAGGAAACTCTTGAATACAGGGCTGAATGCGGAGACAAGTTAATTCATCAGTGAATTGTCAACAAAGAATGTTCCTTAATCTTAATTACTGATAGACCACCATGTCATAGCCCTGAAACATATCTGGCTGTTAATACAAAGAGCAAACAAGATGTCAGGACAGAGTGATGTTCTAATTTCACATCCTGAGGTGATGCTAGCAGTGCATTGGCATCTTTATTGGATTCTCAGACTCATTTAGCTCTCAAACAGCTACCCTTTTAGGGTAGCTACCCCAGCTGTAGTTTATCTGCCAAGAGCAAAGTCTTTCTCTGGCTTCCAGAGAGGACATCAACAGATCTCAGGCTGCTAAGAAAATGGTATTTACAATGTTCCTTTGAGCATCAGGAGGAATTGTGTGAAGCTTCTTGCAGTCAGACAAGAAATAGGCACCTGGAGGGTGTATGTAAGTGACTGTAATGCTTATTGTTGTATATGCAACAGTTGTCTAGGCTCCCTTTATTATAAAGGGGGGAGAAATGTGTGGTTTTGAGATGAAAGGTATCTTATCCTAAGAGAGACATTAGATGAATCATTTCTTAAAAGTCCTTACTTCACTCATGACAAAAAGCACATGGGCAGCTCAGATGCAGATATCTCCACAGATTAACTTGTAAAGTTAGGTGAGATGAACCTCACTTCTGATTCTTTGAAGATTTGTTGCCTTTGGCACAAACAGCATGTTTGTGGTTGCAATAGGGACCCACACTACATTAAGCAGTGCTTCCAGAACAGAGAAATACAGAGAAATGTCCCAATCTTTCTATTCTTCACTCTTAGAAAGGTAAGATAATATTTTCTTTTCCCCATCAGGTTCTTCTTAACACCTGATAGAAGTCAAATTCATATATTCAGTTTCTACTATTTATTATCTGAGGTCTGCATTCTTTCTGTGGTGAAAGTGATATGGGCAGAGTAGGACTTAAAACTTCTGTAGCTTTGTCTATGTAGAACAGACACTTTTCTGTAGTCCCCAGATATCTATTCCTTACCTATTTTTATCTCTAGTGCATTTAGGAAGGTCACTGAAGTATGATGATCTGGAGACATTTAATCACCAACCAACCCAATTGCATTTGGAGATAGTTTTTGTTCAGGTGAGAGTCTCCTTGATATGTGACCGCTGAATAACATTTTGCAATATTTATTCTTATCCCAAGAGCAAAATCCACAAGTTTGTGAGTGTTAAGTGCCTGAACTGTCACAGACACTAGCTAGTGATAGTTTCTGATTATATATGATTTCTTTTTCTTTTTGCTTAAATGAATTAATCAGTCAAAAAAAAATCTTTCTTCAAAGATCTTTATCATGACTAAATCTCATTAATTTCTTTGTCTAAACAGTAATCCAGAAACTTCTCAACCATTTTGAATTTTTATCTTCAAACATATTCAAGAGATCTACTTTGACTTATTAATTTCTGCCAGCTACACTTGCCTTTTTGGATATTAAGGACTGAAAGCTCATGTAAAGCAAATGTATTTCTTTTAACTCGTGCATTTTTATTTATACTTATGAAGTACTGTTTTTCTTTCAAAATTCTTTTCCTCACTCAGAACTGCGTTTTTTTATTTTTCTGAAGACTGGCATTTGCTTCTTTTTAAGGTGACCTAGAAAAGATTTTTTTTAATTGGACTTATATTTTGTCTCTTTCTGGTGTACAAAGATATTCTTTCTTTTTGTTTGTTTATTCACAGCAATTATATTTCCTTGGTTATTTCAGGAATGTCAGTATTGGCCTTTTCTGATTTTTCTGGATGCTACTTTGAATTTTCACAAGGACAGTTATTATTAGCTCTTACATTGCAGCCGATTGGGTATGAGTTCTGAAAGTTTAATCTCTTATCTCCACAAAGTATAATTACTTGTACCCACCAACCTTGAAACTAGCCCACATTTATATAAAATTTTTTAGTGAAAGCAAAATTTGCTAGCTACCTTGTATCTTCCAAAAATGTCCTCCAAACTACTAGCTTCATTATATATACATAATAACTGAAACTCAGACAGTTTTTTATCCATATACCTGTGCCTAATGTATTCATAAAGTAAAATCTTGCAATCTTCCATTTCCTATTCCGTAAAAAGCATGTTATATCTAACTTCTTTAAAAACTTCTCGGCTGAGATTTTTCTGGCCAGTGTAGTAATCTAGATTTTAGTCTCTTATCATAATATTACTGTTTAAAACTGCTCAGATGGATTACACCTTAAACACCTATTTCTCTTCATTAAGTATAAAGAAGATTGCTAGTTCTATTTGCAGTCTTTTTTAAGTGAGATGAATCCAATCTTTGGTCTCCATCCTCAGTTTTCTCTTCTCCTATGTGTTGTTCTCACTCTTTCTAGATAAGAATACATGGTTTAAAGCAGATCATACAATATGTAATGTTCCCCACCAATACTGGCTTCTGTAGGAAACGTTATTCAGCTTGCACATAACCTTGAAAATAAATATGATGCACAGTTTCGCCAAAAGACTCAGATGCTACAGGGATCCTATAAAATATGTAATTGGGTCGTGACTTCTGCCTGCTCTCAGGGAATACAGCCTGACCTGTGATACACCTGAGTCACTGCGATGAAGAGTTGCCTAAAGGAAAAGAGCCTTGTGTCTCCAATGGTTACATTTTCCAGAGCTGACTTTACACACAGTTTTTGGGTGACTATTTGGGCAAATATTAACTGTTTGGTTAAATAGGTTAAATATATATTTTTTCTCACTCCCCAGGTTTATATTTTACACCAGTGTATTCTCATTCATATCCTCTGTTTTACTGCACTAGATGATAAGTTTCTTTAGTCTCCTCTTAACACAGAGACTCCATTTCTCTTACCTTTCTTGCAAAGGATCCCTGAATCCCTGGATCGAGTGATCCCCCAGTTTTAATTCTTTGGAGATTCATGACCCAGAACAATATTTTAGATGGAGTCTTACATTGACTTACTGTAGTGACATTAATAAGAAATATCTCTCATAATATTAACACTTCACTAACGCTGCTGCTTACATTTTTGATAGGAAAGTGCCGTAATTGATGAAGATATGTTTAGGACTGCCTCACCGAATGAAATGTCTTGTTGCTCTCCTCAAACCTTGCTCTGTTGCCATGTTGACAGTTACTGGCATGAAATAACAGTGCTGTGTTAAAATGAAGGAAGCTGGAACACCAGGGAAGAGAAGTAGCTGTTAGATTGTGTCCTCAGTGGCTGTGGTGGACAAGCTCATTGGCAGAGAAAAATGTAAGCTGGCAGTGTTACTGAGTCCATATTTTAAGTGAAAATTGAAACCTTGCTTCTACAAAGTGCTGACATGGCTATTTGGAAGGATAAAGCATGTAATGCAGGGTCCATCCTCCCCTACTTGTATTGCTGAATGTGCCACAAGTGGGTATTTCACATCACAGGAGAAACTGCTACCTGATAACCTGATATAGAAGATAAGCAAATTTTCTGAAAAAAAAAAAAAAAAACCTAAAATGAACCAAAGTCAAAAACTCTGTAAAGGACAGTGAGCTTAGGGCCAAAAAAGTTGTTCTGAGTTTAAGACTGACTATGGACATGGATTGGGCAATAGACAAACATCAATCATACACAATTTCTCAAAGCAATGTAGCTTTTAAGAGTAAATGGAGAGAAATAGGAATTTTCAGGATATGATTCATTAGTCTTGTTTTAGTATTTAGAGATTAGTATTGCTCTAGAAGTGCCGGCCTCTCCATGCTAATTAATGCTAATTATATGTGGGCATCATCACTGTAGACGTTTCTGCCAATTCAGTTGCCTAAATGTTTCTAGCACGGTCTGGGGTGCTCCAGGATAGCCTGTCTGACCTACAGCTGGACCCAGAAGACTGCACGTTTCCTCTATTTCCTATGTAATACTACCAGCCTGTGCTAATCTCTTAAATGTTCTAAAGAATCTCATATATCACTGGGCACTTATGTGGTCGGAAATGACTCTATTCCCTAATGCGCCAGACACCTAACTATGAACTATAAAATTTCAGTGTCTTTATCTCAGATCCTTATCTCAGATTGAATCCTTACTTGGTCAGGCAAACTTTACCTCATATTGATGATATTTTGGAGTCTGCTGCTTTGGAGGATGCAGATGTAGTCTCTGAGTCCGCAGTATTGTCTTGACATATAGTTCCTTGCCTTCATGGTCCTAATTGGAGGGAACATATTATTTGTTTATAGTTGGACAGTAAATGATATTTATTGCTATTGGTTGTGGCTATTTTAATCCTGTCTGTTCTGAGAACAGGTTGATTGGGTAGAATATGATTTATTTTGTAAAATAACTCATATTAATTCAGTCTTAGAAAGACATTCACCATACATGAGGAAGAACTTTAGGGCTTGTCCTACATTTCCAGAAAATCCTGTCTGACTCCCAGTAGACATTTAATTGCTAAATGATGAGCATTTGTAGATACTATCACCTTAAGCCTTGTTTCTCGGTGCTTGGCTATTCTGAAAATTAGGCAAATGTTGCCTGATGGATGCCTACTTTATTCTTGTACATGAAATGAAATAAATGAAATGAAATGAAATATCAAGATACTCCATATAGGCCAGTCACTATTTCCTATGTTTTTATCCCTGTGGCCATAATATTAACTGATGATTTGACTATATTTTACATATACCAGGTGTCCAAATGCTTTTACAAACACTACTGCTGATATCAGATGCTTTGAATGTGGCAAGCATAGACCACTGTTAAATATAACCTATAGGAAAGCCCAACTGAAATAGTCTAAGGAAGGACCTTGACTAAAGCTTTACATTGAATCAGAAAGAGTGGAGAAGCAGGGCTGATACAGTTGTGGTTCTTCACTCTTTTCTGAAGCCAGGATCCCTTTATGCTGCCTGTTAGGCAATTCTTCAGTCTTATGTATTACCTTTAGCTATATTCAATTTGCTCCCATACAACCAGTGTCTGACAACAGCAAAAATGTGTTCTCTTAACAGCTTAGCCATTACAGAATCTTCTTTCATCGTCTGCTAGGTGCAGCGTGCTCTATTCCATTGCATGAAAAATAGAGTCTGTGTCTTCTGTGATTAGATAGAGAGAGAAGATGGGTGTTGTATTTTGTCAGAATTTACAGCGGCTGATAGGGGTAAATGAATAAAGTATTCTAAGTTAGTGTTTGCCTGGTTTCTCCCTTGACCGAATGTGGAGCTTGCTTCATATTCTTTTCATTTGTATAATAGACTTAGCCAAATGCACTTTTTTTTTTCTTTTTTTCTAATCTTGCTCCATCATATTTAGTGAATGCTGGACTTATGACAGTGGATCTCAACCTTTCTGCAGAAAGCTCCTTTCTGAATGGGCAGGGCGGGGGGAAGAATTTTTCCTGTACTGCCTGCAGTGGGTCATTGAAATAATAGGGATGCAAACGATGACTAGTATTGACTCTTAAAATAGTTTAAGATCATCACTGTCTAAATACTGTATTCTCTGCTGATCTATTTGTGTGCATGAAAGTGGAGCATTTCTGTAATGGGATGAATATAAAATCAAAAAAAAAAGTGAAGATTTTTTTTCCCCCAAGAGAGTTTGTTTTAAATCAAGGCAGGAAAAACACCATAGGAGAAAAAAATGTAAGTCAGTCAGTCAAGTGTTCCTGCTATCTATTGCTAGTTCTGCGAGACACCAGCAGGGAGAAAAGCAACAACAACAACAACAAACATTGCCTACATTTCCAAAGGAAACTAGTATCTTGGATTGCCCTAAATTTCAAAGCAGTCAAGTATCCAAAAATGCAGCTGAATTCCCTTTCAATCATCCTTGACATCTCAACAACAAATCATAAGTGTCTTCCTTTGGTTATAACAATGTTTTTTTTCCAAGCCTGCAAAACAGATACTGCTTTGGAAATGTAAGAACTTTGCTGAATTTCAGAACATATTCCAGTCTGGAAAAATTCCAGTCATGTAATCAAAAATAAATAAATAAAAAATAAAAACAAACAAAAACCCCATCTCTTCATAAATGAATCGCTTGCAGTCTCCCATGTCTGATGATTAAGATGTCAGCCTGTCTCTAGTCTGACTTATGTTTCATTTCAAATCCAACATTATTAAAACAACATTCCTAATCTCCAGTCCTCCTTGTACTTACTTGCCTTCTTCTTTCCTTTTCAGTCATTCTGAAAAATAACATCATCCATGTCAATCAGGCTTGTCATTGGGCCTGATATTTCACCCAGGCTTTTCTCTCTAAGACCTCATGTCAACCTTTTCTAAATCTTGCAGACACTCCCTGAATAAGATGTAGTCTTTCTCATCCATCTGTGCGGTTAAAACCTGTCCAGTCTTTGAATGCTGGGTATACCAAGCTTTGATAAACAGCATTTCCTTATCATTGTCTATCCAGAATTTGCCTGTAAAGATTACTTTTCTAGTGCATTGTTTTAACAGTACAATCTTTTTCTGTGTATGTGTTTAACTAAACATGCTGTGTCTTTTGTGTTGTTGAAGACAATTAAGGAATTTCTCTTGTTTTTCATGGTCTTCACTCTCTTCAACTTACCTATTCTCTCTCACTTAATAGTGAGAGATACTTTCCTGCCTCTGCTTGACACATAAAGCTAACTTTCACCTTTATGCTTTTTCCTTATTATGTTTCTAATACCTAGGAGAAGCTCCCCATAAACAGCCTTTAGTTTCCTGTTAGTCTAAGTGAGTCTGAAAGTCCAGAAACAATGTGATACAAGTCAGTGAGTTTATGGATTTGTATCAGGAAGACTGAGACCAATGAATGACATATAAATTATATTACATAATTCTGGACTGGTATGTGCCTCAGTGTCTGAAAATGAGGAGCATTTTAGCACCTGTTCTTAGACAAGAAAACTGTTCACTTTGGTTATAGCATTGAGTTTAATAGAATGACCCATTTTGTGTATGTCAAAAGCAAAAGTTTGTTTAAAAAATCCATGCTAACTGTCCTGCAAACTATTCTTTCTTTACAAGAGCTCATGTGACAGCTTTTAAAGAAGATTCATTAAAAAATCAGAATACACAAGCTGTTGGTCTGCAACAAGAAGTGCTGCTCAGTGGTTCTTATGCAGTCGGTCACCTGTGGTACAAAGTATGGAAAAAGCTCAGCTGATCCCTTAACAGAATTCTGGTTATAACGTAACACTATAAAGATTACCTACTAAAGAGCATAGAAGCTAAAATAATATACCTAAATAGCAGCTTCTGTGAATAATTTGCAAGGTCATGTCATTTTTCTCCTTTAAATTCTTTTTAATTATCTTCTTTGCTGTAATGTCTATAAAACTTAATAACATTTGGATTAGTGAGATGCTGCAAACCACTGCCTACTATATCATCTGTTTTTATGACTCTTTTTTACTCGCCTATTAGAAACTATTTTAAAACTTTCAAAAATGAATTTCTTTTTCTTCTGTATTTTTACAGTAGCTGTAATGACTAGTATAAGACTTTTAAAATGATAATTGTACATAAACCCAATTGCTCAAGACATTTCCAGAAGTGAACAACTTTAAAAAATACTAAAAAAAAATCAGCTAGCTCAATTCTAACATCACAATAATCTTGTGAGAGTAATTCTCATTGTTTCTGAAGATAATGACCTTCAAATAAAAGCAAATCTGAAAACATTTGTAGTCGTGCGTCTCTGTAAAACTCCAAGGCACACATTTTTATTTGAATAAAGGTTTACCCCTCATCTTTACTCTACTGATCATTTATTGTTTTATTCCAGCCTGGTTACTCAACAAAATGAAGCTAATGCCTCCTAATAATGGTTGGCATAGAATGCTGTGCTGCCTGGGCATGTTTACAGGGATTTTACATAAATGAATAAGTAAAGTAATGGTGTCTGTCAGTGAAATATTTGTCATTACTTGCTGAATTGTGAGTACGTGGTTTAAAGGACATAACTTACTAGTGATGAAAATTTGCACAAGCTGCTCTAAGAAATGTCATCTTTTGTGATTTTAAACTGCAATCTAGTAGCTGTATTAACCATAATTTACTTGTCATTGAAATAGAAAGAAAATGGAAAACAAACAAACAAACAAAACCCTCTAATGTCTTGATGACTTTGGCATCCAGTTGACTAGATTAAACTAAGATCCTAAGTGTAAGACATATAGTATTTGGGAGAATGTTTCCTGGACAGAAGGAAATAGCAAGGAAATTGAACTCTTGGAATCCTTTTTTTATAATATATATATATATTTAATAAAATCTCTCTGCCTATATAGAGACATTAAATAAAAGCCGAGGATATCAGCACAGAAAGTACAGGACCCTGTCAGCAGAACTACAGAAATATCTCCTAATTTTCAGTATTGGGCAATTTTAATAGCCTGGAAACTGTCTATAGGAATTATGTTGCATGTGCTGAAGCCCAATATAGTATGTGTAGATTCACCTCATATTGTTGAATTTCCCAGGTGTTGGCAAATGTCCATGAAGTGGGACTCATCTTGTAAAGGAGTCTTTACCTAACTTTAAAAGTAATTCCTGATGGTGTGAGAAAGTGATAAATTACTGTTAAAGAAACTTACTGCTGAATTTACATATGTATAATTAGAATAAGAGAGCAAAACCAACCCTCCAGGTCTTCAGTCCTGCAAGGGATTGACAGAAGATGATACCTGAACTAAACCCAACCTTTAGTAGCACAGTAAAACACATATTAGAAGAAAAACCACTCTCTAAGGCATAGCCAAGAAGCCATTCTTTTTGTTTTCAGTCTCCTTGTTTGGTGTTTTATAACTACAATAAGAAAGGCAGTACCTAAAGCATATCCCATAGTACATGTTTTAAGGACAAGATTCATTTTACAGAATTTCTACTACAGAGAAGTTAGATGTAATAGTTTAAGGTGGTTGTTTCAACTTCTTCCACAAACAGCTTACCTCCAAGGACGGATTTATTAAATGCCTAACAGCAACTGAGCTAGAGCTAAACTAAAGCCTGCAGCTCCCCTTAAATATCCTAAGTTTAAGTTAAGGAATGATGAACAAAGGTGAATTCATGTTCTGTATATTTCCAAACTTCATGGCCTCATATGACATATGATCCCAATCTTATGACAGAAGGAAGCTCCTCTGCTTGGTTATCTTTCCCATTCCCAAGACCATGTGCAACACCACTTATTAGTCTTATTTCTCAGGTTGAAATTGGCTTGATTAGCAGAACATATTTTCAGTGAGAAATTGAGGTATATGTAATAACTTTTAAGTGTATTTTCTTGTTAAACTCTTGAGTTGCCAAACAGAGGGGAGACGGTCACGGAATGTCAGGCAAAGTCAAGAGAAGCTTGTCCCAAGTTATATACCCT
>NW_010577196.1:114220-150111 GCF_000705375.1 Tinamus guttatus | reverse complement strand
TAAACACCTGGATGTCCCACATTATGCAGAGCTTTGTAAGCGTCTAGGATAAATTATGAGACTCCACTGCTGGAGGAGTAACCTAATCAACATTCAAGGTCACTTTCAAAAGCTTGAATACTACTTCCCAATTAGAGCTGTATATCAAAAGGAAGGCAAGAGATTAAATATTGATGATTTTGTTCATTGGCCAGTGATCTTTTTTTCAGGCACACAGTTACAGTTCCTCTGCAGGCAAGATGTGCATTCTTTCACTGTATATTTTTCTCCCCTAAAGCCAGTATAATAAACCTCCAAGAAGTTTTTAAGAAGTACCCTGTAGAAGAGACAAACTCAGAGGTGAGTTTCTACATTATTCATATTGTGGGTTGAAATTGCAAAGATAATTGGTTTTTTTCTCCCCTAAAGCCAGTATAATAAACCTCCAAGAAGTTTTTAAGAAGTACCCTGCAGAAGAGACAAACTGGGTTGAAATTGCAAAGATAATTGGTCACATTCAGTTTCCAATTACCCCTATTTCTATTCCACTGATATCGTTAGGGATTTCATAGATGCTGCAGAACAGAATTAAGTTCACAGCTTGTCAGGGTTGAAGGTGATCTGCACTTCCATGTGTCAGTGGGCTGCTGGATTGGAGAGGTTTCCGAATGGGAAGAGGTAAATGGTATCTAGAGGCAGAATTGCTGTACCAAAAATATGGACTAAATCTCAACACAGTGAAAGGTATTTGGTGAAAGAATGTTAGACCCCACTGGCAGCAAGTGTTTGTATTTCAGCACAAGGGCATTCTCTTTTCCTTGCTTTCATAGTAACATGTTTTTTTGTTTTTTTTTTTTCGTTCCCTCTGCTACTTGTAAAAAGTGATATGACCAAGTATTCCAGTGACCAGAAGAATTGTTTCTTTCATAATACCTATTTCTAGGCAACGGCAATCATCTATCCAGTGCAATTTTAGACCTGCTGCTCATCATTTTCCTATTCTTTTGCCCATTACCTCTAATTTCCTGCCTGTTCTCAGCATCATTCATTTAGCCACAGAAGAACAGGGTGAAGTCCTTGAACAATGGCTCCAGAACTGTTTGAAAATGTGGGTACTCTTTGGAGAACAAATTTTGACTAAAAACTTTGACTTTTATCTGAAATTAGTTTTTTGTTTTCAGATTGAAGTACATGAAAAAAATCAAAATGAATTTTCTACTACATTGTTCATATGAAATGGTCTTAAGGAAATGAAAATTAAAAAATGCTATAAATGTTTTATTTCAGGTCCACCAAAACTGAAAATAGAGCTTAGTCACACACCGATAGCTGAATTGAAAATTCTTTGTTTGCAAGCTCTTGTTCTTTGCTAAATCTCTTCATATTTGTTGATCGCTAGGTTTTCTTGCTGTAATAGCTTGCTCATTGTGGAATTAATTTTGTTGTAGAATTCCTTAGCACAGTTATTGCTTTGCATTACTCAATAATTAATTCTCTGTAAGCTGGTTCATGGGTTTTTTTTTGTATATCCCGCATGTTATTTCTGGATTGTCCTCACTTTAAGGTGGCTGCAACAATGTTCTTTCTTATCTGTTCCTCTCTTGTCTTTCTCTTTTGTGGTCTCACCCTCAGCTCTTCAGCACCCTCCAGTCTTCACTCACAGCAGAGCAAAGCCGTTTCTTCTTTCACTGCACCTGCTATGCGCCCCCAAACCCCTCTCCACAGTGGAAGAGCTGAAGCTCTTCCTGTGCCACCAACTATTCTGCCTACGTAAATGGCTGTGAAGAGAGAAACTGTGAAATCTCCTTACAAGAAAAGGCGTGGGAATAGAGCAAGTTCGTCAGGCTCACTACTCCTAGGCTGTTCAGCAAATATCCTTTGTTTTTCTGAATCAGAATACTCAAGTCTTTGCTTAATTGTAGCTTAAAATTTTGATACTCAGAGAGCTTGCATTTGTTTCATGGGATTGTTTGTTGCTCAAGAACAGAATTAAATCTCCTCAATATCTGTGTCTTAACTTCATAAAAAGCAATTATCTACATTGTTACATCGTTTATTAGTTGGTTTTCCTTCATTTGTAATGCTCACTCAATCAAATCAATGGTAGGGCAACAATCCTGTTTGTTTATTTCTGTGAGATACATCGTACTGATCACTTAATAAGCAAATGGCTGCTTTGGTACAAATAAGAATTTGGGATATTTTGTTTTGTTGGCTTTGCAAAATTGAAAGAGACCCTATACTTCTTGCTTTGGACAGGAGTTGTGGCTCTGTTACTCAGAGTAGACTTTTTATACTCCTTAGTTGGTTAGAGCTAGGTGAGATGTATCCTCCTCCTCATGTTCTACAATAATTTATTTAGTGAATTCTCATGTTTATAAATTTGTGAACTCACTTTTTGTAAACATTTTCTCTTTCCCCTTCAAACCCACTTTTTTTTCAATGAAAATTTCTGCCATAAAGCTTGCTTGCTAGCTACAACATTCATCTAAACGATATGAATAAAAAGGAAAACTCAAAGAGCAGTATTAGTTGGTTCCTTTACTCTTTTCAAAGGGCATGATCCAAAGATTTCTGATGACTTTATTTGCCTTTGGATTGAGTTCTGACTTCAAAGCTTGTTTTTATTTCAGGCATATTTCTGAAGCAAAAGACTGTGTGCGAATCACCAGCTCAGGAGAGATCTGAGCTCCGGGGGAAGGCTGCCAGAGATCAATTAAAAGATGGTGGACAGATTTTTATAAGCTTTTGGAGACTTTTTGTGTTAGAGTAGAAGTCACATCTTAATAAGCAAGGGTTCATCTACCTTAAATAATTTGTAATATTCCAAATATTAGGTCCTGAGTTGCTCATCTGAAATATTCTCAACAACTATCATTAGAAAAGTAATATACTATTTAGAGATGAATCTAAATATCACTGAAATTACTAAGGATTTTAGGTTGGATACATTGGATCAGAGAAATACAGGATTAATCTGCAATCTAGGCAGTTTGAAATGTGGACACAGAGTCAGCTCAGGTCTGCAGCATCTTGCACATTGTCCTCCATCAACATTGCCTCTTATCAACAGGCAGAGGACAAACATTTCTACAGCAAATGTTGCAAGTGCAAACATTCAGCCTCATCCTTTGAACGACTCTGGAAGGACAGCCTCCTGTCAGGCACAAGCACAACAAAAGATCTAATGCTTGGGCCTATCAGAGGCACAGAACCTTTTTCACTGAGATTGCTTAAGCAAGCATCCTGATCAGTGCATTAGGAAGACTCATGATGCTCAGAAAGTCTGTCCTTGCTTATTCCTCATTAAAATAAGGTTTAATATTAACCTTATTTGAATACATTAGCATACATATATTACCATTATTCCTTAATATTTTATCATGATAACACATAGGATGGCTACAAAGCGTGATTGAGTCTCTGCTAAGGGAATTTGCTTGTACAAATACACTCAAGAAGGACTCAAGTTTTTTGTCATCCCTGCAAGCCTAGGCTATTTTCAATGAATTAAAAAAAAAAAAAAGGTGAAGACAGATGATTAGTGGCATATGGTTCCTTGCCATGGAAACTGAAATGAAATTTCTGGTTCAGGAAAGTTAAAGAGAAGAGAGGAAAAAAATGTAATGGAAGTTTCACATTTACAGGTGAAGGGACAATTACAACCTGAAAATACTACAAGTTACATAGTAATTTCTTTTGAATTTTCATATTGGTGCAGAACAAATCCAAATATAGAAATCTCGGTATTTCTCTCAGGATGGAACCTCACAATTGCAAATTGGTCAAAACACAGACTCCAAATATTATTATGAGCAAATGCTTACAAAGACAATATCCTCCATCAAGGGAAAGAAAAGCTTTTTCACTTGGCTAAAGGTCTTCAGCATCCAGGTTCAATGAAATCTCCATCAGATTTCTAGCTCTAGAGAAGCTCTTGTTTCTTGGTCCTGATATTTGTGGCCCATTATCTCAACCTATACCTCTGATAAAGGTATCTCCCATGAAGCTATATTTTTCTTTGTAAGCCAATAATGGAATGAATTTCAGTCATTAAATTTAGATTTGGCGTGCATTTTTCTAGATGTCTCCTAACCATGAAGGTTACAGATGCATATATGGTGCTTTGTTGGCTATTTCAGCAGGCATTGCAATGGACATTAAAACTACAGAACTATTACACTTGAAATACTCATAAATTCTTCAAGTTTCAACTGAGATATGGGGAATTCATATTGCTTGGACATCTTTGTCAGAAGAAGTATTAACTTCTTCAATTGTTCCCTCAAGGTTTATATGTTCCCAAGAAGGAAGGAACCTGTCTAAACACCAAACTCTGGGAAAAAAAAAGAAAATCCTGTAGAACAAACTCCTAATTTCATCAAGAATATTGAAACCATGTAAGCTGTTAAAGAGAAATCATTTTTAAACAAAGAATATTTTTTATTCTTTGAAATAAATATTCCTGTGATAGTCTGTATTAACAGTGATGAAATCAGAATTCTATGTTGATTTTAGCAAAACCTCATATTCAAAAGGAAAAAAAAAATATTTCCAGTCAAAAAATGTTGATCAGCTTTGCTACAAATGTCTATTTTCCTTTTAAATTTTGGATGCCATGCAGATTACATTGTTCATACTTCTTACTGTTTGAACACTATGAATATGGGAAGTAGTTACTACGGAATACTACGGAATAGTTATGACCTCCAAGAACATCAAAGAATATAGCTTCTTCATTAGCTAAAAAATCCACCTGTTTGCATCTCACTTTAATTACTTTTAATTTTAATAGTTAGCTTCTTATGGATAATGTTTAGAAGATATGAAGTAAAGATAACATTCATTTCATACTCTTTTTCCCTTTCAACAGGACATATTTTAAGCAATGATGTCCTCTTCCTTCAATAGTCTCTATCCCATGCTCTTCACTTACTTCTACAAGACAAACTCATATAATTTGTTACTTATTCTCACGAATTAGGTATGAAAATATATCGTGGCTTACAATATTGGTCTAAATATCCACATAGTTTTACATCTGATGCTTTTTGACATTTATTGATCTGTCTGTCTCAGTGTTAATGCCGTGCTTTCCTGTCAGAAAGATTTAGAAGAAAGCAGAGATTGATGGCCTAAAGTTGAGTTGTTTTCTGCTACATCCTCTTCTACTAGTTGTGCTTTGCATTATGTATTAGGCTCTTTCAGTGCATATAATCTTTAATGTCACTGGAAAATTAAGGAGGAAGAAAAAGCAATGTAAACACAGTGTTGGAAGGCAGCCCAAGTATTGGCAAGTCTGAATCAAGAAAGCTGGAGCAAACTTTTCAGAAATTTCTTTCTAGATTGATGCTAAAAAAAAAAAAAAAAAGGATTCTCTCAGGATATCCACAGACACAAAAACTTTCAGAAATTAATCCTGTCCCTGTCTCCACTGAAATCCATGGCAAAACCCCCACTTTGTTTCAGTGTAAACTTTCTGATCAGGGAGGCTTTTGGCTGATGGCAGTAATTACAGATGATCTGTTTAATTTGGACAGAGAACAATCAATTAAACAATGAGAGATCGCCTAATGTTCTGCAGCCTGATGAAGAAAAGATTCTTAGTCTGAAAAGAAGTATCAAGTCAAGCTCAAGGAGGTCTCTGTACAGAGCAGAAATTTCCTCACCCAACTTCCATTCTTTAAAAATTAAGCCTTGACTCTGAGCTTGTTATATTGGCTGGGCTTCTGTTCCAGGTTCAGATGACTAAGCATAAGCAAACACATGTATGTGGCTCCATGTAAATGTCTAACTTGCTGTTATGTTTCAGCGAAAACCTGGTCAACACTGTCAAGAATCTTGCAAAGTTGTTCAGTTTATGTTACTAGACTTTATAATGCCATTCCCAGTCACTGGAAAGTGGTATCACTTGAGGGAACGTTCATCCTACCAACTTTGAGACAGAATGGATCATGCAGGTCATTCAGCTCTCCACCGAACAAACAGGGAACCCAGACAACCAAATTGAAATTAGACTCCTGGCTTCTTCTTGCAAAATCAAAATATCTTAACACATGGAGGCTTTTCTAAAAATGCGTGACAAGCTAAAGCATCAATCAAATTGATTCCTAATTGTCACAAATGTGCTACTTCTCTCCAATTGCTTCTTGGCAGATAGAAAATGATGCTGGGATAATTGCCGAGGGTATAACTTCTGGCTAGATTAAACAGTGTTAGAAAATTACTGGCATTAAAATTCTGAGATCATTAAGATGCTTGAGATTTCTGTGGGTGAAATACACATGACCATGGGTACAGTCATTGAGCATCATGGCCACATTGCATTATACCATCATTATACCTTTTCCCTGGAAATCAGGCTTAATCCTTTTCTCATGTTTGCTATCACCAAAATTTTGTGCATTTTTTTCCGTTGGCATTTTGTGTGTGTGTGATATTTTACACCCAAGAATGCCTCATTAGGATGTTTGAGAAAATGGCTGATAATAAAAGGAATACTGTCTTAAAACAGGAAAACTATTAAAAATGGGACCCTACAACTTGATACAAGAATGGTTTTGTAAATAATAGCTATTTTTTAAAAGGCAAGTCAAGTATTCTGATGTTCACAGGCTCTTCAATCTCAAATGCAGAAAGTAAGGGAAATGGTGTAGAAATAGAGTCTATCTGTACATAAAGAACTGGTTCTGAGATCAGGGAAAGAGAGCAATAGATAAAGTTCACCTTATCATTTAAAAACATCATATGAAGGCAAACATGCCAAGGTTAGCATTTCAGAAAGTAGGAAATGTCATGAGATTCTAAAAAGAAGAAACTCAAGCTGTCAAACTGAGGCCTGTAGCATGTTTACTGTGGCTGCTTGACATGCATTAGAAATTTAGTGCTTCATTAGGAAGAGCATCTTTCTTAATAAAACCAAGAGAATATTCTAATAAATATCAAGAACATCACTACCTTTCATGGATTATGAAGGGTAAAGAGGAGCAGGAAACTTTGGCCTCAGGTGAAGCAAAAATACAAGCTGCCAAACTAGAGTGGGAACAGTTGTGCTCAGCTAGATGTCAGAGGGTAATAGGAAGTAGGACTCTCGCTAGAGGAGCTATGGTGTATTTCATAAAGGAGATAGATGATCAAATGCTGCTACAGATTCTCAACACTGGAAGAAATTGTTTAGCTCTTTAGCTAGGTGATTTAGCCTGTGGATGTTTATTAATTGTCTGCAAAAGCTGTGGTGACTCCTTGTGATGGATTTGTTTTATTATGACTCTCTGAAGTCCATGTGGGAAATCAGCAGTTAGACTAACACAGTAGATACAGAATGGCTCTTATGCATCAGTGGATAGAGGAGCACCTCTAAAACAATATATCTTTGAGATATTGAGAAACTGTTAATTCTTTCAGGAAGCACATATTTCTTAATGCATTAGCATGCTTCAGACAATGGCTTTTCATTGCATTCACTGTTTAGTGCATGGATTCAAAAGAATTTTATTTTTTGGCGTGGGAAACAAAACAAACCCAACCTCAAAATGAACATCATCTTCATTTTGCATTGGACTAGTTTGGTCAGCAATGGCACATTATTCCACTGATATGCTTAATTATAGGAAACACATAACTTTCAATTCTGATTGGCTCCCTAGCCAATCTTAAAACCATTTATCTTCATGCAGAAGTAAATTCATGACAATTAATATTTATTACTATTATTATTATTATTATTACATTTTTTAAAAAAACATAATTCCTGGGTACGTGCTTAGGGTGATAATCCTCATAAGATGAATGATATTACAACAGTGACATTTAGTCCCAGAGACAACTAATACATTCTTGTGCTTTGTTTGCAGGAATTATTAGCATTCCTGGGAATGCTATGATTCTGACCTAAGAAAAATTTGTCCCAGACTGTTGATTGCACAGCAATGAAGGGTAGCAAAATTTACTGTGCTGCAAGGAAGGAAACAGAAGTCCTCTGTCTGTCTAGTTGCCAGGATTTTCCCTACCTGTACCCGTTCTTCATTACCAGGTAGCTAAGATGGTCCATCTGATGACCTTGATGGAACCTTGATGGAACATCACCTGTGTGTTCAACAGCCTGCCCTGCCTTGCTTTGTGCATTCAGCAGCATAAGGTTGAAAGTGCCCACAGAACTGTAAATTCAGAATCAGAATTTGCTAAAGTGATAATGTCACTGCAATACAGGGAAATGACAGGATAATGGTTTCCTAACCCAATAAACACTGCCAAAAAGAAGTCAAGCAGTTTACAGATAATAAATGTCAAGATGGAGGTAGATACTTGTTTTCAGAGCGAGTCAAGTCTACTTTCTTGTCAGACCCACCTGTTTCAATTTCTTTATTACCATTTTACTAAATGAATAAGGAACAGTGAGTGATGAAATATCCCCCAGGCCAGTTCAGCCTGATGGTGCCAGCAATGCATTAGCTATCTGCTGTGTACGGCTCTACTGAGAAGCTGCCCTGATCTAAATGGGAGACACAATAGGCTTCAGATGAACAGGAAAGCCTGCCTCTTCCAGAAGATGTTTACCTGACAACAACAACAACAACAACAAATCAGGCCTGTTAAACTGTCATCTTTTCACAGAAAAGGGAAATGTGTGAAGGAAATAAGGAGAAAACTCTTCCCTCAGCATTACGCTACTGATATCAGCTTAGCCTTAGAAGAGATGAGCATTAAATGGGTGTTTGGAGCTGGCTTGGAGGGTTATGACCAGAGGCAAATAGACAAATATTTGTGTGGGTAAAATGGCCACTAGTTACGAGAAGGGGATAATGGGTATCTTCCTTTATGTCCAGATTGCTGGTAGATGTGGGCCGAATAAAGGCTGTACAATCTCTTATCCTCACATGTATTTCCTGAGATGTGCACTTTGCAGCATTCACTCATCTTTTGTTATTATTATTGTTGTTATTTAGCAGTAAGTACATGTTGTATGGAATTGAGAGGAAAGAGTAATTTCTTCTTGAAGGATAGCACAATCTGGAAGTGAAAGAAATATTATATATTGCTGCAGAAAAAGGAGAGGGCAGAAGGAGGTGGTTGTGTTTCTTATTTGTTGTTGCTTTTAACAGATAAAATTCAGAGGTCCTGTAGTAGGTAAGCTTCTGTGAAAAGGCCACAAAGAAGTGGGTTTTGAGAACAGACCTAAAGGAAAGCAAACAGGAATATCTGGAATGTGTTAAAAATATGTTTCCAAAGTAAAATACACTGAGAAGGAGACAATGTCTTGCAAGAAGAGTGTGATGGAGACATTTGGCCTCACAAAAATTTGTTTCATGAGCAACTTTCCATTCACCAGCTAAGTGAAGTCAAATGGCCTCCAGAAAAAGCAGCATGAGAAAAGAAACTTTTGGCAGCTTTTCTGTGCAGAGAATGCCAAGGGCATGGTATTACCCTTCAGACTTCCTGCTGATCCCTTCTCCCTTCCTTGCCTGCTTTCTGGAGGCTGCTCCACTTTCTCTCCGGGAAGTGGCATTGCACTAACAATTTTAATGTCCTTCTTTCTTTGTGACCAAAAGGAAAACATCCAAGACAAAAAACTTGCACAGAGGAGCATTCATCTGGAGGTAAGCCCTGATCTTTGCTGGACAGCAGGCTTGGCTTTAGGTTGTATACTGCCTAGGAATATCTGGATGTCCAATGGTCAACGTGAAAAAATATGTGTTTGGGGAAAGACTGATGTGAGGACCGACAAAAAGTGTCAGCCTGTCACGATGAAGCTATGCCAGGATTATTTCATGATAAATACAGGAAGTCTGTCGTGTTTGCTGAAAACCATAATAGTCTGTGATCACAAGCTGTGTTACATCAAGACAGAAGGAAGACAGTTTTGCTGATACATTCACCAACTTCTGCTCAAAGAGAAACTTTCATGTCTATCCTGATTGGGATTTTCATCCCTATTACAGTGAATGATTTAGTTGGTAGAGCACCTGACTAAATGGTGGATGCTGACAACACGGGTGATGCGAATATTCCCTAGGAGGGAGTTCATCTTACTTGACTTCAGCCATAAGGCATCTGGGCTGAACCAGCTATCCAAGCACCACCAATAGCCCCAGAAATGTCCAAGGGCTGGTCCATCCCATATTAACAAAAGTTCTTTAGAAAGTCTAAGTCCTTGTAAAAATATATATATTTTTTATTAATTATTAAGGGACCTGCCTAACTGGATGAGACTAAACATAACTTTTAAATAGCTAATGTGTGGTGAGTAATATCCTATGCTAAATGAATGTAATCACTTCATACTATCTATTATTTCAATGTTGCAATATAAAATACAGTGAGTATTGAAATTATAGGCAAAATGGTGGGTAATTAAATTATAAAATCAATTATCTCAGGTAAATTGATTTTAAATTATGTTTTTATTTTAATAATAACTGTCCTCAATATTTAATATGAAATTAAGCTCTATTAAGCCACTCTGAATAGCCTAGAATTTAGATATATAGTTACTGATATTTATATAAATCACATAAACAATTTCAAGCAGTGCAGAATTCTTACCAGAATTACAAAAATGTGAAACTATTTAACCTGTGAAAAGCACTAAACAAGCAACAGGAAATAGGATTTGTTAAAGAGCTGAATAGATGCTGATGCCAACAAGGTCTGTCCCAGTGCAGAGTATTTCGTGCTGATTCCACTAGTATAGTCAGTGCTATAGGTGCTCTCTCTAGCTTGTTCAAAGGTAGGAATTCAACTGGAAATCAAAGGAGGAGGAAAATTCTTTATTCCAGGCTGAAAGGATGAGTTCTGTTATGTTAAGATCTTAGAGGATGTGAGGTTCAGGAGCAATCAGTTTGATTTGTTTGTACAGATAATAGTTTAAGTTCATCCTGAATGAGAAGTGTTATTAAAAGCTATTCTCACTCACTGGCTCATCTAGTACATTTAAGATAATTTTGTTTAACTAATAAAAAGTGAGCATTTTAAAAATGCTTATTCTCAGTATTTTAATTGAATTCTGAGATCCATGTGAAAAATATTTGACACAAATTATAAGGGAGGAATTTTTAATAAACTTTAGCAAATACAAAATTTATCATTCACAATTTTTGGACAAAACAGAGATAGGGAAAAAAAATCCTAAATGTAGGGATTCTGGGTTATTCTGTGTATTTGCTTAATTAAATGCACATAAATAGATAATATCCAATATCTGGAAAAATGTATTCCAGATTTTACCAGACACTAAAGACAATCATAAGAGCATGCATATTATAAATGAGGTTTCTTTTCTTTTCCTGCTTTGCTGGAGGACTACCCTCTGTTTTGTTTTTTTTCTTTTCTTTTTTTTCCTTTTTTTTAATGCTGTATTCTCTTGAGGAGAATGAGATTGAAAACGTATGCTTTGCCTCATAGCTTGTGAGTTTCGCACCTGTATTTCTTCAACAGAGGAACTTCAAGAGAGGTACTGCTAGGAAAACCACCGCAGACTCATAAATCCTCTCAGAGTTGGGGATTTCACCATTTCTTGGGGCAGTCAATTCTATTACTGTACATGTTAGAAAAGTTTGGTGCAATATCTAACCTCAGTCTTGTGGAAATTTATTACATAGAATTGTGTTCACTAAGGACATGCAGAACACATTTGTTCTTCCTTCTTTTATAAATAACCTGCATATATTTGAAAACCATTAGCATGTCTCCTTCATTCTTTGCCTTTGCATATGCATACTGCAAGGAATATTTGCCTAGAGGGAGTAATACTGTCTCAGGAGGGAAGTAAACATGCAGAGCATGAAGAATTGAAGCTTGTAGCAGGAAGAATGAAAACAGAGGGGAAGGGAAGTGATATTCTCAGAGTATCACATCCTATTTGAGATGACGATTCTAATGTGCAAAGTACTTCAGGATCTTGGCATGGCACTCCTAAAACACAACATAATTTTCTTCCTCTTGCAAGATGGAACAGTTCGCAGCATAGAGAGGGCAACTAGGTCAGCTTACAGCAGAGCTGCTGTACAATTTGCTTACTCAAATTCTGCTCTCTGGACTCTCTAGCCACAGGACTGTAAGTAAATGGAATCAGCTCAGCGAAGGTTAAAGAGGCAGCTAAAGGCTTTCATAGCTACTGACATTTCAGTGGGGCAGCTTGACATCACAGGAAACAGAACTAGATATATTTAAACAGAGATAAATTTGCTTTTGAAAACTTTTATTTATCTTTAATTGCAATTTAATTAAAAGCCATTGATACCAAATGATGAGGTTTCTGCTCTGGTGGTTACTCAGGCAATCATTTTCATGCTGATGATGACAGAATCTTGAAGCCAAACCCAATAATTAAATTCAGCAAAGAGCACCAGAGAAAAATATTGACTGAAGCATCAATTCATGTTTTTTTCAGGAACTACAATATGTCACACACTGCAGAGGAATATGCTTGTAGTGAAGACAACCCAGTGTATACCTTGGGTAATCGTGACTTAAATGAGTGCTGCTTTCTGAAACTTTCTATTACACAGACTTTATTTTCAAGGGAGAGAGGAAGAAGCTGCTACTGCAATACTGGAGGTTTCTGCAACTTCAGATGAGTAAGAGCACAGTGATGCTTTGCATCCTCTTTGAGATTTCAGAAGGGAGATAGTCACATTGCCTAAAGGCACACAACTTAGTGATCTTCTGCATGAGCAAGACAAACATTCCTCCAACAAATGATTCAAAGGTGGAGCCCTTTTTTGCTAACAGGTAGAAATGAAAGCTCAGAGAGGACCACTTGTTCTGCAACAGCACTGAAGATCTTTCATACAGCATCTTGGCCTTGAGTTATGTCCTCAAAATTAAAGCTCCAAGACTGGACTACCCTCTGCAGTGTCCAAATTGAAAGTATTTCTGGTTTATCTCTTTGCGTTTTAAACAGCAGATTAATCTATATGAAGATTTAAGTCATTGTGTAAGCAGATGATGTTTGCTCATGTTGAGAACTACCAGAATTCATGTTAAAATGTGTCCAGATTGTGATGCAGTACACCACTCATCTTCAAAAATGTTTATTAATTCAGGTGTCCTCTATTCTGTCTTTAGTTAGTTATGTGCTTTTATCCTGTGTAAACTGCCTGCATTTCTCCCAGCCTGCTGTAATTTCTATTCCATTCTCCAGTCCTTTCAGTCCCCGCTAAAGTTTGCCACAATTTGCAAATCATATTTGCTCATATTCACTGTTTGACCAACCAAGACATAAGTGAAAGCAATCCGTAATAACCAATCAAAGAGAAAGTATTGAGAAATCTGTCACAGTAATCCATTTGGAAAATGAACCAATCATATTTACTCTTAAGGGCTCATTTTCTAACCAGTTTTTCATTCATTTTACTGTAGTTTTATCAGGAAAATTCACAGAATGAGACAGCTTTCATGCCCAGGAGTCTCAAGACATGCATCTTCCAAAAAACAGAACCCAGGTGGTTTAGAAAATTGTGATGTAGAAGATTGGGAAACTGCTTATGTGTGTTAGTAATAAAAAAAGATGAAGGAGGTATCCTGGAAAAGTTAGTGTAACATCAATAATAGAGTTGATAGAGGGAAAAGAGGCAAAATTAGTACAAGATTAATAAAGAATAAAGAATTAATAAGGACTATAGTTAATTAATGCTAGTCAACAAAATTTTATAGAAAAAAAAATCTCATAAAATGAATTTAATTTAAATCTTTGATGATATTCCAAGACTGGTTAATTAAGGTGACACCACAGATGTAATATATTTATACTTCTGTGTGTTGTTTGACTTTCTGCTGCATAACATTTTGATTAAAAAATTAGCTTCACACAATATCAATAAGGTGCATGTTAAGGAGATGAAGAACAAGGTAATTCACAAAGCTAAAAAAGATTTTTATAGTACACGTTACACAGCTAACAACGAGGAGGGGTG
The DNA here is from genome assembly GCF_000705375.1 of Tinamus guttatus. The sequence continues at coordinate 136,219 of NW_010577196.1, read as the reverse complement.
GCAAGGGTAAATGTCAGGACTTAGCAAGTGGCATACTCAACATGACCACGGGTATGTCAGAAAAGTGACCTTTGAAAAGAGGAGTCTATCAAGTAGGGATAGGATGTGGGTCTGTTGACGGATGTATTTCCCCGCTTTCTGCCACCCCAAGGTTTACATGGGATTTTCCTGATACACCTTTTCATTAGGAATGATCCTGCTTAGTTTAACTGCCTAAGTAACACCCACATTTTTGGCTCCTATTGACGCAACCCTAGAACAAGTACCTAAGTTCCCATGCAATTGATGATGGCACATGTCTAATTTACATGATAAAGCTGAGACAGGCAAGATATCTCCTCAGAGACCTCCAAAGAGTCCTGTCTATCTCCTCTGACCACAGAGGGTATTTCAGCTCTTCTCTGGGAAGACTGTTTCATCAGGAACCTGACACCAAGTCAGGCATCCTGAACTGCCCTCCCCATGGAATTTCTGGACCTATAGAAGATATATTTTCTCCACTGACAGGAGGATCTGCACTATTCCTTCATAGGTATTGGTTGAGCAAGTTTTGCTCTCGTTAAACTCTCTAAAAGAGACCTATGAAGCAAGATCCAGGTCCCACATATGAAAATCATCTTTACTATATACAATGCATATACTGAATCAAAAGTTAGGAGCATATAGAAATTACCATTAAGATCAACGAATGCCATGAATTAAACTCAGATGTTGTAAGGAGGTTTGAGTCCTGAAGACCAAATTTCCAGATGGTGTAAATGGGCATAAAATCACTGAGTTCCTTGCTTTATGAAGTAATAAGCAATGGTTTCTCCATATGCTTTTGTGTTCTCTTTATCCATCTATGAGTTTCAGGCATTCATAACCAACTCTTCTATTTTTATTTTATAGTTATCCCACTCTTCTATTTTTCTGTTTTATAGTTATCCCACAGGAGTAACATGAAACATGATCAATCAGTATTGTAAAGCACTCTGAGGCTATCAGGTGGAAGGTAGTATATAAATGCAAATTGTTACGATTGCTGTTATGCTATTGCCAAGGGACCTGCAAACAGAATCTGGCCCCGGTATACACAGACCTAGTCATACCTTCCGAAAGCAGCCAGAAGATAAAACTTTAGGAAGCAGAAGAAAAACATAAGTGTAATGAAATATAAGAAAGAATGATTCAGGGACTGTGTTACCAGTTTAAGACTGAATCCTTCACCACGAACTTGGGCACAGTTTTGCCTCTACCACTAACTAAGGCACCTACAGATGCAAGAAACTACCCTGCATTTTCTATGTTGGGAACATTGTCTGTACTGGGAAAAGATCGGCGCTTTCAAAAGATCATTCAAGCCAATTAGCACTTCTGGAGCCTTCCAGAGATGCTCTCCTCTCCTAACTAATTAGAAAGGAAACCAGTGGTCTCTATGCTACTTGCTTCAGCACTGCAATTAGGTGAGTAAAGTGACATGGGGTGACACCAGGCCTAGCTGTGTGGTGTTTTAGGCTCTGGGTTTAAAGTAAAGATATTTTGGACTGATTTGGACTGATAGGATTCAAGGCAGTTACCTTGAATCTTAGTTTCCTAGGATTCCAGTCACTCTAGGTTTATCTGTGGTCAATGAAGAGAGGAATCTTCAAAGGTTAGTTTAATCACCCCATCCATCTGGTGGGCCGATGCTTATGCTTATCTTCAGATGAGTCAGCTGAGCAAATAAAACCGAGGTCATGAATCTGAACCTTATTTATTTGTAAAATGGAAATAAATAAGTCCATCTCACAAGTAAGGGTTATAGTGAAGATGTGTTTTATGTGGTTCTTACATATTGCAGGATTTCTTATGTGTATGCTGAAAGGCTTGCAGTATTTATAATACTGTTAGTATATCATCTCTTGGTAAAGTTCTTTGGCAATTCTTATAGTCAGACTCTGTCTTCAACTGCTTCAAGCTTTGCTGTACTTTAGTCATTTGGGCTGAAATTTTCCATGACAGATATTTGTTCTAGGCAGATTCTTCTCAGAAAAATTCAGTCAAGGTGTTTTCAGAGAATATCTGCATTGTTCAGTGCTTGGAAAAGAAAAAAAGGAAAGAAAAGTGCCAAAGTGCCCAAACTTTTTCATTTTTTAATATTTCTTTCTGCTCATTAAATGTTGCTAAGCCTCTGATACTGCATACTATTCAATATTTTTTTAAGAGCCAGAATAATTAACTTGCCTAGGGGTTTTGCTGTGGTATTAATGTCCAGAGAAGACAATGATATTGTGAATAATAAGAATGTAGTTTCATAAGGTACTCTGAGGCTGGAGATGAGGTCATCTTCACTTTATACAGGGGAAGCCAACAGATGTAAGGAAAAGTTCAAAATATCCACTAGTGGTAGCATCCCTATAGCTCACCTGAGTGTGCAGCAAAACTACAGAAAGCAATTGCATGCAGACAGCAAAGACTGAGCCCACAGAGCCAGAAGATAAGGGAGGATACTAATATGGGGAGGTGTGGGGGCAACAGAAGTGATTGACCATAAAAAGAGCCTCAGTTCATCGCTTGTTTTAGCTCCTATGTTACACTTTCTGTCAGTCTGTTGTACCACAGCATAACATGATGGAGGTGGGAGATAAAAGCAGTTCACCTTATTTTAGAAGTTCATAATATAGTACCTCATCTTTCTGGGTCCTTTTTATAGTCAATTGTATCTGATGAAGTTTTTATGATGCAATTCATGTGAGTTTATTAGACTTCTGTTGGAGATCTCATATGATGTCCCAAATGTTTCTCTCTACTACTCTCTGAGTAAGGTAGATCCAGACAACCGTCTTGGATATAGGTTTCTATATTAGATTAGACAAATCTCATCCTAACTAACAGGATGAGGTAATTACTTCTGTTAGTAAACTGAATAGTGCCAAGGAACATTCCCAAGCACTAGAATGCACTTGTTTATATTCTTCAGTTTTTAGGATGGTCTCTGGAGTAGTTTTGGACCATCCCATCTAGTAATTTCCAAGCATATCCTGAGCATGGCTGAGGATTCAGCACCAGCCAGGGACCATTCTGAATAGCCAGTTTGGATGCAGCTGCCTTATTCTGGAGACCAAGATAGTTTAACACTATAGACAGAGCCATCTGTGCCAGCTGGCCCCAAGGCTATAAAATGGGCCCTGGCACTGCTTAGTTTACTAGTACAGTCATATCCATAGCACAACTTCAGTTTTAACTGTAGCTGAGAGTATTTAGAGCTTCATCAAAATAGAACTGAAGTTCTCAAGTGGATAGGACATTTAAAGACCTGCTGGATTTGAGTCATTTGAATAGGCTAATGTAGGATTTCTGAAAAAGACATAACTAAAATGAGGTTCACTCCAAGCAAGACTCAGTTGCTGCAGCCTCCCTAATTCCTCACCCCACCCTGTGTAGCAAAAGCTGTGTTAGGCCATCTCTAAAAAGAAAGGTATGGAGGTTGACAAAATTAGCAGAAGTAGCCTCCAGTATAGGAGAAGAATGAAGAGCCTTAGGAAAATGCTTTATAAAGGCAATCTCTTCTACAGGACCTGTAGCATTACACTTTCATTTTAAAAATAAAATAACACTGCTGTCTTGCACCTTCCTCTGAAATGAGCTAAATAACAAGAGTACCCTTACTCTACAATGGAGAAGTCAAATAATTCAAGGGAAGTCAGAACCAAGATCAATACCTTTTACTTTCTTTTTGGATCTACTGCACTTAAGATTCTCTTCTCCAACTTCTTTTGGATCTGTAACATTGAAAATAATTACAGTAGCATCACAGACTTGGCTTGAAAGTCTCCAGGACAGATACAGGCTGTGTATGGAGCCTTAAGAACAACAACAGTAGCAAGCAGAATTTACAGTTTCACAAATTTCCATCTAAAGATGGGTTGTAGCAGAAACCTTTGTTTTCAAAGTGATAAGTACTTTTCCAAATAGACAGGACATGAAAATAAAGACATATGGTGACTGAAGAAATGAATATTCATTGTTAGCTTTTTACGATAATAGGAAGCACAGTAACAAGAGCTGAAAAGTTGTGTACTAATTTTTGCAGAAGTGATAAGAGAAGCACACATGGGAGCATACTTGTTTGATTTTTTTCTCTCATCTGAGGTGTCTTCTTCAGTCATTTCCATTTTCTCCAGCTGAATCAATATTTTCTCTCTTACAAAAGAACACAAAACCACAACTTAACCTCCCCACCCACACAAAACATATTAGTTAGCAGTTTCTACTGCCTGCTGCTCCCAGCTATCTTCTATCAAGCTGATTTCTTTTAGCATTTAATTCTTCATTCCTCTCAAGAAATATATTAACATTATGTATACTATTATGCTCTTATTTGTCACAGATCTTGCAACTCCTTGTTAACACCGGAAAATTTTATCAGGTAACGGCAAGTATGCTATAAGCTGCTTAAAAAATATCAAATACATTTTTTTCAATCAAAAAAACCCTCCACGGTAGAAAAAATATTTACCTCTAAAGAAAATCCAAGAAATCTTCCTTTTTTTGTGAAAAATAACTTAAATAGTGAAAAAATACTTTAAACAATTTCCCAAAGGCTTGATTTTTGAATTGATAGTTTTTCCTTTTCAAAACTAAAACACTGGGTTATTTTTTGTTGTTGTTTGTGTAAGAAAGACAAACAATCCAGTGAATTTAGAATGAAATAATAACTCTATACAGAACTTTCTCCAATACTTGTTTTTCATATGGAAAAATATTGTCTAATTTTATTCAACAAATATTAACTGTTTTAACTGGAACAGGCTGCCCAGAGAGGTTGTGGAGTCTCCTTCTCTGGAGATCTTCCAAACCCGCTTGGACGCAGCCCTGTGCCACGTGCTCTAGGTGACCCTGCGTGTGCAGGGGGTTGGACTAGATGACCTCTAGAGGTCCCTTCCAACCTTGAGCATTCTGTGATTCTGTGATTCATTCTAAATCCCTGACTTGGAATTCTTTACTTAGGTGAGTAGGCTCATTTTAGCAGCTTCACCAAATGCTGTGTAGATACTTAATATGACCCAGTTGGATGAATAAAACTTTTATGATAAGAATGAACATTTAAAAATATAGCAATATATGGAAAGAATCTGACACTCATTTCCACCTATACAAAAGTTTCAAAGACTATTAAGCACCTACTCCTGTAACTTCCACTACTCTCTTCTATGTTTGTGACATGCTAATCTGTCTCAAATACATTTTATTTACTCTAATATCCCTAGCTCGTGTGGCTATTCTAAATCATTGCTCTGGTTCTTCACTGTTTGAAGTCTTTTAGTATCCTTAATTGTTATTATATCCACCCAGCTATTAAAACACAATAACTTAAAATCACTATGTCAATAGGACTATTTGTAGCTTTACTGACTCCTTGTGAATAAATGTGTGGCAACCTGGCTCTCAGGCATCAGTCTCTATCTTCTTCAGTACCTAGTACATAACCCAGTGTGCTTACACCATTCCCTTCAGCTCCTTGATAGTTTTTATTTACACTATCTGCAGGTTTCCTGTGTCTCATGTTAACACTCGGATTCCCCTTTTCCCAATACTGTCCCATTTTTGGAAGCAGTTAGATTATTTCCCATGCTTTCATCCATGCTTTAACTGTCCCAAATCTGATTACTTCATCTCTCTATCCTGATAGATAGAAATTATACAAGACTCGGAGATGCTCAAGACAAAAATCAGTCTAGCTGCTTTGGGGTACCTTATTCAGAGGGACCAACTTCCAGGGTGAACCAGATTCTTTGTGCCAAGCTGCTGAGCAATGCGGTCAACAGGAAGACCTGTCCAACCTGCTGAGCAATGATCTCTGAAGAGCTTCCTGGGCAAGGCCATGGCAACCAAGAATGTGACTGCAGCTCTTTCCATCCCAGAGCAGATACCAACACTTTGTAAGCCACAGAGACAAGGAATAACAAGCACCCCAGGGCTCCAGGCAGAGCTTCTGATGCTGAAGCCCGCAGTGTTAACCTTCCACTGGTGGAGCACCCGTAGCTTAGATATAGTAGCATATGCTGTCAGAGACTATTATAAGCCTGCTGGTGGAGTAATGAGGAATCAGCTTCTGATTTCTCACTCAAGGTCTCGCTCATGTGTGTAAGTACAAAGGCTCAATAAAGCCTTTACATTTAGGCTTTATTCACTAGGAGCACTCAACCATCGGCATAAGTGCGTCATAAAATAGACAAAGAGCTGTAATTTGTACCAGTGGAGCTTAGCATTTTCTAAGACTTTTGAGGCAGATTTCCATCACAGGCAATGCTCTGAGCAAGTGGGAGACTGACAGGGTCTTTTTTTCACAGAACTTCCCATCTTCAACCAATTTCTTCTTGCTCTCTGTAGGAATTTCAGCCCACGTGTGCAAGTGCCTCCACTTCTGGATATCTAGGCCACTAAATAAAAACAGCCTCAATTTGAAAGGCATGATGTATTTGCAGTATTTATTCAAATGCTTAAAAAATAAGGCCGTTCTGCCAAGGCACTGATAATTGCTTCAAGCTGAGCACAGCCATTGCTGGTCTAGCCTTGAAGCAGGCAGAATCTGCTAACTGACAGTCTCAAGTTCACTAGTTTCCATTCTCCTTCTTTATGTTTCAATAAAGGTTTGTTATGGAAGAACCTTGTTCTCTCAGTCTTTGTACCTTGTCCTTGGGCCAGTTCTGAAATAAATCAACCTTTCCATAACTAAACTAGCTAAAATATGGCAAGAATTTGGTAGAGGGGGAGGCATCAAGCAGAGACCTTTTTTTTTTTTCTTTTTCATTATTGTTAATTTTATTGCTGTAACTTAGACTTATGAACTAAGTACAAAGTTCCTGCAAAGCAAGCTTGTCTTTGCTCTCACCTGTCCTGCAAGGGGCTGTTGGGACTGGACCTGCTGTCCTGTGTGGTCCTGGCTAAAGCTCCTGGAAGAGCAGAGCTTCATGCCCAGGGAGTGGGTGCGCAGCTTTCCTGCTGCAAACGCATGCATTTCTTTGCAGCTTTCCTCTGGACCCGGGAGCTGCAGATTTTCTCTGCTCTTATGTAATGGGCTGCCCATGGCTTTCCTTGGGAAACCTCTTTTCCAACTGGAGGGTGATAGGAGCCTCCTCCTACCCTCTTGGGTCACTGGAACTGCAGGCAGTCCCGAGTGTGGGGATCAAAAGAGATGTTAGTCTTTCTGATAACAAAAGGGAGTAATCGGGAAATGAACCCTCTCCTCTCTCCTGCACCCCAAGCTTTTCCTAGAGCATCTCTCCCCTTGGGGGAGCCTGGGGCGGTTCTGCCTGCTTGACTTCAGGCTGTAGGTGGGGGAAAAGCAGGGAGATATCCCCTTCCTAAAGCCGTACGGATGATTTTGCTCGGAGGAGTGTCCCCCCCAGCCCCGGTCCCAGCCCCGGCGAGCTGCACGCAGCGGGGCGATGCAGCAGCGGGACCCCGGGATGCGGAGCTGGGCGAAGCGCCGGAGGAAGCAGCGGGACGAAGCGGGAGTCACCCCGCTGCAGCCCCGCATCGCGGCGGGGGGAGAAGTGCCGGGAGGGAAGAGAGGGGGGAGGCTACTAAAACGCAGCATCATCCTCCGTGTCCCCCCGGCAATTGCCCCCCGAGTCAAAGCTACTCTCCACCCAGCAGACCCTTGCAGTTGCTAACCAGGTTTTTGCAAGAAAAACTCCTAAAAGAATAGGGAAAAAAGAAAAAAAAAAAAAAAGCAGGGAGCCCCTCACTCGGGTCCCTTGCACCGCCGGCGCACACACACTTACACACACCATTGATCAATATTTGGCTGCCTTGCTGCAACTTGCTGCAGTCTTTTAAAGGAGTAGTAGCAAGAGAGAGGGAGAGCGAAAGGGGAACTGACAGGAAGGGGTAAGGAGCTACACATGTCACATGTGCTTTCTAAGACGGCCAGGAGCATCTGCAGGCTGGATCTGGTGGAGGATGCTGCGGCAGGTGATACACAGAGGGCTCCAGTCGATTTTCTACAAGCTGGGCTTATTCGTGAGCAGGCATCCGGTGTTTTTCCTCACTGTGCCCGCAGTCCTGACCATCATCTTCGGCTTCAGCCTGCTCAACCGCTTCCAGCCTGACACTGACCTGGAGAGCCTGGTAGCCCCCAGCCACAGCCTGGCCAAGATCGAGAGGAGCTTAGCCAGCAGCCTTTTCTCCCTCGATCAATCCAAAAGCCAGCTATATTCGGACTTGCACACCCCGGGGAGGTATGGCAGGGTGATTCTCCTCTCCAAACCCGGAGGCAATATTTTGCATCAGGCTGATGTGATCCTGCAGATCCACCGAGCTGTGCTGGAAATGAAGGTGAACTACAAAGGCTATAATTATACTTTTTCCCATCTGTGTGTGTTGAGAAATCAGGATAAGAAATGCGTGCTGGATGATATTATTTCAGTGCTAGAGGATCTGAGGCAGGCTGCCCTCTCCAATAAGACAACAGCCAGGGTGCAAGTGAGCTATCCCAACACTAAATTAAAGGTATGCTCTTACTGCATGCTTTTGCCAATTAAAGAGGCAGCACTTCATTTCTTGTCCTAAACAGCAAAGAGAAATATAATCGTATCTCTCTATATATATATATGTAGATATGCGTGATGTGAGCTTTCCTCGGGAAGCAGCTGAAAGTGGTGCCTTGCTGTTGTTCTGTGCGAGGAGGGAGGGCGGGAGAACCGTGCGCTGACAAACCCGGGGAAGCAGTAGCTATCAGCGTTGGGACTGCAAGACCTTGCAATGCCTTGAAGGGTTAATGCATCTCGGGGAAAGGGGCAGAAGGTCTGTAAAGTGGGGGAGGCTTGAAAACTGGGGTTTCACTAGCACCTATTCCACCCCCCCTGCCTGCTAGGGCAATTTGTCCTTAGCATGACCAGAAAAGGTTTTCCTTAAATGCACAGTGAGCTCCTGGGTCTCCTTGTCTCTATGAGTGCCGTAGCAGCAGTAGGAGGCTTGGACAGGAGCAATTTCAGGTCTCCTGTTGTCTTATTCTTTTTTTCTTTTCCTTTATCTGCATGCAAAGAAGGGGAAGGGAGGTGGAATTTTTTTGCTCAGTGTGAAAATAATTAGTTCTGCCACTGATGGATGGGCTGGAGTTTTGGGATGGATCCCGTCAGGCTTCCCGCAAAGGCGAAACAAGGTAAAAGGTGAAAGAAGTTTCAGGCTTTCCAGTGACAGGAAAAAAGAGGAACAATGGATCTTGGGGATGTGAATCCACACTGGCTTTCCCCTCTCCCTCTCATCAGGATCAGTCCAGTTGACCAGGACTAACCGGCTGGGAGCAAATTAGGTGCAAAGTTTGCAGGCAGCTGGTGGAAGAAGTTTCCATAAATGATCACAAACCTCCAGACTCCTCTAAGCATTGCACCAGAAGCAGGTTTTATTTAACTGTGTTTAGCAAAACTGCACAGCACAGTTAGGCATGGTCGTAGGGAAAAGGTTATTGTCTTTTAAGACAGAGAGGGTCCTAGTGGAAATTTGTCCCCTTTTTTGTCCAAGAGATCCCTGGGGAGGAGGGAGGCAGTTTTGTTGCAAGTCCTGGCGCATCCTGAAGTTATCTTTTGTTTTGTTTTGTATCAATTGCCAGGAAAAAAAAAAAAAAAAAGCCATTCCCTGTCCCAAAACCAGAAATTGAGAAATAGATTGATTTTATTGTTCTCTTTGGTTCAGGAAAAGGTGAGGCACCTGGGACTTATGCTAGATGTTATGGCAGTTGTTTTCTGGGGAATGGAGTGTGTGGAAATGCAAAGGTGTCCTCGCTGCTGTCCAAAAGTCCTGAGTGCTCAGAACCCCAAGGAGTTATCCCATATTAAGTACCCCTACATACACTGTGACTTTTAGTTTACTGTGAAGACAGTCCTACTATTACGTAATGAAAATGCCTTCTTTCCAGTTTGATTACTTTTAAAGCCAGGATTAAGCTAATGCAGCAGAGGCACCACTATTCTGGACAAACTTTGTCAGCAACTACTTTTATAAAGACTAATCCAGATTAATTTTCTTGCGTAGAGAAATGCCAGCTAAGCTAGGTAGTGTCATGTGCTATTTGGGTGTTTTTTTGTTTAGTTTAGTTTTGTTTTTTGTTTAGTTTTTTTTTTAATCAGGATAGTACCTATAGCTTCTCTGCTTTGAAAAGAGTAAAGCAAGGTAGAAAAATCAGAAATATCAGACTAGCACTTCTAAATTCCCCATGTCATTGCGTATCATTTTCAAAGTGAAGGAATATATGCCATTAAAAATGTACTTTTAAAGTTGGATGGAGCTGGGAGCTTTTTACCTACCTGTCAGGAAAGAGAGGTAGAGCAGCCAAAATCTGTGGCTGCACAAAAGCTAATGATGACAAGCAGTTTCTATGGAAAGGGAGAGTTTTTGGTGTTGCTGAGGAAGCTGGAACGGAAAAGCATGGGCCACCTCAGAAACAAGCTTTGGCAGGGCTTTTTTTTTGCTCATTTGGTCCTTACTGGTCTGTGGTGCTGTGGTCAGCTCAGGACCTAGGCTGACCTTGAGTGACCAAGTATCCTGAGCTCCAGATCTGGAGGTCCAGATGCTGGAAGCAAAATACTTTTGCTCCTTCACATGGATTATTTTGCTTGGCGAGCACCTGTTTCCATGATCTCGGTGCCTTGTCTACCAAGGCGGCAGTGTTAGGAAGCTGGGGACAAACATCTCTTGATCTCCTGCAAGCAGTGACCAGCTTCTGATTTGAGCTGGGCTTCCAGGTATATTTGCTTCCTCCCCTATCTCTGCACCTCCACAGCTTGCCCCAGTGCTGTCAGGATGTGTTTAGACAGAAACACCTTGTAGGCTGCACTTTCAAGGGAGCAATCTCTCTGGCAGTGGTTATGAGATTTTTTAAAAATGTTTTTTGCTTGAATCATGAAAGAAAAAAAAGGCTACAGCTGGACCTAATGGAAATGCAAAACTGAGGGCTAAATCTGGCAACCTTTACTCACTATGGAGCAGAGCTTGTGTTAGCCCGTGTCCTTAGTGTCTTTCTGCAGCCATAAGGACACAGCAGGGTCATCCAGGTTCACTCACTTTCTGAAAGGCCACATAGTTTTCTTAATACTTGTAGATTTTTCAGTGTCTCGTTTTCTAATAGTGGCCTCAGACTGAATAAAATTCTTCCAAGAACAACCTAGTGAGTTTATAAACTGGGAAGGTGTCCCAAATGTGCTCACCTGCAGCCGACGCAGGGTGAATGTCAGCCTGTGCATATCTGAGACCCCGAGCGACCATCTCAAGCTATTTCAATCCCTCTTCTTCTCCCTCCAGGAGCTGTAAAGCCTCTTGTATTTTTGCTCCCTCAGACACTGTGAATTGCTCACACTTTATCCCTTTTCTTGCCTTCTGCTCAGATTTACTAGATAATCTCAGGCAGGGAGGCCAGCTGAAGTCTGACTGCAAGGGAGCTCCTGCCAGAACTTTCATGGGAGCTTTAGGCGAGCAGCACGAGCAGACTGCTCTGCTTGGGAAACAGCTGTTTTGGGGGCTGCAAAATCTAATAAAACTGCTTGGGTTTTTCTTAGAAAATCTGCCTATGAAGCGTAATGATCATTTAATCATTACTTGCTATAGTACTCAAGCAACTTTCAGGCTTGGATATGTCTATCTTCACAAGCCCTCTGTCAATAGCAAAGTCCTGTTCTCTCCATCAGGAGCAAGGTACCTCCCCAGTGCAGACTGCAGTGATGTTTCCAACACCCAGGAAGGGTTTATTTCTGCTGTGGCAGTGGAAGGGTCACTGCAGGCTAGTCTATTCCTCCAGGAGGCCAGGTAAACCAAGCAGTGTGACCATGCCTGCCTCCGTGGCTTGCAGGACCCAGGCGAGCTTGTTTATGGTTATTGCTATGCTATGCTGCAGTCTGCAGCCCAGCCAGGCAGTGACTTGTCCAAGGTCACACCGATAGACTGATAGAGCAGGAAACCAGAGCTGGATGAGTGGAGTCTTGGATGGAGCCTTTTCCTTAAGTCCAGGAGCAAGATTGCCTGTGCTCTCCCCAGCCCGGACAACGGAGCGATATTCTTTTACTTGAAGTCTGACTTGTGCCCCGAACTCAAAGTCCACACTGAGCACTGACCCTCAATCATCAAATTGCTTAATTGCAAGCATGGTCCCTTGCAGAAATGTAGTCAGTGGGCTATCTTCCAGGATGTCAGCATGGCTTGGGAGTTAGTGTGCATCAGGGGCCTGATCCCAGTACACCAACTCTGTTCTGGGGGTAAAAGAAAGCATCTGCATGGATATGTTGTGCCTTTGCCCTTGAGGCCAGAGCATGGTCTGTTGTACATTTTATTTCTTAGTACAGACAGAATTATTGATTACAATGGGATTACTTCATGTGTGCACTCAGATACAAGGAAGGAGAGTTTTTTGACCCTGATTTGTCAGTAACTCCCTCAAATTTTCTGTCCTTTTCGGTAAAATAAAACACTAAAACCCAGTCCTATCCTGGAGACAAATAAAAGCTCACAAACATTCTTTTTTTTCCCCTGTATTTCACCTTTACTGCTTCTTTTCATATTTATTTGCTAGTTTTTCTGAGAAAATATGGTAACTTAGAATTTCTAACCTATCTGAGATCAGAATGAACATGGCAACTGCTGGTTTAAAGGAGTCTCTCTGAGCAGATTGGTTTTTGTAACACCCCCTTCAATTAATTAAATACTGGTCACTTATGTACACTAGGCTAAACAGCAGCCAGTAAAACCGATATCTCTATTACCACATCTGTGATTGGCACATCGGCTGAATATTGAATACTTTCTTGCTACATAGAAAAGTTTCTTGCATTCACTTAGCATCTCAAAACCTACAGTTGCAGATTCACCACTGGTCAGATTCACAATTGTTCTCATGTTAATAGCTGTACTTTTAAATGAGTCTTGCCCCATCTGCATTTGAGGAGTCTTTCCCAGAAGTCTAAAATTATCCCCTCCTCAGATGTCTCTGAGATATCAGCCACCGAAATGGGGCAGTGAGTATATCGGACATCTTGGACATGTGTGTATCAGTAATATCCAATAGTAATAATAGTTAGCAACAAGTGTATCAGTGTATAAGATTATGTTCTCTCCTGAGACCTGCTTTTACTGGGCAAATGTCCTCCAGATGCTTCCTCTGAAGCAATGAATCTCTGTACTGACTGCAATGCCACCCGTCCCAAGACAAGTCTGTGGCTCAGGATCCTGTGAAATGCTCTGCAGTTGTCAAAAACACTAAGTCAAACCATACTTGCAAACTAGGTTCAAGGAGAGGATCAGGCCAGGAAGACTGGAGGCAACTGATTATAGTTTTAATCCTAGTCTCTCGGATCAAGGCAGGATCAGGCAAGCTGAGCACAGAAAATGTCTGAAGGCAAATCACTTTTTCTGGCTCACCAGATCCTCTTGCTCTTCAGACTGCATTTCCTCACTTTTGCAGGGTCCCCTGGTATGTGCTAGGCCTCCTGGAGATGTTGCCACGGTGTGAGTAATAATAGCAAAGAAGTATTTGGAAGGTGGTTTGGGTAGCTAGTAAAAGGAAGATTTAAGTGCAAATCCCATCAGCAGTTAACAATTGTTAATCACTGTGAATCTGGGCTAGATATCAACAACCAGTGGCCGAAGGTGGAAAGTTCAGTAATGCTTTCCTAACTTCCAACAGTAGCTCTGTGGGCAGAAAAAAATCTTTGTTTAATCTACTTTACTAAATATTTGGAGTTAAAATATTGTCTTGGTCCTGTAATGATCAGAGTGCTAAAAATGCCTCTGGGCATACTCTGGGCATACTCTGGGTGTGCTCAGTCTGCGCTTCTGCTCTGACATAGCACCTCCTTCTAAGCTCACACATCCACATCCTTTTCCAAAACCTCTTCAGAGTCCCTTAGTGTACTGGCTATGAGGACCATTGGAGGGCTTTGAATGTCGCCTTCTGGACTAGTGGAGGCTGGATTCGCAGTGGATTGCTATTCCTGTCATCTGCTAATTACAGAACCCACTGGATTTTCAAAGCAAGAGATAAGCCTTAGTACAGAGGAGAAGTGCGATATCCCTGGCTAGAGTAAAAATGTTTTGAGGAGCAGAGAAGAGAGGAGCAGAGATGGGTGGAGAGGAAATCCTTAAAACAACCTTAGTTGACCTTAGCTGATGATCAAATATGTAGTGTGTGGTTAAATGGGAGAAAAAAATGCAAAAAAAAAAAAAGTGGAAAAATAAATGCATCAAAAATTTGTATATTATTTAATGATCTTTATGTGCACATGTGTATGCATGTGTTTCAGGCATATCTTTCTTAAATAGTAAATAAGAATGTGATGTAGATAAGGTATGTGCTGGACATTTTGAAAATGTTAATCTTAGAACAAAAAAACATATTAAACCTTATCAGCTATTAAGGGATAAGAGAGAGAGCCCTCTGTAGAGCTCTGCATGTTTGTTATTACAGAACTGTGGTGCAAAAAACTGCGATTCTGTGATTCTGTGAAAATCCGCTGCCTGGTTTTATGAGAGGAGGAAGTGAACTGAGTTTTTAAGACCCTGAGCTTACAGAAAGCCTTTAATTTTTGCAGACCCCACACACACTCATGGTGCAAACAGCAAGACATGAGGTATGTGACAGATTCAGAGGCAAAAGCAGCTTTAAATAATAGAGAAAAACAAGTGCTTAGTGGTTTAGGAAAGCAAGTGCTATGTGTGATAGAAAAGAGAGGAGAAAACAACGGAATGGGGAAAGGGCTAAGTATAAAATCTGTGTGCCTGTGTTGCTCATTATGTTAGTCTTGATTGTTTTCATACCTACCATGGCACAAGACACTCATGTAGGTTATAGGCAGAGAAGGGAAGTGCTGGGCAGGTTGGCAGAGAGACCATGGAGCAAGCTGAGGAGGGCTCCTCAGTAATGCGGAGATCCAGGAACCAGGACCTTTCAGGGATGACCACATGCCCTGACATCATTGCCCTGACACCCAGGATTCTTTAGCTGTGTATTAGCCTCACACTTATACTGGCTAGGTCTTTCATGAGCAATATCGGGAGCTTCGGGTGTAGTGTTTGGAAGACCTTGATGATGTGAAGCAAGCGTGATCTGGGTGGCAACAGGAAGATTTCCAGCTATAAGGAATTATTATGGAGCTGTCTGAAAGAATGGAGCTGGCTCAAGGGCAAAGTGAGAATTATATATGGGTGGACAGCTGTGGTTGGCCACAAAGATATTGCTGCAGCTTTCTCTCTCCTTAGCCCTGCTCACACCTTGCTGGTTAATTCCTAAATAGTCCCAGGTCTGCATGGCCAGCAGCGACGCTCTGAGATGGCATCTGGGCCTTTCACAGCCTTGAAATGGCTTTTGCACCGATATTACTTTCTGACCCAAAGTAGGACTTCACCTAGTACCCTCTGCTGATAGAGTGTGTCCTGATGTGGAGACCACAGGTTATTAAACCTGCAAACTGCTACCTCATCTACAGTACAGAAAGGTTTTGATCTGATAACAGACTACAGCTAGGATGAAAAAGACAATATCAGCCCCATAACTTTGTGATGTTTTATAAATAAACACAAGGGCAAAAGTGTAGGCATCTCCCAGAACAGTTCTTTAAAAATAACCATTGCCTGGGTGCTGGAGCTGACATGCACTGAGGACATCTGGGAAGACAAGGGCACTCTTGCCTCCCTCTTGTGGCTCTGCAGGCAATGCCATGTAGCAAGGATTTGAGGGAAATCCAAATCACCTAATTAAGATACCTAATTTGGAATTAAAGATTAAGCTCCTAATGAGTCAGTCGGCCACTATTAAATTCCTTGCATAGTTGGCGCGAGATCAGGGAGGTGCCACTGAACAACTCTACAGGGAAGCTGAGCCCAAACACCTAACCAGTGTCCTCCAGAGATACAGGGTAAACAAACACCACCTATAGCACAGGTTCAATAGACACCTAAAGCTGATGCACAAGGTAGGTGCTTAGATAAGACAGAAAAGTTGCCTGTGGATGAGACAGTCTCACTCTCCTGCACCTCGTGTAGTTGTTTCCACCAGGGTAGGATAAGTGTTGTCACACTCATGAGGAAGTGCTATATTTACCACACACATGGGCTGTATTCCGGCATGGGTGTGAACATAATGTGCACTACCATTCGGAAGCGGCCACTGCCTGTTTTGCTGCTTTTGTGCTAAATCCCATGCCTGTTTTTCATATAGGGAGGGCCCCAAAAGCTTCAACTAGATCTTCTTTCAGAACATACAGTATTTCTGAAATCAAAACGTCCTGTAAAACCTTCTGTCTTGCCCTTAATTTTGCCTTGGAGGGAGAAAGGAGAATTTTGATATGCCCCCAAAAAGTGTTCATTTTTTGTGTTGAAATGGCATCTTCTTTAAAAATAGTTGGCTCCAACATTGTACTGCAGACGAGAATACAAAAGAAAAAATCAAGACAAAATGTTACTTTAAAATAAAATGTTTTAATTTGCTCTGAAATTATTTTTGAAATTTTTCCCTGTGCAGAATTTCAGAATCTGGGGAAAGGGAATTCACTCTGATTTAAGATGAAAACAATATTGGAAATCTTTTTATCCTTTAGGAAGCAGATTTTCCATCCACTACCCAGCCCTCATAGGCAACATTTAGAGGTCTGTTTGCTGTATGCTGTCCTGGTGTAGAGCAAGAGACATCTGTGCCCTGAAATGACACACCAAGTGATCCTTGCATTTAGATTTCTGAGCAGATTTAGTTTGTCAAATACTGCAGTCCATCACAAAGAAAGATTTTGTTAACAGTACTTCATTATGCAACATGATTTCTTCTTTAAAGGGGTCTGAGAATTAATCTCCTATTTTTCCTAAGCTTTTTCCATGTTAATTTTGGCCCATTATCTAAATAAATTATCAAATTCAGTGCTGGCACAGAATGTTCATCTGTGTTTTTCTTCATAAAACATTTAACTTGACTTGTATTTTTGACTCACATTCCACGGAGTGAGATTTGATTCACAGATGAGTACAAAATATCCTCCAGAAGTGACTATGCCATATATACATTGAGATCCATATGGCAAAGCTGCTTCTTTTCAGGCAGATTTCTGCAGTGTGGCATTAAATCTCCACCAGAGGTTTTACTTTCTTAACTAGTATTAATTTTCCTGTGCCTAACCTATTTTCCATTTGCTGCATAAAAATCACTGGTCAACCAGCTGATGCACAACAGATCAATGATTTCAAATTACATAGAAAGCTGGGACACTGGTGAAGAAAAATAAACATTTTGAATATTCACAGATGTCTTTCCAATATATTCTTTCCACGAGTTTCAAGTGTAGCAAAGTATTAGGTTTTATCTTCATCTCCAAAAATAAAAATCACGGTCTGATTTGCTTAAGAGCTCTCCTGCTCTCCTGAAGTATTTCATGATGTTTTATTTTTGAAGAGAAATTGATTTTAAATACAAGTTGGTTTTGTTACAGCTTTTGCCATCTTCTTGCTTTGAGAATAACATTTTGGAGGTGTGAGGAGAAGAAATATGACATCCTTGAAGAGAAAATATGTTATATAAATACTAACTGTACTTGCATATGTTCATGGTCTTTTCATATAGGCACCTCAAAGGGAAAGTTGAAACAGGTTATTTGTCACTACTTAACAGATCTGAAAAAATATTCCTTTAGGAATGATTTTGATATATTTTTTGTGGAAAATCCAACTGCTCTTTGAAGGAGTAAAAATGACAGGGGGAAAAAAAAGAGCAGAACAGTATGTGTTTTTCCTTACTTCAGAGCAGCTAAATAAAAGATAACCAAAATAAAGAACAGCCAGAAAGAAATTCAAGGAATCAAGAACACCCTTAGACTGCTCTGTCTGTAAGACCATTTTGAATTGAGTCTTTCTTATTTCAAGGACAAAATACTATATAGAAAGGACACTCCATAGGCATTTTGTGAAGTGACACTGTAGAGAGTGGGATGGTGATTTTGATGCAAGACTAACTATTCAAATATTCGTATTCTGCCATGAGTTACTTAGATGCTCCTCTCCCTTATTTTGTCTTTCCCCTGTAAAGGCAGACATGCGATGGCACAGCTGGAGAAATTTTGTCAAAAGAGGGCAATCACACATCTCTTACTCATAACACCAAGAAGTTAGAAATCTAAAAGGTTTATTAGGTCAGTCTAGTCCATCCCTTGGCCAGGGTAGGATTATGAGGAAATCCTAATTGAAAAATTGATCCAGATTGTCTTGGATGGGAAATCAGTCATGTGGGTTGGAAACTGGCTGGAAGGCTATAAATGAAGAATCATGATAAATGAGAATGTAACAAGTTTGTGGGAAGTATCTTGCAGGGTATCTGGAGAATTTGTGTTAGGTCTGGTCTCATCTAACATCTCTATTAATTACCGGGAAGTGGAATTGAATTGCACAGGAATGAAATTCACAGATAATATTAAATGGGGAGGAGTTGTCAGCACCAGCTGGGTCAAAGAATTTACACAGTGAGAACTGGAGTGGTTAGAAGCTGGAGTAGAAAATAAAGCAATTTTCTGAAGAGTTTCTTCAGCTTCTGCTCCCCACAGGGCAGTCTCAGGCCCTTCCATACCTCCTTTAGAAGCAGATTCCAATTAACTGAGTTTTTCAGATGCTGAATTCAAGATGTTTAAATGTTTAAATGATGTGATCAAGGTGAGAGATGAATTTGGTGTTAGAGTTGGGATTTTGCAACCCCTACGGATAGAGCACCTGATCCTTTTTCTGCTTTGAAATCATGGACACATCACTATTTGGTCCTTCATCCTTTTCAGAGCCCACCTTTTGTAGGAAAAGCCCATTCCATATCTGGAGTTCAGACAGTGTTTTGGAAAAAAACTCACCAAATTTCTCAAAGCAGAAGAAGATGCTAAATTTGGTGATCTTTAGAGCAGGCTTATGCTGAGTAAAATGTCTCTGAATGAGCTAGGGAATAGTCTTTGCACCAGGTATTTGCACCAGGTTGAGTGAGCCCTTCTCAGTGTTATTTCATGGGGAAATTCCAAGGTTTTGCTCTGCCTGTCTATCCCACTGCAGTGCTGTCTCTCACCAAATCTCTGACAGGCCTTTAGAAAACTCTTTTGGAAATTATTATGAGACAGTTGCAAAGATGTAATATATGTTCATCTGAATAAAGAATTAGCTTCCACAGGAGGAACTAGAATTAAATGCCAAGCGCCTGCAAAATAAATGGCCAGATATTGGCAGTTTATTGCAGTGGAGAGACTGAGATTATGCAGATGAATGCTGAGATCCTCTCTGGCAATATTTTACTATCTGATTACTCTTTAGCTTATTTCATCTGTACTTTCCTTAAATATTTATTTCTTTGACATCCCAAAGGTGGCTATTTCACCACAAAGTTCCACCGACTGCTATTATATTTATCTATATATCTATGTATCTATATAGATATTAATAGGCCAATTCTTCCTGTTTTGCCAGTACGAAAACTTTCCAAACAGATGATGCTAATATAAATTGCAGAATAACTTCGCATTTTGAAACTTTGAAAAGCCTTCTTTTTTGACATATATTGCATGAAACAAACTTTAAAATGTCTATTTGGGAAAAAAAAATGTTTTGAAGTCTTACAGGGAATTGCCCCAGATAAGTTCAAAAGGCTCTTCTATTATTGCTACAATAAAGAGTATACAGCTTTTCTTCCAAAGTGTTTGTACACAGTAACTAAATATTCCTCCTTCTTGATGTCTTGAACTCATTCTTAACAATAGCAGTACATTAACATAAATGCAGGAATATATATAACCTGAAATTAAGCATTTAATGAAGGTACTTTAATTAGGGTTTGAGTCATCCGAGGCTTTAGGGGTCTAAGCACCCTAAGTGTGACATTCAATCCACATAAGATGAAAACTGCCCTCTGCAGGCACCCATTTTTCTGCTCTGTCTAAAAGGGAACCCAATCGTTGTGGCGTTTCTAACCTGGAAGACTTAATTAAGGAGGATGCTTCCGGGCCCCAGAGTCTAAATCCTGAATTTCCATGTTTAAAGTCTAGTTCTGCTAGAAGAGACACATCCCAGTCAGAAACGCTGCTTGAAGTTAATATTAACTTGCACTTGTGCTAAAGGACCAATCCTCAGCTGCACAATGCAACCGCCTCGAGGATGAAATGTTGCAGGTGTTGCAAAGCAGACACCACCAATCCCAGGCTACTGGATCTGAGTGTACGAAATGAAGAGTCCCTGAGCCATCTGGCAGTGTAGAGGAGATGCTTCTTGTCTTCCTTCCCACTGAGTTTGTGTTCGCCCAGATTGGTTCTCCAGTCCAATTCACTGCATGCTCCACAACCTGATGTTCAGGAATGAGAGGGAAGGGACCCCTCTCTTGGCAGCATCAGCAACTTCTGCTGTCAAATTTAGTGATTAAGGGGATTCCGGCATCAGAAGGGAAGACCTGCAGAGTATGGGCGCCTTCTCCAGTTAGATGTTTGCACAGCACCTTGCACAGCTGAGCCCTGGACCATGCCAGATCTTGGTGGTGACCAGTCTTTGCTGGCTCCTCAGCATCTGCTGTGTCTAACATTGGTCCTCCCAGCTCCCTGCAGTGCAAAACCACATCAAGACAAGCTGCTTACAGCACACAGAGGGCGGTTAGTGGCAATAGCTAGCAGCTCCAGCAACCTTTTTGGAAGAAGGTTTGAGATAATACAAAATTTTCATGTTGCGTGGTGTTGTTCAAGACTTGCTTATTGTTGCGGACCATACCAGCTAAGACTCCATAGGAAAGATGCCCCCTCCTGGGGATTAGGGCTGAAAGAATAAGGAATTGCTGGCCCTCATAATGTCAGCCAACTTCCCACCTCTCCAGAGGGGAGTGAATGCCATGAGTTTTATTTTTTTTTCAAATCAGGCTGATGATAGCCAAATTTAACATATTAGTGAAGCACACATGGCACCATACTCAGCTCTATGGCCTGCTATCAACAAGGATTTTATAACAAGTGGTGTGCTTTACCAAGTGATCTTGGGGCAGGTTTTGTAAAAATAAAAATAGCTTGCTGATATTCATATTTAGACTGAAAAAAATCTCTTTGAACTTGCTGAATTCCAAAGTACCTTGGGTGGGAGTGAGCTACCTCATATGCAGATCCAGAATCACAACATACATAAGTTATATTTTAGCACATAAATGCACGCCAACTTAAATGCCTTATTCTCACTCTTCCTTTCCAGATTCTGACCCAATGATTGCGAAAAAAAAAAAAGGCACCTAAAACTAGACTTTTGTTTTTGGCTCTCTCTGGACAACCAATGGCCAGACTCATTAAAAAACAGTGTGTGCTATAAGGGAGAAGGAATGCTCTAGGGTGGAAAACCTTCGTCACAAAGCCAAGTTCAAGATTAAAAAACATAACAAAACAAAAAACCGAGAAGACTGATTAATTATGCTCTAAAAAGGAGGAATTTTTGGCTAGAAGTGTTGAGCATCCTTAATTTTAGCCGCTTTATGGTGTGCCTTTTTATTCATTGAGTACCGTAAAAGTGACAGCTCCTAAGTAGGGCTTAGGAGGACTTAGTAGGAGTGCTGCATCTTAACAGGTGCAGCAGCAACCAGCATGCAAATCCAGGGCTTTGGAAGCCTGCAAAATGCTGCATGATCCTTGGCTGGAAGTTCACTTCAAAATCACGCTAGCCCAGAAGTCTTGGCTCTCTCTGATTCTCAGCGTTTCCTCTGTTCTTACTTTTGATAAAACATCATCACAACGTTTCAGTGCTTTGGCTGATGCTCTCCAGAGAAATCAGGAAGAGCAAAGATGAGAAAAAATTACAGACGTTTGTCAAGATAAAACATAATTTTAAAAAGAGAAAAAAAAAATTCCGTGTCACTATCAAAACTTTAGCTTTACTCCTCCCTTTTTGCTCTCTATGTTTTTTTTTTAATTTTTAACATTTTTTCCAGTGGGAGTAATAAAACCAGGCAGACTCATTTTCTTTTGTTTCTGCTTTTCTTCCTATTTCTTGTGTAGATCAGACTTCATACAGTGTAGGGACTTCCCT
>NW_010577196.1:85275-100490 GCF_000705375.1 Tinamus guttatus | reverse complement strand
CCACTTGGACGCAGTCCTGTGCCACGTGCTCTAGGTGACCCTGCGTGCACAGGGGGTTGGACTAGATGACCTCTAGAGGTCCCTTCCAACCTTAAGCACTCTATGATTCTCAGAAGACAAATTTGAGGGTTAAAGTTCACCCTAGCTCTAGTTTAGAAGTACTCAAAGTATCAAAGCATTTCTAACCTTTGCTTCAAGGAATGGACTTTCTGATTACAGCTTCAACTTCGAAATGATATTTTAAGAGGAAAATTTGACTTTGTTTTTGTCCGTTTGCTCCTGCAGCAAAGCAAATTCCATATGAACGTAATGGTATATGGTCATCTCCTAGCTGTTTTGACGGCTTAGAACAAAGAGACATAATAACCCTACAGTTCCCTGCCTTAGGAATACAGTGAATCTGGCATTTTATATATAGCAGCAATTCATGTCCTCACCCACTTAGCAGATCATTAACGAAATGCAAACGCTTTGTCCTAAATCAAAAAATGTCCATTCTTGCCTTTTATGGTAGGAAATGGGAATAAAAACAACAAAAAAAAATCAAAAAAGAAAAAAAGACTATATGGATGGGCAGATAAGACAAATAATTTTCATGAACGGGTTTAAATATTCTTCACATTGATAATATTCCCATGATCTGGTATACTCTCACGCTATTCTATTCTCTACAGTTATGCTTTCATAGGAAAGGATGACCCCTCCATAACATCATTTTTGACAGGTAGACGAGCAGAAGAGCAACCTGGGATGCTCTGCTGCACCCACACCATGCAGATGAGGGTGTCACACATGGGTCACAAACTCCCAACAGAGAGGGACAGGGCCTGCACATGTTGCTTCGGGCCAACCTCAGGGTTTCTATCACCTGACCGCAGCTGTCCCAAATACTTCTGCCTCAGCTGAAGTGATATGACCTCAATTTCTTTCCTAATAATAATAAATAGTCAATTGGACCATCATTGAGGATGTATTTAAGGATGAGTTGAGTTCATCTCTGCAGGCACCTATCTCTCTTCATAAAAGCTCCATAGAGGGAGCCTAGATTCACTGCTTAGATTTTAACAAATAAAGTTACATGAAGTATACATATATAACTTACATTCGTAAACTGATGGGACATACAGATTGCAGACTGGCTTTTCCTCTGGAGCCAAACGGGAAAGCCTTTTTTCCTCTTATCAGTTCAGAAATCCTGGGTGGTTACTCCATCCCAGGAGGTAGAGGGACAGCTCTTGTGCTCAGTAATTCAGAGGCCCAGCTCAAATCAAAGCACTTGTCCTTGGACCATTGCCCAAGCATACAGCACCAGTACTGATTTGCAACATGCTCTGAGGCCCACCATTATAGCAGAGAGAAATACAAAATATATTGTCTCTTCTTACTTACTCCAATGAGAATTTGCCTCCAAATACACTTTTTTAATTAAAACAGCTTCCTCAGCTCTCCATCTGTAACTAACAGATTGGTAGCTGTCATTTGAGTTGCTTCCAATTTACTAGGAGCATTTCTGCAAGTGGGTCTGATTAAGGAGAAATGCGTGTTTCCAGTTAAAAAGTCTAAGGCTAAGAGGCATAGTTTTCTTTGCACTTGAAAGTATATTTAATGCTCTTAATCAATAAATGCATTCTTTGCAGAAAGTAGAGGATACTTCCTCTTCAAATACCTTACACAATTGTCTGAACTCTTCTCACTTTCATTTTTCTATCCCTTCAAGACAATGCTTATTCCCATGACTGGGTTATTTAAGGTTCTTTATTAGATACACCTTTTCTGTGCATTGATCTCATTTAGCAGGAGTTTTGTTCCTTGTACTTAGCATGTATCAATGCACATCACATTTACATTTGGCTCGTTTTGACTCAAAAGATGGCTGCATCATGGCAGAAATGATTTAGCTCTACGTATATCATCTCTAATAGGGCAGTGTCAAATCCAGCCTTGAATAGCACCATTGCTGGCAATTCCATAACCTGCCTTGACAGCTTGTTCCAGTGCTTAAAAGGCTATACATTTACAAAGATATTTCCAAATACTTTCTTTGCTGTAGCTTATGCCTATAACTTCAGATTCTGACTGGCCTGACTTTGGAGTGTAATTTTTTACAGTATCTCTTTATGTATTTGCAGATACTTTGGCATATATTATATGCAGGGCTGTGTATACCTCATCTTGGATATCATTTACAGACAAATCTATTTCCATGGGTCTTTTCCGCTAGTTCATACTTTCTTGTTAACTCCACTAGCTGAGTTGATGGATGGTGGCTCATAACTTCTGGTCTCAGCTGGAGCACTGCAGATCTGCAGCTAAGAGCAGATGTGGGATGAGCTGAGCCTTGGAAGGACCTGTTCTCTGCTCTTTGGTGTGTGGAGGAAAGTTGCTGCCCTTCACTGCCCTTTTCTCCTGTTGGGAGAAGCAAAGAATGAATGATCCTGCACTCTGTCAATGACACAGTCTGCTCGTCTTAGCTACTTTGCTGCTTCACAGTGAAATCCAAGGTTGTGTTTCTGTTTTTTTTATTATTATTTGTATTTTTATTTTCAGTAAAAACAAAAAAGGCAGCAAAAGCATTTGCTTTTTCTTGGAATATATTTTATGTACAATCAGCCTGTAGAACACACTGGTGCAAGGCATGACTATGGCCACACGTTCAGCCTGTCTCAGAAAAGGTTAGAATTTTTTGAATTATTTTGAATCTGATTGCGACACTAAAATTTAGTGATAAGGAAATGTAATGAGCATGTTTGCAACCCTGGTTCAAAAATAGACACAAAGAAATTCCGTTTGTGGAGTTTTCCTATTGCTTGCCTCTTTTGGTTGGAGAATTTACACTTAAAGAACCAGGAACAGGAAATAGAACTCAATGAGCCATTTGCCAAATGTAATAAATTGTTATTTATCTACTATGTTCTACTCTAATGGGGAAAATTGTCTGCAGTACAAAAAGCTTTAAAAGTCTTTTGCGAATATGCTTTACCAGATGTCCTAGATTTCATATGGTCTCCTTTGTACAACCACTAACCACTCGCAACTTTAATAATTTGCTTTTGTTTTCCATTTCCAGCCTTTTTTTTCTTTCTATTTTTTCCCCATGAAGTAACTTATAGTCTCTGGTGGGATAACCGCATGCAGCAACCTACCCCACATTGGAGCCACACTAGCTCCAGCCTCATTGCTCATCATCCATGAGTGGCTGCAAATAATAGCAGCAACTTGTGTTATTCAACAGGTGTCTTCCCTATCACTGGCATAATTCTGTGTTACTGGTCTTCAGATGGATGTATACTCAGATTTTGCAGTAATCCTGCTGGATGTGGTGAACCAAGCATTTGGTGATTCATCCGCGCTTGGTTAATTGTAAGATGAGGAAGGATGTGCTATTCTGGGTGCTAAAATTGGTGGTGAGAGTAGTACCAGTGAGAGGTGTAGGCCTGGGCACCATTCACCAATCGAATGAGTTGAGAATCACAGGCCTTTGCAGCTTCAGGTCACTAAATATACCCTTTTATTTTTGTTCTGCATGGTTGGATATCCTGTCCTCAAGGCCCTGGCTGAATTCCAGTGTGGATAATTGCACTGCTATCTTTTTCACATTTCCTCTGCTGTGCAGGTTAGATAAAGTATCCATAAGAGGGGCATGGCTGAAAATACTATGCAGGTAGTATTCAGTTAAGAAGCTGCTGATTTGTACCTAGATACGGCTGCATTTCACTGGTGAATGAAATGGTCGCATTGCATGATTAGACAATTTCAAAATTGCTCTGGGTAGTTTGGGAACTCAGTTATGCCCTGGCATGTGACCATTGCATTTTCCTGCAGGAATCTGTGTTATTTCAGCAGTAGAGAGTGCTATGATCATCCTCTACTTTTAAAATCCAGGGAAGATTTTAGAATTTGGGATTTTGAAAATCCAAGCATTTTCTCACGATCTGATACAACACTTAGATTTGCCTAAGCTAGAGCCCCTATTCAAATGCAAATCAGCAATAGGGTTTTTAAATGCTGTAGTTTTTCTTGGTTTATGGATTCAGCTATCATTAATATACCTATGGAGAGAACAGCTTTGCTAGCTTAGTCGTTAAATCAATTAACACTACTAGTGCAAAATAATAATTTACACGTTTTACATGAATTCAGAAACTGTACGTATGATCAACAAGAGAGAGCATTTGCATTGCTTTATAAAGACAGAGAGTGGAAGACTACTGAATAACTTGTAAGACCCTAACAAGTGAAATCTTGTGTTTAGCTGATATTTTTACCGTTACTTTTAATTGATATTTTTACTATTGCTGCTGAGAAATTACTATTCTCAGAGGAGGATACAGAGCTGCAGAAGCAGAAGTCGAAGAGTTGTCGTGGGCACTTAGTGTGGAACACTGGAAGCGCTTATCCTTCTGCAGCGACTTTTAATACAGTCTAGCATAAACTTAAAGGTTTTGAAACTAAACTAAGAGCCCGGGGAACAAAAAAGCTGTTTGTGCTCGGAGTAGATAGCAGAGTGAAAGGAAAGGAAAGTATGTGAGAAACAAACCCAAACTTTTCTAAATGCTCCTTCTTCTCCTGGGAGGTGGACTGCTCTAGCCCTTGGCTCTCTACAAGGGTAGAACTCAGTGTCCTTTGTGAAGG
Organism: Tinamus guttatus; assembly: GCF_000705375.1. Next base: position 95,858 of record NW_010577196.1, on the reverse strand, counting down.
TAATTGCTTGCATGAGCTTTCAACATCTCTCTCATCAGCGCTAAGAAATACTGAGAGGTTTATCATGCAGCTCTCCTGCTTTTAAACCAATAACCTTGGCTGAATACTGAGGTACTGAAGGCTTTACAAAACATAGACAGAAATGTTCTTTTTCTTAGATCATTTGAATGCCAAATTCTGAACTCTGCAGCTAATGAAGCACATTGCAGAAAAGCTCTTACGTGGGTTCTAACCTCTAATATGCTTACTTTTTTCCCCCTAAAGGGAAAGCAATAGAAGCTATTTACGGTTTAATTCAAGGAAAAAAAAAAAAAAAGGCAGTAATAACAAGTAAGAAGAAATTGCACCTGGAATCTCTCAGTTTACAATTTTTAAACTGATCAGTAGATGCATAAGTTATTTGTGGCCAAGGACAGACAAAGACAGATGTATACACAAACACAGAAGATGTTATAGAACAACACAAAAATGTTATGCCCACTTCTTATATTAAAAAAAGTAAAAGCCATACATGTGGTAAACAGTCATGATTCAGCTTCCATAACTATGAAATCATTAAACCACATGCACTTCAGAGTTTTGTTCACGAGTTAATTCTAGAAAAATATTTTGTCAACATTAAATTGCAAAGCTCTTTTCAGTGCTCTACAAGAGCTTGTCTTTTCTTTTAGGGCCTCTTCTACCCACTCCTGTCACGACTGCCTACCATTTTCCTGAGCACCTGACATTGTGTTACAAAACACACACCAACAGGGCATTCCTTATGAATCTTCATCTGTTAGCTATTGATAAACTTTCCTTGAAGTTTATTTAATGCTTCTTTGAGAAGATAAAGGTATCTTTAGTTTCTTTAGTCAGTGATATATTTATTGTCCTTTATGGGAACAGGGTGCAATGTTTTTTTTTATCCTTAGAAAGGGTTATTTGACCTAACTTTAACATGGAAAAGCAAAAGTGTGGAAAACATCTGAAAAATAGATTTTTAACTGCATATCAGGTTCTTCCATGACTTCTCCCTTAATAATGTATGTAGTGGGGTCACTGATCTGCTCCTCACTTAACTAGGCGAATGAAAAACATAATTCATGTTGAAGTTCCCTTATTATCAAGGTTAAGCTGAAGTCATTAGGAATGGTCTTTTTTTTCACATGGAGCAGACTTGATTAAACTTTATGTGATAAAATAAGAATGACATGTTTCAGGGAGATAAATTTTAGTCTAAGACTCCGGTATTGAGTTCAGTATGTGAAATAATGGGTGAAAATCAATATCAGAATTGGAAGCAAATTCTAGGTTACTGGAATGCAGCTTTTTGTGATTGCAAAGTTGGGATTTTAAGATTTCTTAAACCTGAAATAAATGAAGGAGTATTGTCTCCACTAACTTTAATCTTCTAAAATGTGAGCAGCTGTTCTAAACATGAGGGTGATTTCTCCTGTTGTAAAAAATAACTAAGAGAAAGACAATATTACTCAAAGGCATAGCACCCATCTCATGGGCAAGTCTTGGTATCCACCAATGGGCAGATAAATATCCATTTCTTTTTTTGAGTTTTGAGAAACCAAATACACAGTTCCTGGAACAATAAACAAACTGGCACTAGAAATGTGATTGTAATGTAAACAGTTATAGTCAACCTAAAACATAGGCAGTGGTGGCTAGGCAGCCAAAAGCATCATGAAGCATCAGTACCAGGTAATTGCTCAAGTCTTTCCCAGACCCTGGTTGGATTTTTAACCCCTGATGAACCTCTATTGTAAGTAAATCCTAACTGACTCTTGTCATTTGTTATCTACACATCTAAACTGCCAACAGACAGCTAACAATTAAGTTATTCTTTTATCATATTGAGACTCTTCTGAAGTATTTGTAGTTTTATGGTTTTATGGTTTCAGAGAGGCTTCAGAGAACTAGGGATCTAGGTTTTGTCAAAATGCAGAAAAACTAGCCATTTCTCATAAATGCCTTTGAATATAGATTTTCAAAAGCATATTTACCTCAGATATGTGTAACTTTTTCCTTTCCTGGAAGACAAAACAAAGAGAAGTGAACCGTTCCCATTTTCACAATTTTCAGATTTTTTACTTTGGACTCTAACACCTTTTCCTTTCTTCTTCTCTTCTGGGAAAGGGTGGAAGTAAGATAAAGCGGAAGAAAATAAAATTTACTGAAGTCAAAAAAAGTTTTTAGAAAGTCTTAAAATCCTAATATTAAAATGATGCCAACAAATGTTCTAAAACCTCAGAAAAAGGTTTATCTAGGAGACAATCAGTAAATATGGTGTTATAAGACGGCACTTGAAATGGTACAATATTTATTTCCATGGGAGTGTGGAAAACAGACTATAGCAGACAAGCCTGTTTGTTTTCTAATAAATCCAAAAGTGCACGCAAGAAAAGAAACTATACGGCTTTAATATGTTCAGCTAATGGTAATTTGATTTACTCTTGCAGAATATTCTGATACATGTGTATATTAAGTCACTACAGCTTATATTAAAGGTAATCATGAAATATTAATTTGTAATTCTGGACTCCTCCTCCCAAGAAGACATTATTAATTGGGGCAAAAGGAGTTTCTTCTATGCCATTCAACAAATTTCCTCATGTTTCTGGAGGAAAAAAATCAACATCATTAAAATTCTCAGATAATGCAAGGCTTGGCAGATAAAAATAATGAGATTGCAGCCCAAGCACATCATCAGGCAGGCTCATTTGATCAGCTTGTGCTTTATCACAGTTAAATGATAGATTATGCATCTAGAAACAAAGAACGCATTCACAATTGCAAGATGAGAAATTGTATCCCCAAAAGCAATAATAATATAATCACAGTAGATGGTGTATTGAATATGAGTTCCCAATGTGTTACTGTTGTTAACAAAGGGTGTTGCAAATGCAGACAGAGTGTGGAGGTGGCATTAGTTCTGTGAGCAGCATTAGTGAGAACAAGATAATAAATAATTGGCGTTTGGAGTGGGATTGACCCAACCAAATGTAGATGTCAGCAGTGTGGTGTCTATATCTGAGTTGGTCTCCACAGACACCTTTACAGTCAATTGTGAGAAGCAAAAAATTTCTACTGCACTTGATGACCCTTTTTCTAGAATAGATATCAAGAGAGCATTAGGACAATTTATCGGGACTTCATGCAACCTGCATGACCAGAAGCTTTCAAACCAAGACTGGGTTTTTCAGATGATGGCCTCTATCTTAGAAAGAAGTTATGCTTTTAATGTAGAGATTAGAGGATGCATTAACTTGCCCTATTATAATATTTTGTCCTAGTCTTAAAAGCTATGAAGCTTCTGTTACCATGAAATAGAAATTCTGTCTTCTCTCTTCATGATAAATCAAGTAAATACCTTAGTTTATGCTCATCCTAAATTTTCATATCTTAAATCCCACTATTGTTATTTTATGCCCCCCTTTAGGGTACTTAAAATAATTGTCCTCTTATACTAGGTTCCTACAACTATTCTTTCAGACTATTCTTATATTTTTATTTATTTCTTTTATTCTGAAAGACATTGTTAATAAAAAGCAATATGTTATTTAAGCCTGTCTTCTTAAAATCAGTACACCTAAAGCCCAATGTTAATTTCTAGAGGTTTTATAACAGCAATTTTAATAAGTGGTCAGATTCTCTGACCCATCTAATATACATAGAATTTTTTAAATTGTTTTGCTCATTTTTTTTCTAGTGCATTTCTACTTTTTAATACCTTTAGAGCATCTCGTGCAGTTTTCTAGACTTACATATCTTTTTACTCCTACAGGTCTAATGAGTGTTAAAAAAAAAATGGAAAGCTACCACTGTACATATGGCATGCTGGATTTTGATTCTCTGCTTTGCCTGAACCCATATAGTGGTAGGACTGTATAAGATGTTGCATCACAGGGATATTCTCAAATCAAGACATGTTGCACCTGTTACAATAGTCTTTGTTCTCTTATTACTCTCAATGACACATTGGTCTTAACAGCATTTTTCTTTCATACTTCCACATGCAGTTTACTACCATGTGGCTAGCATGGATTCCCAACAGAGAGCCAGTGAAAGGCTCATACATCAGTTAAACTGTGTGTTTTCCCCCAGAACATAGATTAATTTCACCTAGTTCCTTATCTGGCACTTTTTAAGGACATTCTCCTTTAATATTTATCTTGCCTTTTGTCTAGACATGAAAGGTAGTTTCAGTGGTTGGTAATTGCTGGACTCTGTCTCTTAAGATCAACATCGTGATTAGCTCTTCACCTCCTTGGTCGATGGCACCCCTTTTTTCATGTGTTTCCTCCTTTTTTGTGTCTTTCCAGTAGGAACTGGCAGCAATTCAGTGACACTGGTTGCAACCATAATTCCCTTCAAACTGCTATCATATTTTAGCTGTATGAAATAAAGGGAAGAAGCCATGGTATGAGCTATACAAGCTCTTCTTCATCTGAGCTGCAGTGCTCACTTCTTAATACACTCCTTGGTTTTGTGATAATCAAGATTTGGATTGCAAAACAGTCCATATCCACCATCTCAGCTTGTAGCACAGAACAGAAATAGGCGATTTCTTTAATTTTCTCTGCTCATAGCTATCCTTTTCTGACTTCCTTCTAGTAACTTGCACTCCTGAAATCAATATTCAACACTTCATTTCCAGGATAACAAAACACTATATAAAAACTATATACAAATCACTTGGGAACATATTATCTTCTGGAGATCAGTGTTGCTTTTAGGCAAGCTATATTTAGAATTACTAGCAAAAGGCATTAGTTTTGAATAGAATTAGAAATAAAATAATTCTACCATGTTTTCCCTTTTGTCCATATTATGGATATATTGCTTGCTACTGACTATGGATATATTGCTTGCTACCTAAACATCTGGCCATGCTATTTCTCTGCTTCTTTGGATTCAGCTTATCATAAACTTCTCTTGAATCCATTTTTGCCTCCTATACACTTGACTTCTAGCAATTCGTGTGCATCATCAAAAGTTCTTTCTTTCCATAACTTTGCATGCCCTTATTTCTATAGGTCTTTATGCTTTCCTTGGGTCTAGCTTTAACGTCTGATTTCTGTTTTTGCAGCTAGCATATGCTAGAGGAAGCATGAGCTCTTCCTCTAACCTCTTTGCAAAGCTCTGCTTCTGTTGCTAAAGAATTCAGGATAACGAAGCTTCCCTGTTGTTATCAGTAGAATCCCTGCAAATCCCTTTGCAGAGCTCTCCTATGGAAATGCTGCATGTGCTGATAATCCGTAGACGAGGTGACATGGTTGAATCATAATCCATACTCTCTTGTGTCTCCTCATATTTATCAATTCTGTTCTTTAAACAGTTCAACACAATAATTCTCCAAACAACAACAAACGCTGCAACTTCTCTGCATGGAGCAGCATGAGGATCCAAGTGTAGCTAGAAAGGGAAATTCACTTCCCTGCTATCACGGTCACTCATGTTCTACTGGAAGTGGCAGTTCCCCATTTTGTCCCCAGGACCTGGAGAAATACAATGTTGTTCTGAGGCTGCAGCATGACATTGCCATGGACCCCTGAAGGGCCTGGCTTACTAGAAGGGGCTCAGTTTATAACTGTTCCTACATCATCCTAAGTTATCTCTTTGTTCTTTAAAGCCATGCATTTGGTAAAATGATCTTAATTACGCTGCTTACCTGTGCTTTACTTTGATTTCAGTGGGGAAAATTTTGCCATGGTCTACAGAAGCAGTGTTGCTGATTGTCTAAGTGGTGTCTACCTATTCCCCTTCAGGCAGAATCTGGCTCTAGATTTTATTTACCTTTCAGCCCCTCTCTTCTCCCATGATGGGCAACAGGGACTGGAGTGAGATCTGATGAGTTCCAGGTTCAAAAGTGCCCCTGCCCCTTCTGTCCTGGATCAAAAGTGCCCCTGCCCCTTCCTGGATCAGGAAGGACCTGCTGGTTTGGTCCTGATGTGAACAGAGAAGTACATCATTAAAAAGGTGAGCTCCAGTTACTTTCGGATGCTTGTTTTCCTGTGAGACCAAAAAAAAAAAAAAAAAAAAAGATATTAAAGATATTATTGGTTTAGTAGTGAGACATTATGGGTGTTATTTGTCCGAAAAGGGACTTTGCTACTTGACTTTCCATAAATTTTCCCCCTTTCTCAAAACCCTTTTCAATAAATCAATGTGGAAATGACGGAAATCAAACTCTTCTCTCCCTCTCTTCCTGTCATCACTGAATTCACACTACAGTCAATCAAAGTCAGTGGAATTGCCTCAGAAATTAATTTGGCTGGGATTTCTTTGCAACACATGTGCTGTTGGCTTCTCCTTTTATTATGCCTGTGCTATTTGCATGGTGAGGTGCCAGCATAAGAAGGGCTCTGTTGTGTGAGACCCATTCCAGCACAGGCCCTGAGGACCTTGCAACCCAAATACACTGGGGAGACAGAGGGATGCAAAAAGAGAAGGATTTGACCAATGGCTCAGAACCAACCTGAGTTTCAGATTTTAATGCAGCCAGTACCTTATGTGCATGGCTATTTGTTGGACTACAACATCCTTCTGCTGGGAAAAAAGGATAGGAGATGGCTATGGAGGAGGCCAGGTATATGCTAGGGAGTGTGACAAGGGCTCTGCAGCCATGTGAAAAGGAAAGAAAGCAATCATCTACTACGTTATATTCTGATTTGATCTCTATAGTTAAAATACTTTAAGCTCACTACCAAGTATTTATTTCTGATAGATGCAACTGTACTTGGCACTTTGGCTAAAGAGGGTCTTCCTGCAGAGGTGGAAATGCATTGTGGCATTATGGTATAGCTGATCTCCCCATTTTTGGCCACAAGCAACCACCGAAACCCTTTCAAGAGGACTCACAATCATGCTAATACTATATATGCACATGCTATACATTCTGGGACCTTTAATCAAATACAAATTAGCATTTAAAGACAATGGTAAAAGGAGGCAGCATGCTCACCTGCTGATCTGCATCCAAACATGCCCACCCACAAGCAAGAATAACCGTGTCCTCTTAGGAGAGATATGATGATATTGGAAAAGGTTAGAAATTTACTGGAAACACCTCTGGCATACTAGAAGTTGGCTGATAAGGATGAAAAAGGAAAACTCTATTGCTCAGTGAAAAGATAAATGAACAAGAGTATCAGCCATGGTGCCAGCAGAATTGCTACAGGCATCAGCTTCACCAGGGAAGTAGCAGCAGCAATAGGAAATAATAATGATAATAATCCCTAGCTGATATCAGCACCAGTCTGTTCAAGTATCTAGCTAAAGTCACAACATAATTAACCTTGACTGGGATATACGATCAGCAATGTCCTGAGGAGACAGCACTGAAAGAATATACACAAACACATGTGAGCAAGGAAATTATATAAAAATCTTACCAGCAATTTTGTATTATGGCATTTCACAGCTAAATGTGAGAGTTTATAGGAATGGGATATAGTAAAGTGAGAGGTACAGCCTGAGCATCAATCTGTTTGCAGGAGAACTGGTACATGGCTTTTTTTGCATCCCTGAAGTAAGTGCACCCAAAGTCAAAAGACGGATGAGGCTCAACTACATACTTTCATGGTTACCAGAATCCTATTGATTCGGTGCATTTCTCCTTAATACATACTGCTTTCACACAAGAAAAAAAAAGACATTATCTCCGCAGAAAACACCAGCAGGCAGCTTGACACAGCTTCTGCTTGGCTGTGCAGTTATTTCAGGAGGAGTTCCACACATTTTCCCTAAGTGGCTGCAGCACCGTGCTTGCAGGGCTTGTGATAAGGCTTTATTACAAATTGCAATGTATTTAGGTAAGCAAAAGTTCTAAATTTCCCACTTAAACACAGATTAATTAAAATGAGATTTTCTCCCTTTAAAAAATGTTTCATTTAAACCTTGGAAAATTACTGACCACACATTTTTTTGATCTGAGAATCAAGCTTAAAATAGAACGAGTAGCCACAAGCAGCCTTCCTTGGATGGGAAAGAGACTCAGGCTGAGGTCCAGGTGAGAGGGAAAAAAAAAAAAGAAAAAGAAAAGGAAAAAAATCCCCAAATAATCAACTGCATATTCTGAATATTTTTCGCCAACTCTGGTGCACTTTTAATGACTAAAGTATCTATCTTCTTTGTGTTAGTTAAAATATTTTTATTGCCTTCCTCTACAACAAATTTCTACTCTGAGAGAATAAGAAGGATACCTTTCTTTTTCTCAGAAATAGCTACTGTAGTTGGACTACAGGTATGATGAGATGATAACATAGATACATTGCACTTAACTTTGAAATAGTTTCTATACCTATTTTTCACAGAACTGACAGTCTCCATCTACATGATGGAGCTATTGATTTCCTTCTCTATTTATTTCATGCTTAATAAGCACAATTTGTGGCACAGAACTAATAAAAATATTTTAGTCTAACATACAGTTATATAAAAACAACTTCACAAATGCAGCATAATTGAAATGTTATTACCTTCTAAAAGAAATGGTTGTATAATGAAGTATACAACCACAGATGTATAAAAGGTAACTTTTGAAATGAACAGATTTAATAGTGGCAAATCTGGCTGAAAAAAAAGACAGATATTTAAAAAATATTAGTGAGCTTTCCTTTGGCATATTGGTTCTACACAAGGGCATACTCTCAAAACTGCAATTCATTCATGCTTATTTGTACTAAACAGACATTCAGAACTACAGATTAATCTATGGATAATGATCTCTTTGCTCACCTTAGCATTTAAATATAGTCTCATTTTAACCTTCTGTTCTTTGAACTTTGAACATGCTCTTAGATCTAGCATCACTAGGAACAAACTAAAGGTGTTAATCTTTGATTTATGAATCAAACTGTGAGTCTAATAATTAATGATTTACAGTAGCAGCATTGCTATCTATTTTGAGCCAAATGAAATAAAGAGGCTAGGGGGATTCTTAAATAATAACAAACATGGAACTCTAATTCCTTCTTATGCTCTGTGATCACATACAAAAGAGCTAATAAAAATAATTGCATTCGATGTCCTATTTTTGGAGAAATGCATAGCTACTATTTAGGAGACTCTTATTGCTCTGATTTATCTATTAATAAAGCAAAACCTAGTTAATTACCTAATTTGCATGATATTTTGCATCCACGCAGATGCTGCTATGAGCATTGAGGGGAAGTTTTGCATCAACACATTTTTAATAAGGCAATGAAATCGACCGGGCTGCCTCTGCAGATGAAGCCATGGGGTGCTTCCCTCCTATAGGATGGAAAACTTGTAAATCAAGGCATAAATCAAGCAAACTTGTAATCCATGGAAGGCAGGAACTTTACCCCTCCACTGCTGAACTCCACTCCTTGACAGCAGGTCGAGGGAGGGGATCCTGCCCCTCTACTGAGCCCTGGTGAGGCCACATCTGGAGTATTGTGTCCAGTTCTGTGCCCCACAGTACAAGGGGTATGTGGAGCTGCTGGAGAGAGTCCAGCGCAGGGCTACAAGGATGATCAGGGGCCTGGAACATCTGCCCTATGAGGAGAGGCTGAGGGAGCTGGGCCTGTTCAGCCTGGAGAAGAGAAGGCTGAGAGGGGATCTAATCAGTGTCTATAAGTACCTCAAGGGAGGCAGTGAGGAGGATGGTGCTGGCCTCTTTTCACTGGTGGCCACTGACAAAACTAGAGGAAATGGCCACAAACTGAAACACCAAAAGTTCCACAGGAACTTAAGGAAAAATTTCTTGACAGTGAGGGTGACAGAGCACTGGAACAGGCTGCTCAGAGAGGTTGTGGAGTCTCCTTCTCTGGAGATCTTCAAAACCCTCTTGGACGCAGTCCTGTGCCACGTGCTCTAGGTGACCCTGCGTGTGCAGGGGGTTGGACTAGATGATCTCTAGAGATCCCTTCCAACCCTAAGTATTCTGTGATTCTGTGATTCTATGCTGAAGTCCTGCTGCTGTCCTGAAACTGAGAATTGGTAGCCTACATTTTTTTCCTGTGATCCCAAATTATTTTCCTGTGTCCTTAAGCGCAGTGAAGGCCATTTTGTAGCTTCCTGTCTCTCACCTCTTTTTATTTTGTTTTTGCCCTCCAGCTCCTGTGCACTACTTCAGGGAGGGCCAAGACATCACTCCCTCCAGAAAGAAAACATACAGTTTTCCCTGAGATCTTTCCAAGTCCTGTGCAGCAGAGGATATGATTAGCCGTGTAAAGATGACTTGTAAAACAATGCATCTTCTTGAATATTAGCCATTCCCAACTTAGGCATCCAGTCCAAGAGAGCTGCCTAGGCTGGACCCACAGTCAACAGAGCACTGCCTCCAGGAACTGGTTCTCCCAATCCTGAGGCAGGAGTTGAAAAATGCTTGAATCCCCTCTTTAATATTCTTCTCCCAATCTATTGACAAGTGAGGGAGACAAGAAAGAGAACAAGTATTTCAGATTAAATACAAAAATACATGGCAAAATTCAGGAAAGATGAATTTCATCCTCTGGGTCTTTGGAAAAACTCCTGTATGCTCTCTGCAGGTACAAAGCACCATTAAATGCAAAATCTCATGAAACAAACTAGATCTTAAAATACAAACATCTGCAGTGGTA
>NW_010577196.1:62144-85230 GCF_000705375.1 Tinamus guttatus | reverse complement strand
AGGAATGCAGGGAATTGGCAGGAAAGAACTCTCTAAAGAACAGCCCACAGTCTTTCTATCCATGCTGCTTCAAGTTACAGCAACAATTTATGATCCATTTAATGCAGAAAAGAGGGCAGATTCTCCTCAGTGGAGATAAGTTAGTAGTTCTGGAGACTCAACTACAACATAAAAGTAACAACCAGCTAAAAAAAATTGTCCTAATTATCTGGATCATATATTGAAATATGGTAATTTGAGGACTGAGTCACCAACAGTGCTGAGGAAAAGCTTTTACTATAAAACTAAATTGGTGAAGTCCATGTTTTTAGTTTATAAAAACTTCAGTTTTTATAACAACGGAAGCTGATAGAAATTCTATTAACTTCAGCATGCTCTTGCATAATATACCAATAATTCAGGGAAATATCTTTGTTTATGAAAGTATTTAATACTGATGTTAGCTATGACATAAGTAAAACACTCATGAAGAAGAAAGTGTTCAGCACATATTAATTGCTGTGATGAATCAAGACCTTTAGGATGACATCAGAGGACAGGAGAACTATGAAATGGTCTTTCTGACAAGAAGCATTTATAGCATGCTAAGGATATTCCTGAATCCGACTTGTTTCTATGATGGGTGAGGAGAAGAAGGCAGCTCCAAGGATCAGTCTTCTCATGCCAGTGTCTCTGGAGGACGCAGGGAATCTGCTGCTCATCTGGTGTGGAGGAACATCCTCCTCTGTGTTTCGGCAGCTGTCTTGGAGGTGGCAATGAGAATATTTCTTTTCCAGGGCCCAGTGCTTATGATGGCATCCAGGCTCCAACTGTGTAACCATGCTCTCTTTGGATCAAGACATCAACCTCCGTCGATATTTAACCTGTGCTTCTTTTCTGGCTTTTTACTATAGTAATTACTGCAGGGAGTGTGGGCTAGATATGGACCAGGCCATCTGTGACTTCTTCAAGAATAATGTGAGCTTTCTGTAGCTTTCGTGTTTGTGAGATAAGCCTTTCATGCCATGTGCTCTATACCTGACGGCATATAATTCACAAGAACTTCACTGAAAAATGTATCATCAGCAGCTTTGGTTTACCTATCATTATGCAAGGGAGGACAGATATCATCTGATAACATAAAAGGAAAGCAGAATGATAAAACTCTCAATACAGCTCTGAGGGGAATCACCACAGTTCCTTTTTTTCTACATGTTTCCTTGAGCTCTGTATGATCATTGTCTGTGGGTACTTTTTAGATTTTGATCTGAATTGCTTAGCAGTCAGAAAAATAATGAAATAGGGTTAGATCATGAAGAGAAGAAAAACAAAACTCAGAAAAAGTTTTCAGTGCTATCCTAATGCAGAACTGGGCTTCAAAATTCTGCAGCAATATTTGCATATTCTCCTTTCCATTTTAAATGTTGATGCTCTTGATGAATGACATAAAATTTTCCAGCTTGATTAGGCTAAAATTTCCAGCTTAAAGTAGCACACGTATGTGTCAGAGCTAGCATAAATCAGACCCATTCTGATGAAGTTAAGGACAAACCGGGTTCTGCTAATCTGCCCAAATAATTTCTCCTGACTGTTACTTTCAGCCCTGGATGAGTTCCTGATGGAGCCTGTTGCTTCATCCAGCACATGCTCACAAACAAAAGTACATGTATCAACACTGTCCCAAATCTGAACTGGGGAAACATCACTACCAATTATTGGTGGGTTTAGTTTTATTCCACAATGCTGGAAAGAATGGGTAGCAGAAAAAAACTTCCACTCTAAAATTGAATGGGCAATATGCTCCTGACTGAAGGCAGTTTCGCTCATTAAATAGACATATAGGAACAAACACAAGTTCATCCATTAAATCTTTTTCTCCCTTTTCCTTAAGCATCTTTCCCTGGTATTTAAAATTCACTGTAAAAGTCACCACTGGGAATAATAGTCCAAGCATCCTTGAACTTAAGCTCTGTTTGAGAGTAAAATGATGTGATTCCTCTCTAATTGCCATAAATTTAACACTCTTAGTACAGGTAGATGTGAAAAAAAAAAAAAAAAAACTCATCAGGCTGGCATATAGTTACTCTATCCAATGAGATGGGAAAATGATCTTGAATAATAGTAAGCCTATAAATATATATTTGCATTTGTGAGCATAGGATGAAATATGATGTATCATCTGTGAGAGCAGGTGTCCTGATAGAGGAATGGTGCACACTCCACACCAAAGGGGTGGGAGAAGATTATTTTAGGTTTGCTGAGAGTCAGGGTTTTTAAAAAGGTTCTATTGTCACATTGCTTTGGTGTCTGTGTTAGGAAGAAATACCTTACGACCATTTGTTCATGAAAAGAAGGAAAAGTAGCTGAGACTCTGCCAGTTTCCAAGCAAAATTCTTTATAAGAGGAAATGACAAAAGGGACTATTATGACCATGTGGTGTGACCTCCTTCATAGGACAGGCAATAGGCATTATATTTCTTGAACAAGTGACTAAAGCAATAAAAGAATGAGAGGGATATTGCACTCATCCTCATTGTGGTGTTAATTACCTTAACACCATTGAATTCAGGATGGGCCCTAAGATTCTTGTCACCTTGAGAAAATCACAAGGTGGGTAGCCAAAAGTGAGGGAAAACCTGAAAAGGTAAGATGTAATCACCTTATTCTCCAAACCTACTGTGTTGTGTAAGGCAGAGGGACAGCAGGCAATAGACAGGGAGTAGCTGGGAAGGAAGATAACCATAGGAAATAAGAACACCCATAAGGAGGGCATAGGAGAGCAGAGAAACCCCTGACGATGGCTGCAGCTGCAGGAGTTTGTCACTAATAAAAAAAATCTGGTTCTTGTGAGATAAAAAAAAAAAAAGGAAAAGCAGAAAATAATTACACAAAGAGAATTAGGCCATAGGAAAGGGGGCAGAAAGTTTTCAAAGACTGACCATGACAATTGAACGGATATAGGTGGAAGCATCTACTAGAGAGATTAAGAGGTTGACAGCAGGGAAGAAATATCCCAAGCTCCTCAACCAGCTCATAGACTTTGATAAGAAGTAACCTTCTTGCTTAAAAAAAGCCCACCCCTGTCACCACCGTTTCTGGATATTTCCCCATTCCAGTGGCTGTTGCCATTAGCTCCTGCAGTCCTTGGGCTGTGGGGAATGGCCGTGGTTGGAAAGTGCTTCAAGGCTTCTTTCTGGCATAGCTTCATTTCTCATTCGTTAAACTGCATTGCACCTGGTTCCATTAGCAATTAGACAGTCCTTATTCTCACAGAAAAGCACCTCTTAAAGCAAATAGCCCAAGGGCTTAATTCACCAGGGTAAATCTGGCATGATCTTGTACTACCCTTTCTGTGGTGAACATTTTTTTCAGATCCTTACTATTCTATTCTTTTTGCCTCATATACTCTCAATTTCAAAGCTTACTATAAAATCTTGCTTTTTGAATACAGAAAGTTGCAATGATCTAGCTCTGAAATAAACCCCTTTCCTCAGTTACTCTTGGAAATCAGGCATTTCCATCATTTTTCTGATCTTATGATCCTCTTTTTTTTTTAAGAATGATAAGAAAGCCTAGGGTAAACAACAGTTTATATAGGTGCCTCTTAGTTGCCTAAAATTAGGTAGGATCAAGCCAGACTTCAGCATCTAAATATCACATTACATGTGAAAGATATATGGAGAATCACTCTACCTTCCCCATCCCTTAGGCTACTGGTAACCCCAGCTGGATGGGCCTTTTCTGGAACTGGGCAGTACTAGAAACATCTACTCACTCTGACCCTTTTCAGCATTGTCATGACTTGGGTTTCACCATGCAGCAGGGCTAGGGGAGAAGAGGTTGAAAATAGATAGATGAACCTCTTTGTAAAGAGGCAAAGCTTCCACCACTGTGATTTCTCAGTGCCTCCAAAAATCGATCTGATCATTTTTTAAATTGCTGAATCATGTGTGCAGCTATCTTCAATGAAGCTGAAACCATAGAGACGAAAGTATGAGAGTAAAAAAATAAAAGTTTTACAGTAGACTTCTTTCTGGTGATAGTTGCATCCAGCATCATTCAACACCACTAGGGAATATTCCATGATTTATAACTTTAATCTATTTCTTTGCTTGCAGTTTGTGCCAAAAGGAAAAAGTCAATGAATCAGATATTTGGTTCATGTGAATAGAAATATCTCCATTTGTATCTGTAGGATCATGTTTTCTAACACCCTGTGCTGTGTAGTGCTATTTACCACTAGTAGAAGAATAAATAAATATCATTTAATAATATATTTATTTATGGAATAGTGCATAACTTGGGATCCTGCAAGAGCCATGCTTCCAGAAAAAAAATGTTTTCCTTAGTGTGAAATAATACAGGTCTTTGAACATCATACAATCCAATATCAATATTAGTTAGAAGCCAATCTTTGGTGTAGTTGAGAAAATATGCTTTCTAACATATATCTGCTTTTTTTTGCATTAATACCTGGATGGTTTGAGGGGATGAAGCAATAACAAGAAGTTCACTTTTTTAGATTGAGAAGTGAGAGGGAAGCAGTATATTGTTTTAACAACCATATCATGTCAATTGACCTCACAAGGGAAATCATCCTCTCTTTCTTTAACACAAGTGAAAATTCATTTATATGTATATATTAATAATTGTAAAAAGGTTAAGAAAGGTGCTTTGTGAAAGTAAAAACTTATCCAATATTTTCTTTAAACTTCAAGGTATTGCTATGCCTAAGAAAAACACAGAGACATAAATTCAAGTCTTTATAATCTTATAACGGATGTCTCTGGCAGGTGGCACATTTTAACGAGGTTGAAAAATCCCTACGGGCTCAAAAGAAGAACACAGAGCATAATAAACATTTCATAAGCAAGCTAAATCCAAAATACTTAAACAACAAAAGAAGAATTTCTTCCACTAGCCAACCTATATACTGAATGATTTTATTCTCAAGGGCCTTTAAAATAAAACAAACCCCAAGCATTTTAAATGTGCTTCAAAACTGTTTTTGGTCTCCTCCAGGATGTTTCTCATAAATGTTTTACCTCTTGTTTCCACCATAGGCGTGCTTGAAGAATTCTGTAGAGACTTGCAAAAAGTGGCAGTGTATTTATATTTACTAAGGGCTATGACAAAAGAAAAAAAAAAAAAGAAAGAAAATTCAAAGGCCCAAAGGCCAGAAAACCTCTCCCCTAATTTTCTTAGGGGTAAATTCTGTTGTGATGTGACCCTGCTTTGTCCTTGGTGCAGCTTCTTTGTCGACTGGAAATCTACTTTGAAAAAAGTGCAGCTGAACCAGTGGAGCTAGATCTTGCTGCCATTTGTGCAGGAGTAAATACAAAGTATTTTAAGTGATTTCAGCAGATGTACTTAGGTTTAAAGAAGTATAATTAAGGTGAAAATTCAGAAAAGCATTTAAGAACAGACATAATTCCATTTCTCCTCATGTTTAACTTTAAACGTGTTTAAAATCCAATCACTTAAGCACATGCTTAGCTGCTTGTTTCAATGGGGATGGTTTCCTGAATCACAGCCTAGAGTCTAAAATGATGCTCACATTTTATGATGTGCAGTATATTTAGTTAATGTCACACTTCATAGCCAAATGAAATGGCAAACTTTAAAGTGGCAGTGATGCTTTAAAACAACCTCAGTGCTTATTGTGCAAATGTTACTCATGGCTCTGTAGTTAAGGTTAAATTGGCTTGTTTTTCTATTCAGAAAACATACCTATACCTTGGACTATTTTGACAGATTTGCAGGGAAATGCTTGTTTGAGACTTGCTTGGCAAAAAATAATAAATAAATAAAATAAAATAAAAAAAATGATTCTTCCCTTCCTGAAAGACTCATTTTTAAGCAAAAGATGACATGTCTTGATTTCTATACATCTGTTAGTTTCCAGGTATCTTAAAAGGGGTCACCAGTTTCACCTACCTTAAAACAGAAACAATGCAAAAACAGACACCAATTGAAAAACAACAGAAACCAACTCTTTCACAGCAAATAAGTCTTTTCTCACTGACTCTGTTTGAAATTCTGATTTTCTTCTTTTAGTCATAGCTTCTTGAAACACTCAACAACCTTCATCTGAATGAAATTTCCTGATGAATTCTTGGAAATGCTTCTGCTATGTTCAACTACATCAGTTTAGCTTTTTTAAATAAGGAAAGAAAGTGGGCAGATATTTCTTCATGCTTCAGGCTTTTTGTGTTCTCTATGCATTCGTAATTCTGAACTGACACTATTATACTATTACTGGTGCCCCTACCACATCTCTGCAGCTGAATAGTCTTTGCTATTTTTGTTTAGGTTAGCACTATGGAAGAAAATTCCTTTCCTGGCATTTGAAACTCTTCATGCTCTTTATAGACTATAAAGGGCCTATGCTAACACATTTTTAGTTCTGACAGAGGTTTCTGGACAATATTTTAATGAAATATATTTATTACCCAATGACTTTTCACACATAACTGTCCATTGTTAAAAATATATCTTATGGTAATCAGAGCTTTTTATGAATTTAGGACACAATAGTGTAAGCTCATCAGAAAGAAAAGGAAATTGAAGGGGTGTGCTGCTCTAGCTTCAAAATTACACCTTCTTTTTTCATTCAAATTGCACCGTTTTGTTCTGTGCAACTTAATTTCTTTTGCTAGGGAAACATCCAATAAAATAAAAAGATACTTAAGCCATAAAAATGTTTTCCAAACACTCCTTTTTTTTTTTTTTTTTTTAACCGGTTATAGTATATTTAGCTAACCCAGTATCTAAAAGTGAAATACTCTGGGGATTACATAGATTCTCTTCTATGAATATTTTGGAAAGCAGATACAACTACACCAAGCAAAGCAAAAAAAGCACAAAGGAGCTTTGCCTGCCTCACATTACAGTACACATACGGCCTGCTGTAAAGTGGCTTTAGTAGGACGTTATTTTATCTCTTCCTTTCTCAGACTCCAATCTCTGCTGTAAATTAGTGACCTTTTGTGATTTGAACGCATGCAAAAGCACACAAACATAAGATGTTTCACACTTGTCTTTATGTTAATCAAAGCAAATGCTTGCAGAAGGCACAAAAAACAACATTCTGTCATATCTCTTATCTCATCTTTGTAAAGATAGGAAGGAGAAAATGAAAACATTCTTTGATCTCTTTTTTCCCTGCAGTTACAAATCAAGCTAAGCCCAAGCTTGCTGAACTAAACTTTTCCATTTATTTTTACTCTTTTCATTCATCATGTTGCTTGCAGGACCCTGTCAATGTTTGCTGACCTCCTAGCAGCCGCTTGTTGAATATTGATCAAAAAACTTGGCTTACAGACATTTTAATTAGGACAGATGCATTTTTTTATTGTAAGGCATACAATGCTTATAAAAAAATAATCACTTTGGGATACTGTCATATTGCACCAGAAACTTATTCTTGGACTTCTTTCTACTCTTTCTCAGAACCTACTGCAGTAGGAAACTTCGCCATGCAAGCTGAAGGGCAAGATCCAGGAAAAAGGGAAGAGGAGAAGGAGGAGGGTTTTTCTTGTCTTTTGACGAAAAAGATAGGCCTAATGCATTAATTTTCCCTGTGATCCCGCTGCTGTAGAGCTGAACTGGTAGAAAAAAAAGCAAGTAGCACAGTGGAAACACTGAAAAATGAGTGGAAGGGCCAAAACACAAAATCACTGATACCTGCTAAAGCTGGTGCGAGTGGTTTCCAAAAAACATTCAGCCAGTCCTCATAGAGCAAGGAGCCTTTGGGTTATTCTAGCTTTTTGGAAACAAAAGATATAGCTCTTGCCTTCCTTCTTGCTTAATATAAAACACAGCTGAACATGAGAAGACAAAAATCAGTTCAAGCTATTTACTTGCATTTCCCACATGACAAGAATTGTGATCAGCATAATTTTCTTTTTATGTAATTCTGCCCATGGCACCTTTTAAAGTCATCATCATCTTGATTATTCTCTTCCTGAGTCAAATAAATCCCTTCCTGGAAGTTAAATAAGTCCCTTTTCAACATCAGGTCTCTCATGGTAGACCTGATAAGGAAGCTAAAAATCCTTGGCGTCATTCAGTTGAGAAAGGATAATGTGACAGAAGCCCAGCTTCTCAAAATTATTTTGGTGTCTCATCCCAATCATACCACTAAGGGCTAAGCTCTTACCCAACTTAGAGGATTCAGGAAAACTCAGAAGAGTTTTTATTCATAGGACTGCTGGAATTCAGTTATGGAGAGAAAAGGTAGCACAGAATTACTGATTGGTGCTAATTACTTGTTCTGACAGTTTGAACAAGCAATTGAACAGAGATGGTTTGGGAGTTTCTGTTGACTAATAGAGGAGAAATAATCAAGAGCTTAGAGGCAAAGAGTGAGCTGAGAGTGAATGTTTATTAATACATGATTAAATAACTCCACCAAGATGTTTATTAGTATTTTATTGCTCTCTGGTCTTTATCTACCAAAACTGAAAATTTAGAAAGCCTTTTGAATCGGTAGGCAGACTCTATAACATGAAATTATTAAGACAGTAAAAAGTTAAAGGGTGTTCTTAAAGGAAAACAGATAATATGTACAATGATTATCTTACCTAATCAAAATATAAATTAGAGGAACAAGAAATATATAAGGCAACTAGATGAAAAGCTATGTAAAAAAAATGAAACCAAAAAAGAATGACACAGGATATTTGTTGTCAAAGAGAGCCAGAAAGACAGCAGACTGATCTTCAGTGTGTTTTAATTGATTTAATTCTTTACTTTAAACCCTATTTTACAAATTAAATCTTGCAGAGCTGTGAAAGCTTTGCAAAGATCAAATTACAAGGTGGAATTGAAATCCTGAAATTCACAAATTTATTGAGCAAAATAAATAAAAACAAAGAGTGAGATTAATCTCTCATAACTCTAGCTATCCTCGATTTAAATGTTTGAGCTAGTTCCTGGGCTACTCTCTATATGCTGCCTCTGTATTCAGTGGTATGAAACAGGTACTTTTAGGCCATGATTCATCTGACCTATTTTCAAAGTCTCCTTAAACTGAAATGAATTGTGCCCTAAAAACATTCTTTCATTGACTATAAAAAGATGGCTTGGAGCTGTTCAAATAAACCCCATTCTAATTGTTTTGTAAATTCATAAAATTCTAAGGCAAATAAGGTCTGTTTGATTCTGAGTTGAATCTGTATAACAAGAAACCAAAGCAATTACTT
Source organism: Tinamus guttatus (assembly GCF_000705375.1). The sequence continues at coordinate 76,045 of NW_010577196.1, read as the reverse complement.
GTTGCTTAGACTCTCATTTTCATAAACATTTATGCTGCTAATATTTTTTGGAAGTGGTGACTGTATTCATACCAGTTATCAATCAAGGCAATGCAATTGTTTGTTCTTTGGCCCTGAGGCCACTTGGCATTACCTTACAATATCCATATGTTTAAATTCTTTCAGTTTTCAGAACAGAACAGTCATATCCAAATTACCTATTGGTAATAGTTCCTGACTCATGGTAAATGCTAAACTTTGCCTGGCAACTATTTGTGAAAATGCTACCTGATCCAGGCCAAGTCCATGTCAGGGACCTCTCTAACAATTAGCAGTATAGCAAACAGACTTCCAGTGCCTATTCCAGGGTGCTGTTGAAAGTACTGATGTAGAGGCACCCATAGAAAATCAGATTACAGCACAGATTTAAAAATTTGGGCATCAGAACCTGGACAGTAGTTCAGTAAAACTGAACTGTGGCCAAAAAAAAAACATTCTTCAGTGGCAAAAAAAACATTCCTCAGTGGGTGTTGAATCCAGCCAGGTGAGACTGTTTTGAATACCCCAGGCACTAGATGCCTATGTTTAGGCCACTGAATCACAGTATCATAGAATCACAGAATGTCTCTAGTGATTTTTGGCAACTAAAAGTTGTCAGGTAAGATAAATGTCCCCAGTCCATCAGATCCTAATGAAATTTACTCTCAAATGTTCAAAGACAGATCTACTGCTGATAGAACGAGCTGAAATATTCTTGAAAGCTAGAGTAATTATTTCCTTAGACCTGTGCAGGACAGGGTAGGACCCAGAGGAGTGGAAAAGGGCAAGTATAATACTTATCTTTAAACAGCAGCAAAGCTGGAAATTGCAGAAACTTACAGCCCAGACAGCCTAACTGCAAAAGGCAAAAAAGCTAGGGAAAAGGATTGTAGGCAATCACTTGTAAGATACGGAGGTGATAAGAAACAGCTAACATGTATTTGTCAAGAACAGTTCACGTCCAACCAAACTGATATCCTTCCCTGACAATAGCTATACCAGGGAGAAACAGGAAGCAGTAAAAACAATTTGCCTCGACTTTTTTAAAATTTCTCCACACTACCCCAAATTACATTTACATAGGTAAACAGGAGATATTTGACCTAGATTAACCTGTCACATTGATATGTAGGTTGGGCAAACTGCTGGAAAAAAAAAAAGAAAATGATATTCAAAGAAGAGATACCAGCAATTTGTTATCATATCAAGAGGAAACACGGGTGAGAATCCTAGAAGGTTTTTGCTGTGGTCAGTATTTTAATGATTTGCCACATGAACCAGAGGATGCTCAGATACACTCTGTATATGGCAATTTGGGTACAGCAGCAAGCAATTTGTATTTCTCAGCAGCCAAGAGTCTCTTGGAATTATGGTGGTGAAATACAGTTTATGTAAGAAACAATTTGGTACTAATCCTTGTTTTGGGCCATTAAGCAGAGATGGATTTCATCCAATGGAAGGAACCCAAAGTTTAATGTGAAAAAGACATATAAAGTGATTTCTTTTAGTGGTTCTTGCATTTATTTTCATTTTCTCATAAATAATGTATACCAGATCATTAGTTTCCCTTCATGTGTTTTTTATGTCTTGCATGTGGCAAATGCCTCTGTTTAATGTGGAGTATATTTCCTGGGAAACATAACATTGCTAATTGACATTGTACAGTAATTTTTGTACCTTGGAAAAAATTATATGAGGCACTTAGCACCAGAATTTATGATTGAAGTAATGAGAATATTGAGAATTTGTCCTCAATATTGAGGGACTCCTCCTTCCTGAATCACTGCATTGCATTTGTTTCTACGACAGTCAGTATTTGTCAATTAATCACAGTCTGTATTGACTATTAGCCTGATTCTTTGAGCACTCACACTGGTACTCAAAGTGTGATTTGCCTAAATGCAGTAATTTTTAAACAGGACTACTGTGAAAGAGAGATGGATCAGACTCTCTGAATGACAGAAACCCTACTAAACTCAAAAGTCCTCTTAGAGCAAAAAGAAGAGCCTTCAATCTTCAGCACCAAAATGATTTATGAAGGTCCAAAGAACCTCCTCACATTTTAATATGAAAAACATTGACTAATATTTTAGGAAGCCCAAGGCTTCAATCTTAACGCTTTTCTGCTAAGGATGTTATAAGGTAAATGTCTATAGTATTTAAGGATTTTTTTTGCCCCAGGACTACCATGGTGGAATTTTCATCATGGTCTGTTAATCATAATATTTCCTTACAGGAAACCTGCACTGAATTATAAGAAGGCTTTTAGTAAAGAATTCAGCTGTTAAAAAGATGTATAATGCTAAATAATGGGCTGCAGTTTGGTGTATTCATCCTGCTCAGTCTTTAGATTCTCAAGACTTTATCAGCTTTTAGTTTTAAAAGGTTTTCAGAAAAATCAGTAAGGAAACATTTGTGAAGTGGAATATAAGTCAAATTTTGTAAGTGTCTAAGGGAAAACTGTCAATTTTTAGGTGCTATACATGCAGACTCTTAAGGGTATTTTCAAAAATGTCTTTGAGCTAGATGGTGAAAGAACTTCCATGTCCACCAAAAATTTTGGATATCTGCATGAATTTTTAATTGCATTTTCAATGCTATGAATGTTAGGCTACAATTCTGATGTTATCTCAACTAAAGTTAGCAATCTGAAAATTAGATTCCTGGACTCCCTCAAAAGTCCCTGGATGCAAGGTGGGTGTTGACAGAAGACAATCCCTCTCATCTATTTTAAGATGCAATTAATCAGTCTTTGTCTAAAGAGGAAACTCAGGTGCCCAGATTGGATTTAAAGACTACCAAAAGCAAGTGAGAAATATCAGGACCCACCATGTGCAATCCTGAGAGAAAACAGATAGAGGTGCGAACTGAAGAAACATCTGGCTAATGGTCTCCCAGATTTTCAGGGTTTCATGGTTACATAGCATACCCAGTATGAAAAACATCTCTAGGAGGTTGTTCCTTCTGAGCATGATTTAGAACTGACTGTCTTAATAGACATCTCCTGCTTCTTAGTTAGAACCATAATACCTTAACTTTGCAGTACTGTGGTACCTAGAAACTGAGTAGGCAAAATGCTGAAATTGAGAAACAAAGTTTTGGGTTAATCATTTGCATGGATAACATATTATGCATGACATTGATACAAAGCTCAATTTGTAAATATTCAAGATGTATCTGTAGTGAATTCTCCTTGGGTACAAGGAGCTGCAAGGTTTCCTCCAGACCATTAAATTTTGGAGGCATCAGGAACATAACTTAAACTAGAATGAGTGCTCTGAGAGAAGAAAAAAAATCTGCAGGTTCAGTGATATACTTCATTTGCTCCCCATGCTTTTTTAAGCAAACTTCTTAAAACAGGGGAAGAAGGAACTTTGCCTTTTTTTTTACACACAGCATTGGTAACATACATATGTACTGTATATCTTCCTAGAAAACAAACAAACAAAAAATTATGGTACAAGATACCAAATTCAGAGTGATATGCAATGTGTACAATTCAGTCATCTACCTGAAATAATAAGAGTGTAAAAAATTCACACTAACATTCCTTTTTGTTCCAAATATATTCTCAAATAAGCCTAAAGCAGTTTTGTTAGCACTCTTACAGATGCTGAACACTTACAAACAATACTACAGTACAAAGAACTTTCCTTTAATTAGCAGAAAATAAGAGTCGGGTGGGAAGAATTACTGAAAAATGATGTGGTACTCAAGAACAATAACACCATAAGCATAACCAAGAAAAAAATATTTAGCGACTAGCTCCATTTTGAATAGCTGCACCCTCAAGGAGACACTCAAGCTGAATTGTGCTTATGCAATCTAAATCATGTCTCTAGGGTCTTCTTCAATGGACAGTCATGGGGCAAAGTACCGTGTGAAAAGGTTCCTTAGATAATACATCTGAAGCAGTAGCCAAAAAAAAACTCTTATATTAAGAAACTTCCAAAAACCGTATTTTATGGCGTGCACTTCACCTTTGTAGACCAAGAACTTAAAACTTCCCCTTTCTATTTAAAAAAAAAATCCATCTGATGTTTGAATTATTTTTAGGCAAGCTCAGGATGAATGGACTGGCACTAGGCACTATGTTTTATCAACCAAAAGTGGGGGTCAAATAGAAATCACTGAGTGCCAAGAGAAATGGGCAGATGTCACTGAATACCCTTTTACCAGTGAGTAGATGATGTAGAAGCAACTTATATATGCAAGAACAAATCTGTTTGTCAAAAGCAGTTGAGAAGGTCTCTTGATCATGTGTGCTAAAGTTCTTTTCCATGTATATAAATACTTAGGATGAATTTGAGATAGGGGAAGAGATAAGAAAAAATAAATACATAATAGGACCAAAAGTTAAAGCAGTGGTATATTTTATTTTCTTTGTTTTTCATGCAGTTCATGTATGAAAACTCGGAGAATAGACAATGAAGAGATAAATGGGCACATCCTGCCTTAAACCGGGCTCCTGGCATGCCTGCATGCACATATTGCTTCCTGTTCCGCTGTTCAAGAATTAATAAAATCTTCCATTATCACCACAGTAGTGCCAAAGGCAAAAAAGTTTTGTGCAGAATGGGTTACAGAAAAATTAATTGATGACAGGATTCTTGGCAGATTGTAACTATAACGTTTGTGTAATGTGCTGATGCCACAGATCTAGTCTCTATCCCCATGCAGATATTGTTCTTTTTACTATGCAAAGGCATCTCTTCTAGCTGTTTTTGGCGTGGAAATGGCAGACCTCCTAACAGTAATAACTCCAACCCACAGCAATTTTCTGCTCATTTCAGTACATATTTTATAAGGCCTCAGAATACAGTCCCAACACTTAACAGTCCAAATCTGACAATCTGCCTGACTGCTTCATGGAGTGGAAATCCAGCTTTGCCAGGCTTCCCCTTGGCTTGATGACAAATTATTACCTCATGAAATGCAGCAACTCCTAAGAGATAATCTAGACCTTTATTTATACAGGGCTTGGACTTTTTCCCTTGGACATAACTGAGTTGTCCACATTTGAAACTCTGCCTTCTGAAGATTCCTTCTTTCTACCTCCAAATTGTCAGGACAGCTCCACATACTCCCGCTATGCTCCTACCTCTTTTCATATCCCAACATACCCCAACATATACCCAGTTCTTCCTGTTCTTCATCTACTTCAACAGTACACTAAAGTCTTCCCTCATTCTCTATGCCCTGCTGCTAAAATACCCCCAGTTCCATCCCACTTATCTCACACTTTTCTCCATACCATCAGCTCAGCTGTGTTCTTTTTTCTCATAAACACAATGTTTCCATAAACATAATGTTTTCATTCATTCTCCAGGTCTCCTGCAAAGGCAGCTAAGCAGGTCCTCTCCAGCAATAGCTGGTCCCTATGTAGCTCCTCATGCTGGCAATGGCAGGAGTAAATGCAGCAGCAAAACTAGCCCTCGGGTAGACTCCAATAGATCAAATGTGACCTCCTTTCCATCATTCAGCCACAGAAGATCACAGAGATGTTTTCATGCTAAACCCATCTTTAGTCCAGACATCTCCTCCTCTCCTTCTGTCATGCAGTGAATGATCTAAAGCAGATATAGTTGATTTAGAGAAATGCCTAGCTTGTATGGGCATGCTGACTGGCCAGGAGGCATTACTGAGCAGAAGAAATAAGAAGAAAGCTCCCTCCTTGTCTTGGCCTGGAGGAAGGCACAGAGGAAACCCACAGCCTCTAGTCAATGCCTGATTCTTGTGAAACTCAGAGAAAACTGCTGTCTCTGACAGCTCTCCATGGAACTAAATTTGACTGAAATTGGCCAACAGGCTCAAACTATTAGCTGGAGACCTGACGGGCAAAAGAGTAGATTTCCAAAGATACTGGGCAAAAACATCATCCTGAAATCTAGAATGCAGTTCAGCCCAGGTAATCATGGAAGTTAGCTGTAGGGGAGAAAAAAAAGATGAAAAATGAAGTCTCTATCATTGAGAATAGTACCGGATAAGGCTAATAATTTATATGGGTTCTGTGAGATATTATTGACTGAGGTGAAGTTGTTTGGTTTGCTACTTAACCAACATTCAGGAGAGAAAGTAGATACGTTTGAGGAGGGAGACCTTTTACATTTGATAAACAATTTTTTAAACAGTAAACAATTACGAATTAGAAAATAAGGAGATACTTTATGGGAATGCACAATTCCAATTTTCTGGATTTTATCCAGATGCAAGAGAAGTGTTTCCGAATCACTTGTGCCCGGAAAAAGATTTGATACAGTGAGAGTATTTGTGGCAGAATTCATGATGAAATTGAATTCAAATTTCTAAGACTAAGAAATGGGAAGGTAAGAAGGAAAAAGACTATAACATTTTTCTGCTCTCATAATATTTTGGTGTCAGACATCAGGGGCTTTTCTTGAAAACTATGAGTGCTGAAAACTTTGTTTTGCTCATCTGAGAGTCAGGATTTTGGCACAGTTACAGGATACCACAAACCAGAGCCATTAGAAGAATCACGCTGCAAATCCTGAGAAAACTGTGGGAGGCAGCAATACCTTTAGATTTATACCAATTGAGGCACTGTACAAGCATAAGTCCATTTATTATGGGAGCAGGACTACATGAAGCTTTCACTTTCCCATTTAAAGGGAAAATGTATTTAATAATAACACTACATATGTAGGGATAAGGTTATATCTTAAAAACAAGTTGCAAGATGTGGCTTATGTAGCATTATTTTTATGGGTAAATATTTGTTATAGAAACCTACTCCTTTTCTTGAAAAATATGCTTTGGAAGGCACAACACCTGTCTTACAGACCGCAGCTAGTACTGCTATAACAAAATGAATTTCAATATTCCTCACTGTTATGTCTATAACTTTTGGCCTAGCATTATGGCTTGCATTTAGCAATCTTATAATTTTCACAGCACAACTGAAGCCTTATGAATGGAAACACCATTATAACACTCTTGAGAGGTAGAATGAATCTGTACAAATTTCTGGCTCAGTCTTATAATGATAACTCATGACAGCATCTGAAATTACTTTTAGTTCTTTAAAACTGAAGGGAAACAGTAATTTGCAATATCACAGTGTGGATGAATGAGCAACATTCTCAGAATCAATTGTCTAAAATAAACTACTATATAGTTTATTGCAGGAGGCAAAAAATTGAAAATCTCTTTTTAAAACAAAACATAACTTTGCATTGTGTCCCACGTTTAAACTGCAGTGATTTGTAGATATAGTTTGTTCATTTTATATTTATTGTTATTCTCCTTTCTGAGTAAATTCAATTCACTGAAAGCACATTGCTAAGTGCTATTCATAAAGCTTCGCTGACATAAAAGTAATATAAAGAGAAGCACATCGTGAGGTCAGTGATTCATAGAGAATAGTTAGCACCTTGCTTCTTGCACAGATTAGCATTTTCCTCCTCCTGATCTTAGCAAGCTTTTCGGCTAACACACTAAAAACTTCTTTCCATCTATTTTTAAGTCTCTCACTTACAGCTATCAAAGAATTAAATGTGATCTGTAGTCTGGCCTCGGGTTATCTCTGTTTTACTTTGCCATGACTGACATTGCCACCGTTTTCAAAGAGCACTAAAAGCAGAGAGGTTGAAGCAGTTGGATCTAGCACTTTTCTCATTCCTCCTTTTTCTTTCACAGCACTGTGCTTACTATAAGGCTTAATCTTCTGCTTATCAGTTTCTTTAGAAAAGAGATCAGCTGAATCAGCATGTCAGGTCCCCTATTTCTTTTACAGAGTAAAATTCTGCTGCTTCTTAATAATCAGAGAAAGAAATGAAAACAAGCACAAAGTAAGGTGGAAATCACAGGGTCAAGATACTTGAGGGCTCAAATCCTGAAGTCTGCACTTGTGATGTGCTTTTGTGCCAGCTATCCTATAAAATAAGGTAGTCCATCTCCATCCCACCAGTGTAATCAATAAGTGTAGCCATCCCTATAAAAGAAAAATAAATTGAATTACTATGTTATGCTTTCTCTTAGTTCTGCAAAGTTGAGCAGATGCTTCACATATAAATGGGTATAAATACTAAAGTTAGATACCTCAGTAGCACCAACGAGTTTCAGCATGGTTTTGGTTCTTGTTCAGGTGTAAAGGCAAAACAGTATCACCCTTTGGCTAAAGCCTTTATCAGAAAACTGAACAGAGCCAGACATGTGACTGCTTATAGAGTTATAATGTTAGTGTGTGCCCTGAAATGTTTTTGACCTGTCCCTAGCACTTTCCCAAATAATTTCCAGGAGCAAATCAGGGCTTGGATGTTTCTTTCTGTTCTGAAGCTGTATAACAGCTTAGGGGTTGCTTACACTGAAAAACTGATTTAGTGACAGAGAATGAACTATTTAATTTATTAGCATGAGTGTAGATTAGGAATCTGTAGAGACCTACACAGAGCAATAAATTAATCAGAAAAGTCATTCCCTCTCTAGGCCCTTTCCCACCATTTTCTGCCTTAAGTTATTAGAAATTACACATTCAAAACAATTCACCTTCAAAAATATCCACATCTGAAATTACAAATATTCAAAATAAAATAAAAGGTGAGCTGTTAAGATGATTGGTCCACTGCTCCTGGTATCTCTAAAAAAAAAAAAATCCTTGAAAATGGACATCTCATGCATCATTTCAAGATTACACTGAGCCTCACTGGAGTAATGATTAAGTAGAAAGCTTAATTATACTCAGCTGGACACACTGCTAGAAATCAGGCTTCAGATATATGAATGAGCTACTAAATACTTCTAACTGGGAAAGGATTTTTTAAGGTTTGTGGAAGCTGGTGGAGTCATATTTTTAATCCAACACTGGCCACTGTCTGTGGGAATTTTGCTGTGATGAGAAGGTTCACTGGGTTTTATTGAGAAGCAACTTGAAGATGAGGCCATGCACCACAAGCTGGGAAAGATCTTATGATCCGGCTCTGGGGAAGGAGGCTTTCGCTGGTGGCATCTGTCTTGAAAAAAGGCCTTGCAGAAAATGTGAAAGCAAAATATTTTAGCAAATACCTACTGGTTAAGTGTTTCACCTTTTCTGTGTGTTTGTCTAACAAGCCAGATATGGATCCCAGATGTATGACATATTCATATGTTGACTGACACCAAACTTTGAGCATTATCAGTCAAGTGCAATAGCAGTTCTGCATTAGACAAGAACATCAAGGCTTGGTCAGCTTGAAGTGAGCTTTGATGGATCCCAGTGATATTTCTAAGCTTAAGTTTCTGTTCTGTCTCAATTTCACCCTCAAAATTGGGGTAATTAATACCCATAGCAACCTCACATACACGATACTGTTAATGTATGTAGTACATGTGGAATGGAGGCAGGCAGACCACAGCAACCGATTCTGTATACAGCGCAGGATGCAAATGGTGAAAGTAAATAGGACCTGAAGTCACACACTGAGTGAGGCAAGTATTTATACAAACTCAAAGACAAGCTTCTGTGTCATTAAGACAAAAGTTAGTAATGTTAAAAACTCAGAGGATAGAATATACCGGACTTAAGGGCAGAAAGAGTTGCACAGCTTTGATTCATTCTTCATGTGCGTATGGATTTTAATGCCGTCAGTCCCACGAATATACATAAAAGTATTCATATTTATTCAGGCCAAAGTCTTTTATCTAGCTCAGCATCCTATCTTTGATGGTAGCCCATAGCAAATGCTTTAGAAATGGGTATAAAATCAGAGGAGGCTCAAAGCCAGACTTTTCCAGCCCTCCTCAGACTCCAGGGCTTCCTGACCCACCAACTTCCAGGGCCAGACCTGTTGTCTTTGACTTTAGTGACCTCTCCATGCAGTTTTCCCCCATGAAAGTATTCTTAACTTTCTGAACCTCTTGTATGACATTAGAGCTTTTTAAACAACCTTGGTATGTGCCTATCTGAGAGTCACAGCAGTTAGCATTGCGTCCATATGTTACGGCTGTAATTTTCCAATTTAGCTGCATCATGCATCATAATTGGTAGGATTTTATTCCAGCCATTTGGATGAGTAATTTCTTCTCTCATTTATTTTCACTCTTCATCTAGCAACGTAGAGAGTAAACTTACATGTCCAGAAGTGGTCTCTTCCATTCAAAGACATGCTAAGGACCAGTATAACAACCTTCCCCCATCCACCGCTCCCTGCATAGCTACTGGTTTCATGGAATTTGTATCATTTATAGATTCTAGCTCTGTAAGTCATCATCCATAGGGTATATTTACAAGCTGAGAATAGCCAAAAGAGGGCTGTCATGCCTCCAAAAAGCCAGTGCAAGAGCAACGCAAGCTGCATATCACAATCTAGGGCAGCAGCCCCAATGCTGCATCATCTGCTTGGCATCTGCCCCTGTCCTGCAGCTGAACACAGCGCACGTTGGAGGATGTTTCCTGGTGTGAGCGATGCCATCAGCGGGTCTACCCATGCCAGGGCTGCAGTGCTGTGGAGCGCCAAGCCAAGCTCTGCAGTGCACCTCGTCTGGGTCCCAAATGCTGTCTCAGACTTGGCAACAGCAGCAGATCAGCCTTCCTCCATGGTCTTGTGCAATGCAGAGCACAGACGTGGCTTATTGGGAAGGGGAAAGGGAGTTTTGCTTTCTTGTTGAAGAGCTGCTGAGTCAGCTCTTTGTAGTTTTTTCTTCACAGCCAGCAGACAGAAGCAAAAGGCTAGCATTGCCTTTTGGTCCCTCCTCTGAAATAAATAAACATCAGCAAATTCTGCACTAACAGCACTGCTGAAAATATCACCCTGTCAGCAAATGGGCTCTTTACCTTCAGTGTGGAGCTCTCTCTCCATTGCAGAAAAGGTGTTTGGGTTTTTTTTGTTGTTGGTTTTTGTTTGTTTGTTGCTTTTTTTCATCAAGATAAATAGTTTTGGTCTAATGGTGTAAACCTCAGTGGACAAGAGGAGAGCAGATGTTCTACACCCCAGTGCCACCAGCCGGAATAATTTCTGAGCTTGTCTGCATTAACTGTTGTGATAAAAGTTATAGCTGCTTTTCTCAGCTAGAAGCTGACCCTAGTGAACCAATCTCAGATGAGCTCTTTAATATATTACAAAACCAACAAAGCAAGCAAACTGCAGGACCAGATCTTCAGCCAGTGTAAACAGAGAATGCCCCATTAGCCTTCAGGGATAGATGACACACAGCCTCTATCAGTCTGCCTATATCCCTTGCAAAGGGAGATTAATCCCTAAAAAGCTCTGTCCAGGCCAGTTTCCAGACCCTGAGAGTGCCCAGTTTCATTAGGTAAGGAAAAGGTGATTTATTTATTTATTTATTTATTTATTTATTTATTGGGTTATGCCTTTTTCCTTTCTGGCATCCTGCAGTTCAGAAACTTCAGACCATACAAATGCGTCCTGAAAGGTAAACACAATCATTGTGGAAAATGTTGTATGTCTCAAGGGTAGCTACAGAAATGCGTAATATTACTTTAAACATATGTGCCATCTTCATTTCTCAAATATATAAATTCATTGCTCATTTTTCAGACAATTATTCATTCACACCTTTTATTTGCTGCTCTCTCTATGTCAAAAAGTAGCAAAAAGCTGAACTCATCATTTCTACAACATCCAGTCCAAGTTTAAAGCAGTCCTTCTGCTTAGAAGGATGCATACTAGACCAAAGCACTTTCAATTTTTGAGACTCACTGGCATCTCACTGATCTGATTTTCTTTTGGATATTACTAGCCAGATATAATGTTCATAAACAAAACTTGTTGTGATCAGTGTCACAAATCCACCCTATATTTTTATCACAAATGAATAAATGATTAATTCATTAATAGCTTTATCTAAATTAGTTCCCTTTTCTTCTATATGCCTCTTAAATCTCTAACAGCATATAGTAATTTCCTCATTTATATTGTTTATTAAAATGCTTATATGAGAAAAAAGAAAAAAAACATTTTAATTCATTGCTAAGCACAGCAGAAAGCTAAGTGGGAATCCAAGGTTTTATACTGTTTACAAACACTATATATTAGCTTAGAAGTAAATCACACATAACAAGCTGTGCCGTTTAATGATTAAACCCATCCATTTAAATATTTTCTGTGTTTAGCTCCATTTCAATGTACAGAGGGGTGGGAGCAGGTTGCCATTAAATATTTCAAATCTCTCCAGCAAGACAAAAAGATGACCTTCTAGGCATGAAGCACTGTAAAATGTGATCTTAAAATGAACTGTGGGAAGCCAACGTATGAATACAAAGTGGTTGAGTTAGAAATACGTTTCCTTCTGGGCTAGCAGGTCTTTGGCTCATCCCCAAGGCTAAACTCCAGGCTCCTACCCAGGGCTGCTGGTGGTGTAGATGTAGAAAGACCTTGTCAATACAAAAGATCCATAAATAAAATAAGATTAAAAATAAAAGATGCCAAATTCATGTTAACATTAATTACTCATAATTCAAATCAAGATCGCATTATGCTGCTCTCTGTGCAAACACGGAAACAGTGTTTGTCTTGGAGGTTTTGTGGTACAAGAAACAGAAACTGGTGAAAGATTGAGAATGAGAAGGGATATGGTATGTAAGTAAATGATCACAGTGTGCTTTAGCCCAGTTGTCACTGTGGCATGTTAACATCTGTGTTTCTTTATTATTTTGAGGCATAGAGGAAAAGAGACTGAAAGGGGGCTGGTGAGGACAGTGCAGCTGATTAACTGGAGCATTAAGGAAAAGAACACCAAAAAAGCAAGTGAACCATCTCTTTTTTTTTCCATCTGCGTTCTCAAAACAGCAGAAGGTTAGTATTAATGTGACTTACAGACTTTAGGATCTTGAAAATCAATTTTTTTTTTTAACAGTGAGGGTGACAGAGCACTGGCACAGGCTGCCCAGAGAGGTTGTGGAGTCTCCTTCTCTGGAGATCTTCAAAACCCGCTTGGATGCCACCCTGTGCCACGTGCTCTAGGTGACCCTGCGTGTGCAGGGGGGTTGGACTAGATGATCTCTAGAGGTCCCTTCCAGCCTTAAGCATTCTATGATTCTATGATTATGACTGGTGCTTTATTAAGTCATTTTCTTGCTCTACAAGCATATGTTTCTGTATAAGCTTTCTTATGCCATAACAGGATTTAAGAAATCAGTATAGAGACAGAGGATAGAACAAAGCTCATGTAACTTTTGCAGTCCAAACTGGACCAACCCAGTTATTTCAGCTCCCTTTTTAAACAATGGAAAGAGAGGGATATTTTCAGTTGGAGTCATGTAAATACATAACCTTAGGCTAAAGCAGTCAGTCTCCTGCTGTAGTGACTGCAGAGAGATGTACAGCTCCAGCTGTGGGTTTGCAGTCATTTGATGGGAGCTGCACAAGGCTGATACTGAGCTGTGAAGTGCCAATATAGAGCAAACACAAGGCAGAACTAATGCTTGCCTCTTTCCTCCTTGCCTTTCAGCCTCAGACATTGACAGGGTTGCTATCAGTCAGGCTCCACTGAAATGCCCACGAGGAGACTAACTCTTTTATGTTTTGGTCTCATCAGCAATTCTCAGAATTATTTAAAAGGCTTTTGGAAGTACTCATGCAAACAGAAAAAAAATAGGCAATCAGCTGAAGTACACATGAGAGCATCAGTCACAGCCTGTATGTTTATCAGAAGTGCCCCATCATGCACTTTAGGACTGCAGCTGTTGTTTTCTTAATGGGGCTCACATTACGCCAGGGATACATTTCCACTGAGGGACTGGAAGGCACTAATATGTTCAGGCCTGATATATAGTCATAGACTGGCAAAAATGGAATATCTATTAGACATAACAGACCTCATGTATGATATTATTAATAGCTTCAAGTCATTTTGCTGTGTTTGCCCAAAGTGCTAACATCTAGCAATGCCAACACTCTTGAAGGCATTGGAGATTTCCCTGGAGGTCC
>NW_010577196.1:41923-62124 GCF_000705375.1 Tinamus guttatus | reverse complement strand
GGTTTCATTGCAGTACATTAAGCACTCCTTCTATAGAGCCCAGCTCTGTAAATTAGACAGTTTATTATGATAGGAATTTGTGGTTTGAAAGAACAATTCTACCTTGCATATTGTTCAAGATGGAAAGGCGTAGCAGGGTGTAAAGCCCTTTGTCAGCACATCTGTATGAATCTGCTTAGCTCAAATGGGAAAAAGCACACCTGCCATGGCATCACAAGAAGAGCATATCTAGAAATCATTTAATTTCTCTATTTAGATATTCTTTGTATACGGCCTTGAAATTATTGTAAAATGTCATGTCTCAATTGTGTTACAGGATCATATGGTTAGTTAGACAAAATTTCTGCAAGAGATTGTAAAGTTGAACTTTACAAGTTTGTTCCTCATTTTTGTTACTAAGCTAAACTAAAGCTAAGTGATATTCACAAGATACAAACATTATAGTAGTATCAAAGATTCCTTTTTCCCCAAATGTATTGTCCTAAGATATGCCTCTGTGGAAGAAGGATCCAAACGGAAGCACATATTTCCTTGTGTATCCTGTTGCCTGTAGTTGCACTAGGCTTCATATTCTTCTTTTCCTTATGCACCAAGGATTCCAAGGATTTATTGACTTTTCATATTGCAGTAATTTATTCTTGCTTTCTAGCACTTCTTCCTTGCTGAAATGTGGATGGTCTTTGCCCAGGGAAGATACAATCTCTTGATGCCCAAACAGTCACGAAAATCTTTTAGCAAGTGTTCTGGTATTTCGATCAGCTATATAAAAACCTTCATGGCAAAAGGAGAGTCAATGTTTGTGAAGAGATTTTCATGTACTTAAACTTACTTAGAACATAAATCTATGATGTGCCATTGACAAACTTTACATCTGAAAATTAATACAATGAATGTGAGAAATTGATTAATGGAGAATAGGCATGAAAAAAGAACCCAGTTTGGTATGATAATGGGTTAGAGAGAATAACTTTTGACTTTGAATTTAAGAGATATTATAAGAGTTGGCATTTCACTATAGCACTATCTTCTATGGGAATCTTTCTTCAAATAAGTTTGGTTTTCCAGGAAGACTATAGCTTTTTCCATGGATGCAAATAAAATGGAGTCTATTCCATGCCCAACTGAATATCTTTATTGATAATTGCCACCATCTCTATGACTGTGATTGATTTATTTAATCTCTTTGGGCATTAGTTTATTCAGTGTAAATGAGAGTAGTAACATTAGTCATTAGGCAGAAGAACAAATGAATCCTACATTGCTCAAATAGAAAGTTTCTCCTCTTAGAAAGAGGGGACTGTGTAAGCCTAAATTATCTAAAATAACATATTTTCAAATAAATAGGCTTGGATAAGTTCATAGTTTAATAAAGTTCAAGGCCAGAAGAGAATATTAGATCGCTTAGCCTTACTTCCCAAATATGTTAACAGACGGTTAAATTTCACCTCTATAGACTACATGGCCTCAAAACATGTAGTTAGATAGTGAACAGGTCATGTCAATATACTGCTAATGGCCATGGCCCCTGCTATTATGGGGATTGCTTAACTGAAACATGCCCAGATGTTCCAGGAAATTAATTGAGGAGATTAGAGGGGATCTAATCAGTGTCTATAAGTACCTCGAGGGAAGGAATGAGGAGGATGGTGCTGGCCTCTTTTCACTGGTGGCCACCGATAGAACTACAGGTAATGGCCACAAACTGAAACATTAAAAGGTCTGCCGGAACTTAAGGAAAAAATTCTTAACAGTGAGGGTGACAGAGCCCTGGAACAGGCTGCCCAGAGAGGTTGTGGAGTCTCCTTCTCTGGAGATCTTCAAAACTCGCTTGGATGCCACCCTGTGCCACGTGCTCTAGGTGGCCCTGCGTGTGCAGGGGAGTTGGACTAGATGATCTCTAGAGGTCCCTTCCAACCTTAACCATTCTATGACTCTATGATTCTATGAGTTAGGCTCTCCAGTAATGAAGAAGAAAAATATTCTGTGTGCTCTGTTTGTCTATTCCCAGGGAAAAAAATCATAACTCCCACCATCCCCCCAAAACTATAGCTTGCTATTCTAGACAAAGTAATGGAAAGGTCATGTCCTATAACCTAGCTGCAGAGAAGTTTAAACTCTCAGTAAAAAATGTAATGAGTGCTCATCAACCTGATTTTAAAGAAAAAAGTCTTTGCCCTCTGAAGACATGGCAAGATTATAAAAACCGAATATAATTCTTGGGTTTCCTGGGTCAGTAGAGTAAAACTATGTTTAGGTACTTACTTTGAATGACAATTTCCTATGATTTAAAAACCCTATTCTTATGCTATTGAAAGCCCTATTACCATATACATTTCAGTTTTGCATTGAATATATCAGAGGCAATACAGATTTATATAGTTATCACCTATATGAGCAAATCCTCTTCTTTATACCTTGATTCAAAAGAGTATGTAGTGTCATGCTGGCCCTCCATCCAAAAGTCCAAAAGCAGTGGTTTCTGATGGCCACTTCTGTGACCTTGATTTAAAGCCAAAAGATAAAGTCAGATAAAATTCCAAGCCCAAGGAGTTTACAGGTTACAGCAAAAGCAACAGATAAATACTTAATAGACATGCCTCTTTTAAGGCAGTATCAAAAATAGGTTGGTTTTCAGGCTTAAGTAATGTTGTTGGTGAAAGTTAAATTGGATTATACAAGTGCAAAGGTGAGAGGAACTTCAGGATATGTTAGAGTCAAAACAGAGTCCAGCTCCCAGCACTAAGACAGGACATAGCTAGATCTCCCTTGACTTTTATTAGCCTAGTCTGTGCTTTTAAGCTTGCAATGAAGAAGACTTTACAATTTCCTTTGACAATCTGTTCCAGTGTTTAATGATCCTTAGAAGAAGAAACATTTCTTTTTCTCATATCTGACCTAAATCTTTTTTTTTCCCCTGCAAATGAAGCCAATGACTTCTTGTTCTCCTCCCAGTGGACAAGGGGAATAATTGATTGCTGTCCATAACAACCTTTTTCATGTTGAAGGACTGCTATCAAGTCCCCATCAGCACTCTAGTCACCAGGGAAAGCAAATCAAAACAACAAAAAAACCAACAAAAACAACAAAAACAGTTCATTCAGCTATTCTTTGCATTCTTCATGTTTCACAACAAAGATATTGTTTGTCATTTTTATTCCTGAAGGCATTCAACCCATTTTTCCCACATCTTTCTTAAATTATCATGCCCCAACTCAAAATAGTTCTCCAATTTATGCCTCCATAATTTCAAAACAAGCATAATTCTTGACTCCATAATCTTATATGATACTGCTAATTCAGCCAAAGGTAAGCTTTGTTTATATTTCAGCAAGAACATGTTATAGGCATATTCCCTTTGAAATTTATCATACTGCCTAAATAATCTGTCTTGCTTCTCCCTCAGCTGTTACTGTTTATTAGGTATTTCCAACAACTTTGTACTTGTGTTCTTTCAACTACTTGAATACATATTTCTTTCCTTTTTTTTTTTTTTTGCTCTGGACGGCATTCTGTTAATTTGCTTGTGAGAGTGTGAAGTAAAACAGTATAAAAATGTAGTAAGTTCAGCAAAAAGGTATTAATAACCTTACTAAGATAGATATGTTCCTCCCTTTTGCCATTATACCAACCAATTTTCAAATAAAGAAAATAGACTGAATTGATATAACTTGTTTTTAATAAATCTTAATTGGCTTTTTCCAATTGCTTTCTTATCCTTTCAGTGTCTGTAAATTAGTTTACCATTGCTTGTTCTATAACTGTTTGAGATAAAAATTAAGCTAGTAGGCTTTAAGTTCTATAGGCCTTTAGCTGTCTCCTTTTCAAGGATCAATACTATGCTTGCGCTCTCTATTCTTCTTGAACCATCCCACCTATATGAATTCTCTAAGGCAACTGCTAATAAATTGGAGATTGATCTGCTCAGTTTTTTAGCTTCTCCAAACTCTTCCAACCTGAATTAATTTATCTGAATAAAGTAGTCTTTAATCTGTTATTTCATTCAGGGGGGTTATGGAATCTCCTTCCTCAGAGATACTCAAAATCCGCCTGGGCATGGTCCTGAACAACCTGTTCCAGCTGATGCTGGTTGAACAGGGCAATTGGACCAGATGATATTCAGAGGTCCATTTCACAGCATTCTGCAGTTCTGTGAATCTTCTGGTTTCTATACTTATTCTCTTAAAATTTATTTCAAATATGTGCTTATAATTAATCTTTTGTTTTGAAGATTGAAAAAGTAGCAAATATTTCCATCTCCCCTCAGCCTTCTTTATTTACTCTCTGCAAATAATGGACTTAAACCACCCGTCTTTTCTCTTCCTTAGTAGTCATAGGTTGTTGCTTGTATGGGAAATTCAAAATTGCTATATTTTGTTCATGTCATGTTAGTATCAGGGAAACCAGGCGGTTTTGACCCAGAGTCAAGGACTCTGTGAACCTCTTAAAACTGCCCAGTGCACTTAATGCTCCTGCCAATTTTGTCAGTGATATTAGTGGTGAAGCTGAAGGAATACAGTTTCACAGGTTCATTCTGGTGCTCTGGTGTCTGAATGATTGGAAATGTCAGAAAAATATCTAATGCAGACAAAAAACTTCTTTTTTCTCCTTTGTGGGGAAGGTGAATGAACCTGCTCATCTGGAGAAAAGAACAGAAACTGAAAAAACAAGAAAGACTGAAAGACTAAAAAACATGTTAACATAGTGATGACATAGTGAAAACAGTTAAGGAAAGATTTGGGGAGTCTGTATAGATTTTTTAGTGATAAAATAGCTGTTTCATCAAATAGGTATCTATCTGGTAAAAATAGAAGCTTTACACACGTATGCACAAGCAGAATGTCAGATTTCACAGGATCTGGACCCCTTTGTTGCTCTTGTGCCTTCTAGCTGTGCTTAGTGATCTGAAAATGAGAAGCAGAGCTTCATTTATCTCTCTTATGAAGGAAAGCTGATGTCCCCACTGAGCAATGGAGAGGACAATGCCTGAGAGAGCAAGTCTGCAGGGCTCCACTGACATAAGACTTTTGCCATAATACTAAATGTACTGTTGAAAATGTTCCTCATTTTGAAATTTAAAAAAAAATTGTACTGCTTTCCATAAAAAGGTATGAGGCCCCTTTCCTCTATAAAACATTCTCAAATCCCTAAAATCTCTGTATTAAATGTCAGTGCCAGATCTTCTAGCAGAAGCAAGGGAAATACTGCACAGCATTCCCTAGTTCCCATTTTTGTGTCATACAGCAGAAGTTTTCTGGAAACAGGGCATAGTTAAAAAGTTTACATTTGTGAAATAATAAGAAAAGCACTTGCAGGTTTCATCCTGAAAGAGGTTTGCAAATTTCAATGCTTTATTTCTTAAGATCACAGAATCAGATATTACTCATTCCATTAGAAAAAAAAATCTATAGTTTAATAACATCATGTTAATCTTCAGTTGTAACACAATTTAGTGCATACACATTAGTGGATACTCTTAGGTGGTCTTTGTATACAAGTTTCAGAAGGAAGAACCGTTCTATTCTATCAACATATACCTACCTTAAGATTAAATGCACTCAGGCACAAATTGCTGAGAACTTAATGCACTACAATTTAAAATTGGATAAGAATAAAGCTATGGTACAGAAGCAAGAGTGAACATAACCTCACAGACTGACAGATAAGTGAGATTATATAATAAACAGAGAAAAAGTCAATACTACTACAAATTGGTGATAGTGCTGTTAGAGCATTTCTTCACCTCATGCCTCTTTGGGAAGTGCCTATTCATCATAACTTGAACAGTTTTTGTGAAAAGACTTGCTCTGATGATTTTCTGATTTAAAAGCTTCAAAATGATCCACTCTTTTGGTATTTCCAAATTATTGTAGTTTTTTATTATTATTTGATTTTATGATTCACTATTACCTCTCTTTCTTAACAAGAGGTTCCCACAATTATGTGGATTCAAAAAGGAATTAGATAAATTCATGAAGGTCCATCAGTGTCTCCAAACATGATGTTGCAAATGCAGCTGCTGACTTTGGCAGGAATTTCACTGCTGCCTGCCAAAATCTCAGATGATAAACTGGGAAAAACGACTCTATGGGTGCCCTAATGCACCTTAAAAAACTATCTCTATTCTTTGTCAGGTCAACTAGGCAGAGATAGAGCAACCTTGGCTGCATCCAGTGTGTCTGCAGTTTTGTTGTTGAAGGGAGAAAAGGGATTGCAGAAGAAAGACATTTTAAAATCTTGTGCAGACCCTAAATAACTGTTCCCATTTGGAAGAGAAGGAACAAGAAGTATTGGGAACTGAGTGTGAAAGGGAGAGGTGTTACAGCCATATATATGGGATATTAAGAAATTTCAAGAGGTACAATCAGAGGCTAGCAGGACCTTCAACAGAAACATCTGGAAAAGAATGACCCAGAATCAACTGGTAGAGGGAAAGAGGATGAGAACAGATATCTTAGGAAAAACATTGCACTCTAGTGTTTCCAAAATTAAACACAGCATCTATACCATTAACTTAAATAATTCCATGACATGGATAGTGGATCAGCATTGTCTTTGCAGATGACCAGCAAGCATGGTCCACACAGTGGAGGCTATTTACATGCTTGTTTTAAATATAAGATAATTCTGTATCAAGTCATCAGATTCTGTAAATCTATGCAGATAAACAGCCATTTTTTTCTGCTAGATTGTCAAATGTGACAGTGTGCCAGGATGCCATGCCCTGGGAAATGAACTGATTCACCACAAACTTACCAAGAAATCCAAGGTCCCTCTGAAAAGCAAGATGCTGATTCATAAGATGGAAACATTTCCACAAAGATTTTTTGCTAACTGCAAGATTTCTGTAACATTCTGTGTTTATCTTTCACTAGGGATGCTGATTTGCAGTAAAACAGATAGCATTTACAGAACTTGACAGTTTACGCTGTAATTTTCCTCATCTAGAATTGCTGTCAGGAGTCTGGTTTGGGCAACATAAGTAGCTGTACGAATCTAAACAATTTAAATCAAAAGACTTTTGTCTTAAAAGACTTAAAGACTTTTGTCTTTAAATCAACAGACTTTTTGTTCACTATGACACACTTCATTATTTGCAAATCTCCTGCTATTGTATTTTTGGCTTAGTTACAAGAATGTTACCCCCTGCTTTGCTGCATGCAATTCTCTTATGACACAGACTAAATGTACATACAGGGATGGAGGAGATGTTTCTACAGTTGCTCTGATCAAGGTTTGGTCCAAAGCATAAAATACAGAATAGGAGTGTTTCCACTGATATCACTGAGTTTTAGATGAAACTGCTGTTATGAGAGCATAAAAAACAGAGAATTGAAAACTGAGAATTGATTCTAAATTGGTAGGAGTGGGAGTTAGAGGGTTTATCTTTCCTGAGGTTAAGACTGCCAACTTTTGCATTTTGGCTAACATTAAGAAAGCTCCAGACAGAATAGCTGTGTTGTAATTTAAGGCTGTGATAAGAGAAGGTAGGAGAACTTTGGCAGCTACCTGGCTGCTGAGGTTATTATCAATATTTCATCAAGTAGTTTTTCAGAACAAGGCAAATTTTGACTTTATGGTGAAAAGAGCCTGTATGATACCAGGCTGATCCTCCCTCCATTTCTGAGCTATCATGCCTGTATTCCTGTATACCCTTTGTCATAGAGGAAATCTGCATCCTGCTCAGGATGACAGAGCGGGAGGGTGACAGTCACCCCACCAAGAAAATCACACATGATAGTCAATGAAGAGGCAGTTAACCTGGAGTTGGTTAACTCCTAAAGCAGGGACCTACATTTGATTAAAATCTGTAGAAGCTCTTTTTTGTTGTGTTTGTTTGTTTGTTTTCCCATCCATTGAAGATCCATTGATGATTCCCCTCCCATGAAGATGGGAGACTATGAGGACTGCTTCAGACGCACACATGCAAACATAAAGATATCCAGAGAATGATTCAGATACCCCATATCTAGTACTGTCTGACACACCCGGATATCCAAAGTACCACCTCAGGGTTGGCACATATGATGCAAGGCCTGCAGGAGAAACCTGTTGCCCTGGATAGACAGAAAGCCAATACTTTTGACTGTGTTTTTAGCGCTAATTCTTGTTTTTCCTCAAAATTCATGTTCTATAGAGGGAACTAAAAGATTATATATAATCTAACTATAAGTGACATATATGAATGTGTGTATATATGTGTATATGTACAATGCTTTACTGGTTAAACCTCTTCAAGTAAACTTAGCTTTAACTTTACAGCTCTGTCCCAAAACTTAATGGTTGTAGAATTCCTGAATTCTGACTTCAATTTAACATAAAAGGTCATAACCCTAAAATACATTTCAGGATGGAATCTTTCCTGGAGCACTGACTACCTGTAACTCTTTTCCGAATATCCTCCCACTGCGAGTGAATTCCACCTCTCCAGGAGGAGCCCTTCGTAGCTGAGACAGAGACAAAGAGACAAGATCATGGAGAAAGCATAAGCTTGCAAGACAATTAATGTGGATTAATGATGTAGCAAATATTGTATTCTTTGTCATCATCACTATCATGTCAGGTAGGAACAAGTCAGGAATCTTGCAGAGAGCAACTGAGACTTTCCAACGTAACATAGCAAGCAGAGAACAATTATAAAAGATGTTATGTTTATGTATGTTTAATAACAGTATTTTTTTTCCTTTGTTCATTTCCAAGAACCAAGGTGTCCATTTCTTGCTTGCATTTACTCATTTCTCAGGTAACACTATTTATTTAAGCTCTGGAAGAAATGTTGCTTCTTGCATTAGCAAGTGTGTCAAAAGGAATCCCTTAAACCTTGAAAGATGCAGTAGGCTGCCACAAGGAATTTCAGGAATGAACCCCAAACTTAACTAGACTTAATATTTTGCTTTGTCCTGTATAGGCAGTTCGTTTGGAAATATAACGGTTAATAAAATCAGCGAGTATCTTTTCGATGTGTATTTCATCATTTAGGACAGGGATACTGAACATGGAGAATCTCAGAATATCAGGCTGTTTATTTAAGCACCTGCACATGAATTCTGATAACTAGATTTAGACAGATGTATGTGACCATTTTTCTTTTGTCTATTTGGTGTGAAAATCATAACAATTGTTTTAACTGCTGCAGGATGAAAAATATGCTCTGCCACTCACTATATGCATATACATATTTTGTTTTATCATTTCAGGTCATGGAACCAAAGGAGTGTTTGAACTACTTTCAGGATGGCGTCGAACAAGAGAGAACTTGCCATTCAAGGACAGAGTAGCAGATGCCTACTCAGATGTCATGGTCTCCTATACAATGACAAGCTCCTTGTACTTCATAGCCTTTGGCATGGGTGCCAGCCCTTTCACCAACATCGAAGCTGTAAAAGTCTTTTGCCAGAATATGTGTGTCTCTATTCTGTTGAATTACTTCTATATCTTCTCCTTCTTTGGCTCCTGCCTGGTCTTTGCTGGCCAGTTGGAGCAGAACCGTTATCACAGCATCTTCTGCTGTAAAATCCCTTCAGCAGAATACCTGGACCGGAAACCTGTGTGGTTCCAGACTATGATGAATGATGGCCATCATCACACTTCTCATCATGAGACCAACCCGTACCAGCATCACTTTATCCAGCATTTTCTCCGAGAACATTATAATGAGTGGATTACCAATATCTATGTCAAACCATTTGTGGTGATATTATATCTCATCTATGCGTCTTTTTCCTTTATGGGGTGCTTACAAATTAATGATGGAGCCAACATTATCAACCTTCTTGCCAGTGAGTCTCCAAGCGTCTCCTATGCCGTCATCCAGCAAAAGTATTTCAGCAACTATAGCCCAGTGATAGGATTCTACATTTACGAACCTCTTGAGTACTGGAATGGCACTGTGCAAGAAGACCTAAGAACACTGATCCAGGGGTTCAATACAGTATCCTGGATTGAACAGTACTACCAATACCTTCGAGTGGGTAATATAACAGCAGCCAACAAAAGTGACTTTATCAGCATCCTCCAGAACTCCTTTTTAAAAAAGCCAGAATTCCAGCACTTCAAAAATGATATCATTTTCTCCAAGGCTGGAGATGAGAACAATATAATTGCTTCTCGTTTGTACCTGGTGGCCAGGACTAGTGAAAACACACAGAGGGAGGCAGTGCAATTGCTGGAGAAGTTAAGGCCCCTCTCTCTTATACAGAGCATCAAGTTCATTGTGTTCAATCCTACCTTTGTCTTCATGGACCACTATGGTTTATCAGTAACTATGCCTGTCCTGATTTCTGGTTTTGGCATCCTGCTGGTGTTAATACTGACCTTTTTCCTGGTTATCCATCCTCTGGGAAATTTCTGGTTAATTCTCAGTGTCACCTCAATAGAGCTGGGTGTCCTTGGCTTGATGACCTTATGGAATGTAGACATGGATTGCATTTCTATATTGTGCCTTATCTACACTTTGAATTTTGCCATAGATCACTGTGCACCCCTGCTTTATACATTTGTACTAGCTACGGAGCACACCCGAACTCAGTGTATAAAGAACTCCCTCCAAGAGCACGGGACAGCCATTTCGCAAAATGTTACTTCTTTTCTTATTGGGTTGGTCCCCCTTCTCTTTGTGCCTTCAAACTTGACCTTCACACTGTTCAAATGCTTGCTGCTTGCTGGCAGTTGCACACTTCTGCACTGTTTTGTTATTTTGCCCGTCTTTCTAACCTTTTTCCCACCTTCCAAAAAGCACCACAAGAAAAAGAAACGGGCCAAAAGGAAGGAACGAGAAGAGATTGAATGCATAGAAATTCAGGAGAATCCTGATCATGTGACAGCAGTCTGAAAGGCTTAGGAAAAAAAAAATCTCTTTTTAAAAAGCGTTGCACAGAGATGCAGGGAAAATAGAGCAAAGATCTCAGCTGCTTGTGCTGGCCAGGTCTGAGAAGGCAAAGGAAGATCAAGAAGGGGTATTCATGACACATCAAGGTGCAAACTTTTTTTAACAAAAATAATGAAAGTAAAAATAATATCAGATGTTTCCTTTGAATCCTCATTCTCCACTAAGGAAGAGTCTGTTGTCTACTAAGAGTTCCTGAATTTCAGACTGTAACTCTGATGGGAATTGCTTGATCTGTTCCATGTAAGACTGAAGCAGGGGTGAAAAATGAGTTACCATTAAGCTATTAGAAGGAAAAAGGCAGAATAGTCTGATAAAGCTGTCCACAGAAAAGCATGAACATTTCAATTGAGAAAAGGGAACAAAACCCAGACAGTTAAAAATGCTATGATATTTTTTCCTTATTTTCTTGGGCAAGTTGGTTAAAACAAAACCTATGCACTTGGGAAGTAGATGTTTAAAACACTTTAAGCCAAAGTACTTCCCAATTCTAGTATACTGTTTATCTATAACATCGCAATTAAAATGTTATTGTGAATTAAGATGGCGAAGTTATACTGCCAAGTGATGGAGGTGCAGTTTATACAGAGAAGAAATAATCATAGGCCATTTGAAAATGTAATGTTTAGTTCCTTAAAAACTGACATATGATCTTTATCCCAAGTGGTTACAACTGTTGGTCACCACCTTACCTACATTTTGGTATTTTTAAATGATGAAGTTCCCCTTGAACTAATAGATCTCATGGAACTAATACAGGCCATTGCCACTGCAACAGCATTTGCAGTTCCTGCAGTGTAACACTTCAGACTCCTAAGTTTTTAGTGCTAACATTAAATGCTGAATATTAATCAAGCCGTTGCTTTAAAAGTAATGATGGGTAGCGTATATTACAGATACGATTATGTGTTAGTGGAATAGCTGAGCCAGCTCTGGAGCATCCACACAGTGTTAGCATCATATATTTGGTCCAATGGGCAGAGGAATATGTTTGCTGCTCCCTGCAATATGCTTCAGGAAGTGGGATTTGTCCCTTCCTTAAGCAAAATCTTAGTCAAATACTTGCCACATATGAAAAAAGAACTTGCTGCAGTCTGCGTGGGGCTGAGCAAACCACTACCTGTAAAAAGACAGGTCAGTCCCTCTGTGGGAGTGGGAGATGAGGGCGGAATGTCTTTATTATTCCTATTATTCCTAAATATTTGAGTTGCTGATTGTCTGCAACATAAAGCTTTGTTCTGGCAGTTGAAATTTCATAGAAAAGTGCAGTAAATCTGCAGTTACTACATGATGCTAGAAACTGTACTGTAAAGAATTATGAATGTCTCTGCTTTGTAAACTATACAGCTTAGTAGCGCAAGAGGAGCGAAAAGAGATCTAGCCATTTCTGCTTGCTCTTGGCCCAATCCTACACTGGAGCTTGCCATGTCCATCTCCCCTTTCGGTGTTTTAAAGGGCTTGCCTTCTACTCTCTGGAATATGGCATAGCATCACCTATATGAGCAATGTCTTCCTGAATATATAGTATCCATGAGGACGCTATGTAAAGATATCACTATATGGAGTGTTTATGTCTACTTTGTACTACTTGTGGATTCCTTTAAAAGATGTCTGGAAGCTGTTTGCCTTCCAAAATGTGTATACATGTTTTTTTGTGGCTGGTTAACTCAGTCTCAGACCTGCAGAGAAGTTTTCTGATGAAGGCATGTACATATGTTTCACTCTCTGCAAGAAGTTCATTCTTTGTTCAGGCCATCTCCTATCCCTTCCTACTGTTTGCATTTAGGGAGAGCCAGGGAAAGCTCACTAGCCACACAAAAAGCCATTTGAACACTGGTTCTGATGTTGATTAGCTGCTTCATTTTTCAAGGAATGCAATTTTTCCTCTTTCTCTCCTTCCCCATTATCATTTGCCAAAAATGACCTCTGTGTTTTAGGAGTGGTCAAAGCTCTTAATAGTTCAAAGGATCATTTGGATATCATAGGATTTAGAGAAAGGAGAACTTTGTAGAAAGCCAAAGCTTTCAAAGTCCAAATCCTGGTGTAAACTTCAGGTGTATCGACATCAAGATTACTGGTTGGACCCAAGATACCTACTGGCCAGCTGTAAAGCTGAGGTCCAAGTTGTTTAGCAAGATTTTTAAGCAGGGGTATTTAATGTTGGAATATAGCTCAAATGCATCTCCAATTGGCAAGTGTTACTGACCTGGATTTGCATCTTGAAGATTTTGTGCAATATCCATCCTTTTTAGAACAGTTAGTTGTGAATGTCAAGATTTTAGTATCTCATCTTACATTTCCCTTCTCCATCGTCTGCACAAAATCTGAATTATTACAGCATAACTGTGATCCCTGGGTGTCATTTGTTGGGGCCTTTCTGGAGGTTTCCTTTTTCACACCCACTCTGTCTCTCAGTGAAAGCTGCTTGTGTCCTCTTGTAGTGCCCAGATGTATCCCAGGGATCTCTCGCAGACATTGTATTGAAGAAAGTAGCATTTTCCAAAGTCATCAAAACTGTGATTCATCTCATCTAACTTTAGACATTGACAATGTAGGTATTTATATCTGAGCTTCTTTTATGGCCGTAGGAGAGGAAAAGGCACTTCTAGCATGAGATTCATCTGACCCATTTTACAAGTCTGCATTAGGATTAAATGTACCTTAAAAGTGCCTATTTCTGTGCATTGGTGATAAACGGGGCTCAGGGCAATTATCTCAGACACAGACTTGCATTGCAGATTAATCTCCATTTGGTTAATTTAATCCTACTGACAATGTCCAAGTACCAAGTGAAAGAGAAAAGAAAAAACTTTACCAATTCACCTCCCAAGCATCTGGGGCAATTTCCCAGTTTAACTCAGATCAATTTTTGCTTGGCTTTTATGCAGAACAGTTCTCCTAAAAAATGGCACCAGCGTTCCCTTAGTAGGGAACGATGAGCTAAGAAATCAGAAGATGATATTATTGAAGATGGGTCCACAAAAGGTGATTCTGCTGGTATGGTACATTGAAATGAGCTAGAGTATGATGAGATGTTAAAACAGCTTCTCTATAAACATCAGACATACACACAAATACTTGCACATACCAGACGCAGGAAAAATTGATTATACACTGGAACTAGCACTTTTAAATTTCTATGTCAAAATGCAATGTGGAGCAGAAAACTAACTTCCATAGATACCAATTTATTATTTTACTTATGAACTGTTTTCCAGAAACGAGAAAGTCTGTTGCAATTGTCACATTTGCAGATATGTTCACCTCTGTGGATTAATGAAAGTTTTATTTCAAGCTGAAAAATACTATTTTTCCAGTTTTCTAGTTCTCAATGGACTCTTTTGGATAGTGTGTGTTGGGGGAGGGCTCATATTTTTCTTTTTTTTCCTTTTGTTCACTTATTTTGCTTTCGGTCTTTCTTAATACATTCTGCCCTCTTTTGTGGCCACATGACACCTGTTCAGCTCAAGTAGAGCTACATAAGCATCTGTGAAGACAGGACACAGCCCACACAAACTAATTTGACACCTTCACATATGGTGCATTTTTCTTTTTTTTTTTCTTTTTTCTTTTTTTTTTCCTACTTTTTTTTTTAACCAGCTACCAGGATTCATCTGGGATATGGTTTTAATGCCTATTTTTATATGCGGTCTCCATAAACCAGCAAAAACCCTGTGTACATTTTTCTACTTGGTTTGGTTTCATTCTCTCAAAATGTGTTGCTTCAAATTCATAGCTGAGATAACTCTGTTGAAATCAACATATTTATTGCCATGATATATCTGGCTCTGCATGTTTTCTATCTATCAAGAACTGAAGTCTTGACAAATGAACCTCTTATATTTTTGGTATGCTTGTTGAGCATTTTATCTATCTGACTATATTATAAAGCCATTGTTGCATGCTGCATTCAGGAGGCTGCAGAGAAGCTACTTTTCCTTTGGTAACGTCTCCATTAAACTTTCCCATATTGTCTATTTTAACTTCAATTAATCCCCCCTGCAGTCTTGTACTTGATATTTCATAAAGCTATAATCTAGCAAAGCACCATACTGTTTATGGACACAATAGGTATGGATGCATGACACCTTGCATGTATAATTTTGAACTGCTTTTATTTAAATAGATTATCTTCAGGGTTATCATTCTTAGCTTTTTGTTTCAGACTTAGAATGTTACCTAACATATGTTAAGACATATCTGAATTTACTTGTGAAACTTTAGTTTTAATTTTTTTTTCCCAGGGGAAGGAAAAGAAGGAATGGGGAAAGAAGGAATATGAAATGAAATAGTTGTATAATCACTGTTCTTTTTTTCCCCAGAATGCTCTCACTGCTCTATTTTTAATTAAGTCACACTGTGCAGTGACTTAAGTATAATTAAGATTTATTTCAATGAAGTTATTCCGTATTTCACTATGACAAGTGCTTGGCTCATGCTAGTCTCTTTGATTAATTTTTCTGCAATTATAAACTTTAATAAGTTCTTTGTCATTCCTGAACTAAGTTTCAGATTACCTTAAGCTCCCATTTGATGTCCTAAGAAACACTAAATCAAGCAAAGTTAAGCACTTAGTGAACAAGACATGTAAAATGTCAGGGAAAAGGAATATTTCACAAAGAGGTGGTGTCCCCTCCAACAGGGCTCTAAGCAAAACATGATGTTAAGACAATCTCAGAGTGTGTTCCTTTGATGGAAATTCTCCCATTAAAGTGGAAACTGAGAAGTATATTGTGTGGAGGCTCATGTAATCAAATTATACACAGTCAAAACTTTGCGTGTTGGGTCCTTCTATTTTACTCAAGCAAGAAGGCATTCGAACAGGCAAGGAAATTTAGATTTGAACGTGGAAAGAATCTCATCCAGCATGCAGAATTCTTCTCTCACCACAGGCTTGAATAAAGGGGTATCACAGACCAAGTCAGTGGAGACTTCTAGGCCCCAGTGTGAGCTTCTCAAGGAGCAGATCCATGGGGGCTTTCACCTACCTTTGGGAAGGAGATTCAGAGCTGCTAACTCACCTGAGAAAATTGATAACAGGAACTGGGAAGCACATACCATGTGGCAGAGCAGATGTTGCATGCCCCCAGTTTACCCTCTGCCTCCCTCTGAGCAGGAGCGTTTTTAATCCCCAAGGCTTTCTTTTTTCCCAAGCGTTTCTAGCTCCATTTGAGTGTAGAAGCAAAGTGAGATGCTCGGCCTGTCCATGTTGGTGCATCATGTTGTTGCTTACCCACAAAGCTGGTCCAACATAGAGATCTGGCCTTCTTGCTCAGTCATGCAGTCAAAACAACTGTGAAGTTCTGAATCTCACCTCTCCTTGCTTCATGTGTTTCTCCTCTAATGCACTAGTGTGCCCAAAACACTCTTATTTTCTTACTGCTTCCCTGTTAAATAATACTAAGTTACCCAATCCTTCTCCCTAAGGACATCTTTCCTTTGCAGCTCAAATTATTTTGTACTTCAGTCTTCTGTGTGCAGTCTTAATCTCTTCAAAAATTTCCTTTCTTTTTTTGAAGACTCTGAGAGCATAACCCTCTTGAAATAAATGGAAGGTGCTTGGATGTACAGAGTGCAGTTTCTTACAGCACTTGCCAGGTTATAAAAGCACCCAAACAGCTACAAAACTCTAAAGCCCATGCCTTTGGATGTGTTTCTTGGCTATACTATTAAATTAGTCAACACCATGGCCCGACAGTCACTAGAATTATTTCCCAGCATTATTAAATTGCTAGAGCAGTCCGCAGCATAGCTTTGGGCCAGAAAATTAGAACTTTCCCAAACAATTCCCAGGCACAGTCTCAGCATCTGCATGGCCCAGGGACTATTCCCACCAGGTAATCTGATTGCAATTACCCTTTATTTTGGAATACAGGACAGTTTAGTATTATAGGCATTGACAGACCTTCAATGCCAGCTGCCTTCAGGGCCAGAGAGCATCCCCTGACATTGTTTAGTTTGCTAGTGGAGTTGGAACTTTAGAGACTGATGCAGCCTGTGCTCATACTGTTATTTACTTCTGGATATTTTAATCTGGAAAAACACGCAAGCAAATGACTTAGTTTAATCAAGTGCTTCAGTCTCATGGACTGGAACACCCTTAAATTTAAATATGTGTTTAAGTACTGAGCTAAATATGGATGAAACTTATCTCAGTGCTCCAAATTAAGTATGAGCTTTCCTGAGAATGTGGCCTTAAAGAAAAAGGCCATTTCCCATAACACACTAAATCCTATAATTATAGTAGCAATTTCACAATATGTAGAAACATTGTGCTAAGCACATATATTTTTCAGGGTTTCAATTTCCCTGATGTGAGACATCTCAGGGACATTTTAGTGATTTGTTACAGTCACACAATACTTAGGCAAGAACAAAGCCTTGCTGAACACATTTCCTGGAAAAATAACAAGAAAATATTTGACTCAAAATGAGAATACTGTATTTTACCAAATTAAAGTTCCACCTGGGGTTTACTTTAAAAGAAAAAAATGAATATTTTCATTTAAAGTCATTCATGATTTCTTTCAAGTGATACCCTGGAGAAGTACTGGATGCTCCTTTGTTATGAGTAAAAGAGGAATTCCTCCATGAAGTTAAATCCAGCTGCACAAAAAATACTGGTTTTGTGTCCAGTGTAAAACTTGTTATGGCATCATCTGTTGCTTTGTAATTAAATTAAATATGAATGCTGACAAAAGGGACAGAAGAGTGGAATCCCTGGGCTTCCTCTGATGTAAAAAGCATCTACCAGGAAGAAAGATCAAGTTTTTGTTCCAGCAAAAAAGGTGCAGCTGCTAAACCATATGTATTGTCAATAGTCCTGTCGGCTCCACTGGAGCCATCAGGATATAGATGAAGATGGACACAAAACTCTTTGCCAGTTGAGGAGTGAGAGAAGCAGGTACTCTAATCTTAAAAAGAGGCTGAGGGTCTTAAACAAGGCAATTTTTATGCTTCCTTAAAAAGCTTCCGTGTAACTGATCCTTTCTCCTTAAGAGTGTCTTTTCAAATCCTTTGCCCTAAAATTTGGAGCTCAATAGTAAGACAGGCACAATAAGTACTTAGGCTTCTAATGACAAGTAGCATCTTGAAAGGAAATGGATCTTTCCCTGTAGTGTTTGTAGCAAATATGTCACAGAAAGACACAACAGCATTGAAAGCAAAGCTGTGTAGTATAGCTATCCTTACTCATACTTGTAAAGTTATATATCGAAGACCTTCCCTCCAAAGCTAAACTCAAATAACAGAAACAGGTAGAAATTCATCTAACTTACATAGCTACCTTAGGATGAGAATCTAAGATAGATATTAAAAACTCAACAAAACATCTACAAAACAAAAATGAAAGTGCTCTAGAAAGGACCTCCCGATAACTAGTTCACATATCTGAACACATATGTCTAAAGTGGGTCAGATTCATACATCGGGGACATCCATGTTCACTGTTACTTCAATGAGAATTTGATAAAGAGTTTTCAAACAATGGGCAATAATTGACTTGAGTGTTTACTTTGGATGGTTGAGATGGGTTGTCAGAGCTCCAGGATGCAGCTTGGTGATGGGAACCCTTTCAATAACACAATCATGAGCAGCTGGTAGCCAGCACAGAAAGAATAGAAAAAGAACTGAATTAAGCAAACCATTGAAGAGTGAGCCATTTTTTTCCAAGTGTTATTTATATCCATATTTATATCCACAACTCAGATAAAGAGGTGTTTTTTTTTTCTTAACCCACAATGTTTAGCTTTCATAAGCATTTAAGTTGTAAAGTTTAAGTTGTTTAACCTTTGTTTGTATGATTTTACATTAGGTATTTAATTACTGGAATTTCTCAGGTGTAGGACACTTTACTATGCTATGAATAAACACAACAAGTCAATATTGTTTTTCTCCCTCCTAAAACTCCCTTGTTGCTGAAAACTGTTAATATTTTCCAAGATTATACCATGGTCATATTTGTATAACCTCCTTTTCCTGAGTGTGAAATTCTATACCAAATATTTATGCCTCTGAAAGACTGAAATCGTCAATAAAATCTATTACTCTTTATTAATAGATTTTTCCCTTTCTTCTGTAGAAAGATATTTATCATTAATGCATATTACAGGACTATTTGATTGGCTATCTTGTCCCTTACATATGTTTTTTAAGGGAAATACGTTTTTCTTTTTTATGAACAAGTGTGAAGCTAAGACCTTACGCAGCATAAGGAATTGGCACTTCATTCCTCATGAGGTGTGCAGGGAATAGGCATCTCAGGGACCAGGAGTAGGGGATGTCCCATATCAGGGATGAACAAGCCTTGGCAACCCTGAGCTGACATATGGTCTATCCCAGACTGTTGCCAGATAAACAATTTACAGCTGCTCCAAAGCTCTGCTGATGCAACCAAATGTTTAACTTTCCCAGGCAGAGCTGACTAGATAATTGCCTCTCCAGGACATAACCCACTTTCTTCATCTCTCCCTCTTATAAATAGCTCCTTGCTCTCTTCCTTTCATGCTCCAGCTTCTTCCCTCTCCTCCACTTTGCTGGTAGCTCTCAGCTTCTCTTTCCTCCATGGTGGGTCTGAGAGTTCAGGCTGTTTCACTGCAAAAGCACAGGTTTTCTCCTGTGGCTGGTTTTCTCAGGCTTTCTCTGATCACCTCTGGGAAACCAGAAGGAACCTTCCCTCATCCAGCTCAGAGCTGCCGCAAAGATACAAGAACTGCTCCTGCCTCTCTGCTGTCCCTTCTCTTGCTCTTGGTAATGAAGATACCAGCACATGCTTGTCTCAGGTGTTTGAGTTAGTGCTGAGCT
This sequence comes from Tinamus guttatus, assembly GCF_000705375.1. The sequence continues at coordinate 42,440 of NW_010577196.1, read as the reverse complement.
TACAAGAACATGCTTCATGTGCAGAAAGTCCTCTCCCATCAAATGAGAACTGTGATCTTTGGGTTTTGCCTTGAAGTCTCCGGCAGAATCTTGAAGTCTTGGTCCTCAGGACTTCAGCCTAGGAGGAACCTCCTGGAGGTTCTCTACTTAGCCACAAAACTGCTTTCCTTTAAATGAAACTGAGGGGCTGATTCATTTATCTGGCTGAGCACTGTCAAGGGACACAAGCTGGTCAGTCATATAAGCAAGGGGATCTGACTCAGGGTAGGCCTATCCCTCTTTGTCCTGTTATTTTTCACAGTCATATTTATTTTCCATTCCCAAACCAAACTCCAGTTATCCAAATGAGTTTTCCAGCTAGTTCCCCAACAGGCACTGAGAAAGTATCTAAAAGGCACAAAAAAAAAAAAGACTGATGGAAAAAAATTATTTCTAACATTTGGTGCTGGAGGAGGAATACAACTACACATTTTTCTACTCTTAGCCTGTATCCTGCTAGAGAAACTCTCCTTGGTGA
>NW_010577196.1:19002-34562 GCF_000705375.1 Tinamus guttatus | reverse complement strand
GTAAGTAAGGCATAAATGCTATGCATGATTTAGGAACAAGGTTCTCCTGGACCAAACAAACAGCTTTGTTTTGGTAGCTGTTAAGAACTATTTACTGCACTGAAGGATGTGATTACTTACATGTTGGCAGTGCAAATGCTTCTTGAGGCATGCATGTGACTGCCTGTGTATGTGGATGCTTGCAAGGCCAGTTTTAGCTTTTTCTTTTTTATAAGAAGCACTGAGAGTTCGGTAAATTTTTCACTTATTAACAGATGCGACTACAGGTCTTTTACTTGCACTCAGCCACTCAACCTGGGAAATTTTCTCTGTGTGGAGTCAGAACCAAGATATAATGCTAAATACAATGATGTTCACTTATTAACAGATGCGACTACAGGGTTGTCTTTTACTTGCACTCATCCACTCAACCTGGGAAATTTTCTCTGGGTGAAGTCAGAACAAAGATGTAATGCTAAATACAATGATCAGAGGTGAAATCACACATTGGAAGACACCTTGGTTGAGCTGCTTTGAAATTTGGAAGGCAGCGGTGGAATTTTGGCTCCCACTGAAGCTCGTGACCTGGTAGCTCCTGGCAGACCTGGTAGGATTTCCCATCACATGCAGCAGTCTTCCTCCAGCCACTGGCTCAAACTCTAATTTGTAGTTTAATGTCCCAAAAATAAGAAAAGAAATAATTGAATTAAGTTAAACAAATTGAAACAAAACACTCTGAGGATGAAATACTAAAATGTTCCACTTGAAAAATGCCAGAATGACATATTTCTAATCTCTCTCTTCCAGGATTTAATTAAAAAAAAAAAAAAGTAATAATCACAACATAATTAGTAATAGAAACAGTAAAATATCAGCTTTTCATTTTGATCTGTAAGAAAAACAAATGAAAAAAAACATTTTCCAAAGACTAACAACTGGTTTGTGCAGAACTATGACTGTTATTGCTACTAGTTGTACAGCAGATCTCACAGGTTCTGCTGTCCTGGGTCTCCTGAAACAACAAAAAAGTTGCATCAAGGCAACCCCAGACTCGGGGAGGGCGAATAGCTAAAGACACACAGAATGAGTTAGAGGAAATAATGAGACAATCCTAGTAAGAGCTGCTGGTTCAATCTTCCATTCTGAACCACCTGATTTATGTCATCTCTCTCCAATACTGCTAAAATTTCAATCAATTTTATCTCAGAACATAATGATGTACGGCAGTTTCAGTGAAATTTTGCATCTCTATTCTTGACTTCCGCTTCAATGATAAATAATGGATAAGCAGCTTCATGTTTTATTGCCAAGTGTAAATAAGTGATGCATTTACTTTATATGCATATATAGATTATATATATGTATTTAAATGGCTGATTTTAATCAAATGATAGGTCCTACAGCTCATGATCTAGAGTTTTGTTCATGCACTGTGAGGATGAAAATTTACAGTATGAATGAGCAAATGGTTCTGCTCTCTCAGCAGGTTGTAAAGCATTATAAAGTGTGACATCTCATGCATCATGCAAACTGAGATGCATGTCATAGAGGAGGATCTTCCAATTTTCCTTGTCTGTGCTCCACTGTCTTTCAATATGATCAGGCTTTTGGAAGAATTACTTATATTATATTCTCATAAGAGTGGCGCTTGCTGAATAGCATTCTTTGAGGTTTTGTTCATGCTTTTGTGTCATGACTATCACCAGTGTATGCACACATCAAACTACTTTTGGAAAAGCAAATGACAGGATCAGACCTCATACTTGATAGCTTTAGGATTTGAGTACTTTAGGATAGAGGTTGGCACTGCTACTCACTCTCCAGCAATTGCTTGCATTGAGGAGCACTCCACACCCTGCTGAAACTGTTAGAAAAACACCCTTGGATTTCAGCTGGTTTTGGATCTGATTCTGTCATCATCTACAAAGGGGAAAAGATTGGGCTGATATTGCTTCCAGAATTACTGGTGTTTCTCAACTGAAATACAAGTGACAATAGTCTGTAATACCAAGGTAGACACATAGAGGAGCAATATATCAAGGACACATGCTAGCATAATCCCCAGGGCATTATCACTTCCATATATCTTACACTTGGAGTCCACGTCTTTGCTGGTATCCATTCAGTCATCAGTGATATTTTCAGGAAAAAGAGAGGATAGCATCCTGCTTTGTGATCTATTACATTTTGAATTTCACATTTTCTTTTTGTATATCAGAATATAAGTTAGGAAGTGCATTTATTCATTGATGTTACATTCTGAACTCAGAACTCCTCAGTTTAATGTTTGAAATGCATACTTCAATGTCATTAATGAATCACATCATTCTGTGTGATTCTGTGATAAATGTCAGAAGTTGCAATAGGTAAGACTGGCCTTTCTTTTTGAAGTTTGCTATGGTTATAGCTACAAAATTTCCAGCATTTTGAAACTTATGGAACATCTTAAATGCATTCCATATGTTTACCAGACCACCTGCATATGACATTTTTTATTCTTTTGGTGGTAATTAGTTAGCAGTTGGTGGGATCTCATGTTCAAAAATCTTTTCTTGCCTACTTGCCTGAAAGTAAATTATGTTGTTAGGACCTTATAGGGACTTAAAGACAATTTCAAGGTAGTCTCTTACTGAAAGGAAAGAGTTAAGAACAGATTTTTCAGTATAATTCTGCTTCAACTAAACACTCTCAATGGCATTTGCAGTTAAATTTTGCTGACTTTGATGAGAACTGACAAGTCACAAATGCTTTTGAAACTTCCATCCCAATAATATAAATATAAGCCAAGACTTTAACATGAAAGCGTAGGATTCTTGTGACCAAAATTGGGAATTATATATGTGAATCCCTCTTCCTAGGCTCTTTTTGTAGCCAAGAGAGAGCAGAGGCTGTTTCCCAGACACAATCCATCTTATTATAACATAGGTTGAAAACAGGTCAAATTATTGTGCCCTTAAAATACCTATGAAAATACCTAAAAGTACCTCTGCTAACTAAGAAGGAAGTGTGGGGAGATCTAGTTCAGACACAAGAAAAGCAGCATTTTTGCTTTATTGCTATGAACTATTGCTTTATTCATCCTATCCCAGGGGTAAAAAAAATGACTTATTTTAAATAGAGATTTCATTAAAATCCGGAAATAAAACCACATATTATTGCAGCTAGGGAGGGTGAGGGCAAAAGCACAGAAAATTATCTAGCCAATGTCTAAAAGATGGTGATGTAATAGTGACTGTTTTAGTGCAATATATTTACTCAGTATAGTAACACATTATATGCAGTTTGCCAAGTAATCTACCCAGTCCTCTTTTCGTCATATCTGCTTCCAAAGGCTTTAAATAAACTGTGATGTTATGTAAATGACTGTGTATTTATTTAACTATATCACTTGGACACTAATCATACGAGCAAGAAAACGCCGGGTATTAAATGCACTATGCAAAATAAATACAAAAAATCCCTGACTTTAGGTTCTGTTCAATTAATTAGATATGACTGATGAACTGTTTGTAATTTTAATGGGGAGCATAAGCTAATGTAGATACTGTATATTCATTTTTCATGTGACATTTCATTTCATTGCTTGGGCAGCTCTTTGCAGGGAAGCAGCTGCTTTGTAAACATCCAGTAAACAAATTCTAGGCTTTTTTCAAGCGCCCTCGCATGTAGATGCATGGTAGAGTGCAATAGTGATCATCTCATTTAACGCAGTTCTATAAAAATACCTGGGTGAACCTTTGAACCTTTAATCAAGGTCAGTCTCATGTGAAGGGTGCCAGTCTCACGTGAATGGAAAGCCCCATGGTCCTGGTTCATAGGCATGTCCACATCTCACAGAGAGCCCAACACACCAACATGACATTAGCAGCACTCTGGTACAAAAACCTGTATGTAAAATTGCAAGCTTTATTGAGTAATCGATTTTAGTGTTTTAATGTCAGTTAATTATTGGGGTTATTTTGCTTTTAAAATGTGACAATATGATAATAATTAGTTTTGACTATATGCCGCCCTGCAGGCAATTGTTGAGTTCAGAACATTAAAACTTCCTGTATGGGTTTAGATCTAAGCCTGCTGCATTTCAGCTCCTGCCAGTCACAGTCATTGAAAATGATTAACAAATCATCTAAATATTAGTATCGTCCCTTCAAGTCACAAAAGGCTGTCACAGATGTCTATGACTTTTAAATAAAGATTGATGGCTTTTTTTTGTATTGGGCAAAATATTAAGGAAAAAAAAATCTGATGACTGCTGTTATTTATTTTAACTTTTATATTAGGTTCATAGAAAAAAAATATTCTCTCTTTAACCTATCAAGGTTTATCAGCTTGTGAAATTTTATAGTAAAGAAAAGACTGATTTTCTAATTAAAGATTTGTCAAATAAAACAACTGTGCATGTATTTTTCTCTCTTTGGGGGACAGTTATGTGAAATAAAATGGTCAATCTATGTTTGCAAAGTCCTGTGTCAATGCATCTGATTGCTCTGTCGGGACCCATTGCAGCCTCCTGGAACTGAAAGCTCTTTTTAGAGGCACATGTGTAAACCATAGCAGAGAGTAACCCCCTCTGGATGCTTCACCCAAAATTAATTTCAAATGTAACCTACCTAATTTTAGATGTGTGTATTCAGTGTTTTCAGCATAGCTGTCCAACCATTTTTATAAGACGAAACCTCTTCTGCAGGAATCTGTCTCTCACTGCTGACAATAGACAAATCCTACAACTTAAATGCTCTAATTTATTCTTCACATGAGATGAATTCAGGCTCTGTTTACCATTGGTGAGGGCAAATTTCTTGTCAAGTCCTGCCCACAATATATTTATGCCACATAAGCTTAGATAATATGGGAAGGAATTATTATGACTGCAGAATGAAGTGAATGCTTACTGTTTGCAAGATGGGAACAAGACTTCTGGTAATAATCAGATCATCCTGACTTTAAGCATACAGTGAAGTGAATTGGTGAATAGGTTGTGACCCTAGGACTTTGGGGACCCTAGGATCCTAACTTTTCCCGTTACATCCACAGGAAAAAGGAAGAGATAACATCATAACAAAACAAACAAACAAAAAAGAATAATGATTGCATTTTTCTGTTTGTATCATAGCAAACGTTCTTCTGGGCCTAGAATTGAGCAAACATGATTGGATAGAAATACAGAATTAGGATCCACTGTTTTTCTTTCCACACTTTCTTGGCCAATTCAGAAAGGAATATTAGCTACATGTGCTGTGATAAACTGAGTTAAATGGTAGATTTTCCATTTGCTGAAATAACAAACCCACACAGAAGGCTAGTGTTACTTTTGATCTTTCCTTTTCCCTCAATTTTCGCAAATTCTATGTTCAGATTTTCCATCCATTTGAGCATGAAAATGATTTTTTTTAATGATCTTGCCATTTCTGCTCAAGGAGATTGCATATATAAGGTAAGAAATATACTCCTTCCATCATATTGATCAACATTTATTAGAAAATATCATCTGCCTCCACTGAATGGAAGCAAGGTCACTCACTGTTCTAAGGACCTTGCTAAGATGCAAATGATCAACAAAAACAACAAAATATTTTTCTTTTCTTTCCATCTTTAAATTAATTTCAAAACCTTTGTAGTTTGTTTTATACTAATGCACATCAAGAGAAATGCAAATAAAAGTACACCATCATAACAAAACCTCCTGAACAGAAAAAAATATAGTAAATGTTCTTTCATCTCCCTGTTCTTTAGGGCATTGTATAAACTAGTGCTCAGAGTTCTAAAATGCACATCCCCGGCATAGATATTATAGCTCAGAGAGTTAATGATCCACTAAACTGAACAGACTTTTTAGGTTTTTTAATATTTGAGCTCTTGAGTTCTGCTTCTGGCTCCTTTTCAGGGACTCCCTCTGCTTCCCTACATTGTCTAGCGAACCAGGCAACGCATGCCTCTGCGTCCATGTACTCAATGAAGTCAACCCCTTGCAGTAAATTGCATTAAACCAGGCCTAAACCAACACATCATCTTCTCATCTGATGTGGTAGAAATCAATACAATTCAGCACATGTTACATGAGGCGTCTAGTCTAACACAGAAGCAACTCCCTGATTGCTGTGCACCATCAGCCAAGACCAGAGGAACAGTGTAGGCTGCATTGGCCTACAACAAAGATGCATTTAATCACCTACCCTGATTAAAAAAGGATCCACAGGCAGATACTTATGAAAAGAATATAAGAAAATGGACCCATATATAGGGAACCTTTCTTAGGCACCCCCTCCAAGTTCCTGCACATGGAAGGTTTCAGCAGATAAGGTAGCATCACCACTTTCCTGACCTACAAATTCAGCTGCCACATGACATCTGGCATGTGTCATGTGCCACATGTCACATGACATGTGACAGATTCTTCTTTAAGCTCCAAACTCTTATCTTTCTCTGGACATTCAACCGCCTCCCACATTTTTCTGGGATTATTTAGTCATTGGCACAATTTCAGCAAAATGTTATCATCTTCCCCATTAGGACGCTATCGCCCCTGATTGCTGCAAAGCACATTGCCACCCCTCCCTGCTCTTCAGATCCGAGACACTCAGCAACATCTGTCTTTTTTGGAGATGTGGTCTTGACCTGCTGTTATCCCTCCTTTATTTTTTTTATATTTTTTATTATTATTATTATTTTTCCTGTACTGCTGTTTCTTCTTTTGGAGAAACTCTAGCCAGGCATGTGCAAGTCTACAGCACTGTCTCTCCTTTGTAAGCCACCCCTTTCTGTGGTGACTGTGAAAAAGATCTTGCATCAGCTGGACCGCTGTTGTGCCAAAACACAGGCCTCTTGCACTGAACGATGACTTCCTAGAATCCACTGGTCTCCATTCAACTCCTTCTTCCAGTTTACCTCTATTCATCTCTTCTCCTGTGTTTGAATCATAAGTATTTTGAGCCGTCTTTTGGGAGGGTTTGTAGAGTATTTAGCACAATGGGATCATGAATCCTATATAGCGAAGTACCAATTACAAAGGAGATGCGTATCAAAGATGGCTCTATAACTCCGCAGATTGAAAATATTGTAAGCATATCTGATTTTTTTTTTCTCAGATATTTGTCCTCAGTGGGGTTTTTTTTGTAAATAGTAAGATCTTTATTTCTGATTTTTTGTCAGCTCACAAATATGCCTACCCAATATATCCGTTTTAAGTATAAACCATCACTAAGCAAGAATATTTAGAGTGACTTAATTATATGTTGATACAATGGATAGTAACAGTTTTGGATTCACCACTACTATCTAAGAGGTCAGTATTCTATAAATCACTCCTGCAGCGTCTGCTATTGTGGCATAACAAGTACTATAAGACAGCCAGCACTCAGAGACATACATCTTTAGATTGCACCACAAGGAGAGTTGTTCTTTCAGAAAGCATTTGGAAACTTTAGAGAGGGGAGGTAAAGATCAGTAAAATACAATGGATACCAGCTGAGGTATCCCAAAAAAAAGTCAGCAAAGAAAGATCTTGGCAAGCTCCAAACTGGTGCTAAACAGATTAACTCCAGTTCCAGAGCTGTTCAGCCATGGCACAAGGCAGCCTACTTGATTTAATGTGCACTACGGAGAAACAGGTGACAAAGGAAAAGGAAGTCCCCCAAAACAGAATAGACAGAGGTATAAAAATCTGCTCCCACAATAAAATCTCTTCTATTGGCTTCCCAATATTTAGAATGAAGTTAAATGTTGGAAACATGAAGTTCGAAACCCTAACAATGGATTATTTAGTTCTTATTTATAACAACGTCTCATGTTGTTCTTGTTATCTTTACAATCACTCAGCCCCTATTTGAAGGCCTCTGCGGATCCCATCCCTCATGCCGAGAGCATGAAATACGTTGACTATAAATCATCTAAAAACATCCTAACACTTAATGTAATATTTTCTTGACTATTCCCTTACTCTTTTATTATCAATTATCCTCTTGCTACCCCTAAATCTTTCATTAGTGTGTGTATTTGCATCATGTCTCCTTTTATAAGCAGACCTCATGCTCAGTCATTAACAACCCAGGTTAGAAATTCAGGCTATTCTAGGGATCACCTTGATTAAAAATAAAATGTCAGCCATCCTGACATATTCTGTGAGCCATAGTTTTTAACAGTTGCAATTGCAGCAAATCAATTTCTTCTCCAAAGAAATATATGCAAGGTAAGTCCTAAAACACTATATAAGGTTAGAAAGTCAGCATTATTTTAAATGATTTTTATTTAAACTTCAATATTTCATACTTGGCCTATTTGATTATCTTGCCTTCACTTTCTCCCCAAACAGATCACAAGGTGTCCTGCTGCTGAAAGCTTTTCTGTTATCTTTAAATACTTCCTGTCTAGAGATTGAGAGTAGCATAAAAATTTTATCTGTGAGAGAACAAGGAAAGTTCTCAAAGCACATCGGTGCATACACATAAGCATTTCACAGAATCATTAACAGAATGGTTAAGGTTGGAAGGAACCTCTAGAAATCTTCTAGCCTGACACCCTGCTCCAGCAGGGACACCTAGAGCACGTGGCACAGGGTGGCATCCAGGTGGGTTTGGAAGATCTCCGGAGAAGGAGCCTCCCCAGTCTCTTTGGGCAGCCTGTTCCAGGGCTCTGTCACCCTCATGGGAAAGAAGTTCTTCCTCACATGGAGGTGGAACTTACCATGTTTCAGTTTTTAGCCTTTACCCCTTGTCCTATCACTGGCCACCACCGAGAAGAGTTTAGCCCCATCCTCCCTACATTCACCCTTCAGGTACATATTGATCAGATCCCCTCTCAATCTTCTCTTCTCCAGGCTAAATAGGACTAACTCTCTTAGGCTTTCCTCACCAAATAGATGCTCCAGTCCCTTACTCATCTTGGTTACTCTACACTGAACCCGCTCTAGAAGTAATACATCCCTCTTGTTCCGGAGAGCCCAGAAGTGCTCTGTTGCAGCTTGCGAAGGAATGGACTCCAGTGTAATGCACCGAAGACATTTTATTGAGCACGAGACCAGACTTATATACCTTATATCCGAATACAATATCTTACTTGTCTACAAGCATGCAAAGCACAGTTACTGAATAAACCAATAATCTAAAGGCTTATATTAAAACTATACAATCAGCTTCTTGGTCACGTAGCAGCCATACAGTTGCTCTTGTTCTGTCTGCTGATAGAACATCTGCACTGCTGTCCTTGATATTTGATATCTACTAACAAGACATCCTGTACTACTGTCCCAGAAGCAGGCCTCCACAGTCCTCCTTAATGTAGGAGTCTGGATAAGTGGACGTGAGCGTCACCTGAAAAATTAGGCCGAAAGAAGTCCCTAACTAGTTTACTCGGTTTATGTGAATTGATTCTCATCTGGTCTACTTAACTGGGGAAAAAGCATCCAAATAAGGTCAGACTGTAATTACTAGTAGTCTTTGAAGTCAGTCACTTTACAGGATGGTGAGGTAGGCTTTTGCCTGTGTTTACATTCCAGCTTCATCCTTAGTTTTGGGGAATGGACATAAGAGCCAAGTTGCCCACTGCAGGAACATAGCTACTGCTCAGATCCCCCTCTCCACGGAGACCCTTCTTGAAAAGTAAGATCTTCGAAGATGGAATATGCTCCTTACATAGTAGTCTGTGTTTATTAATGTCAGCATTAATAAATGCAGAGATAAATATCTACCGATCACTTGTGCTGAGTAAATCAGATCACTGTCTTCAGTGATAAGAGTTGCAAATGAAAAATTCCATCAATGAAACTGTATCAGCATGTCTTTCTAGTGACGGTCTAGTGATAGAAACTATCTGAAATAGAGTTTCTAGTGATAAACTCTGATCTAATTATCTTAAAATTAAAGTATTCCTTCAGTATATTATGTAGAATTAAGAGTTTCTATCAAGATAGGCAAGCTTCTTATAGTGTATATGCTATTAGTTAGTAAGAAATAGCTTTCTACTTTTTTAAATATTCAGTTTCTCCTCTACTGAATCTTTAAATCTTTGTTCCAGTAATTGATCAGCTTGTTTTGACATCAATGGTCAATACTGAGGTTATTGAGTGCAATAATTTTATAGTCACCTACTCAATTTTCCCCCATGTTTTATAATTAACCAAAATGTTAGCAGAAATTTCAGCTGGGAGGAAAGTCTCTTGTCCTTTTAGATTCACCAGCTGCAGAAGCTACCAAGAAAGGTCAAAACCAAAAGCAAATATATGTCTTCATATTTACATTTAAAAGAGGCAGCCCAAATGGCAGAGAGCTCTTTGTATTTGTTGAGCACCAAAAAAGCATCTTCTATAGTAAAGTGTGAAGGTGACTGATAAATAAAAAAATTGACATTGTGTCTTCATTTCTGTGTCTGTGTGCTTGTGTTTTTTTATGTGACTTTTTTTTTTTCTTCTGCAGACAAATGTCTTTTTGGTAACTTTTTTTTGATTCACTAACACATTTTCCTTGAGGCTCAAATTGCAGAGCTGCACTGATGATAAACTTGAGCAATTTTTTTATTATTTATTTACTGTTTTTCATATCAACAATCCCCAAATATCACCAGTTTTTAAATCAGCTAAAAAATCTGTATATACATAAACTTGGTTTGAACTTGCTTAATATTTCCCTCCATAGTATCAGAGCTGATTGCCTGAGCCACTTGTATCACGGGCATTGCATGACTGTGTTGTAGTGTGTGTAAAGCAGGTCGAGTCTTTTAGCCGCAGTGAAGGATAAAAGCATGAAACACCTGAACTGCTCTTTCAGTAAAAAGTTTTCAGAAGTTATTCTTCTCTGAATTTTCCATCCTTAAAATAGTTCAAAACTCTGACACCGCATTACAAAGCTGATTCAATTACTGCTACTTGTGATGTGGCAGGAAAGCTGATGCTTCATCTGTTCTGGCTCTGAGCTCCTTCCTCTCATGAGAACTGACATCGCAAACATCCCAAGTAGAAACATCTAAGGGAGCTCTAGGCTCAGCCCTGGTCAGCAAGCTGAGAGGATGCATCTTCATTTTTTTCAGGCTTTCTCATTGTTAGGAAGAATTTTAAAATACTGGCTTTGGAACACTGTTGCGCGGAGCAGAGCACGAAGCATCTTGGCCCTACAGAGATGAGCTCTTCCTACTCCTAATAGCAAGTCAATAGTTAAGTGACTGCATGCCCTAATCCTATCCTCTTTGATGGTTGTTTTAGTTTCTAGCCTTCAGGATTTGGAAACTCTTCTCCCTCTCTGCTGGAAATACCTCATCCTGCAAAAAAGGGAGCTCCTGTGGTACCTCAAACCCTCTATCAGTGCTCAGCAATCACTTCAGGAAGTACCATTTGAAAATCTGTGGATAAAAGTGCAAATAATATAATATGAATGTTGTGCTTTCTGATGAAATGCAGCCTCATAGCACTTCTCACTAAAAGACACTTTCTCCTATAGCTCTGCTTTACTCATTGTATCATTGGTTTCTGCTATCCTGTATCACCAAATCTCACATCGCAAGCAGGCACAGCCACTGAAGCTTGGTTGTCTTGGAAAAGTCCCTGTCATGGGTTTGACCTCAGCTTTGGATTTTGGATGGGAAGGACATAGATAAACTGGGGGGAATCCAGAGGTCACTAAACTAAGTGAACATTAAGTGATCACTAAGTTAAAGTCTGGAGTTGTATATGACATATAAGGAGATGCTAAGGGACAGTTTTATTTCAGTATGGAGAAAAAGAAAGCTAAGGAGTAGATCTAACTGAAGATTTTCACTTACTAACAGATGCTAAAGGAAAAAGGTAAGAGCCAGACTTTTTCAGAATTGCACAAAGAAAGAACAAGAGGCAATAGACATGAACAGCTACAAGGACACTTTGATTAGATAAAAATAAATATAGTTTCCCAATAAGGATAGTCATATGCTGGTGTAGGTTGCTTAAAAAGGCTATGCAATTGCCATTCCTTGGAGATACTCATGACTTAGCTGGATATGGCCCTGAGTAACTTTTAAGTGAGCCATGTTTGGGAAGAAGGTCAGATGACATAGACTCTGTCATCCTCTACATCCAAACTAAATTGTTCTATGATTCCATCACTTTACATTCTAGTAATTTATTTTAACAATATAGATCAGACTGTTCAGATTGTGCCAGTTGGCCTGTGAACCAAAGAATGGACCCTGGCACTATTTATTTCTAGCATAAAGCTTTTCTGCTCCAAAGGCTGGCCCCTGTGTGCCAGAAATCTTTCTTTTCTTTCGTTGCCTTCTGTGATTAATCACAGTGTCATGCATATATATATATATATTTATATATATATGAAAATGTGCGTCAAGAAGCATTTGTGGGGAAGAGGAAAAGATTTGTGCATCATTAAGCACTTTTTTGTTTTTGCTTTTTATTTTCCATGGAAAAATTTGAACAAATAATAAAGAAAGAAACAACAAAGATAACAAATAAACAAAGACAGAAAGAAACCAAAGCAGGCCTTATAGCAAGCTGTTGCTAATATAAAAAAGACACAGATCCAAACGATAATTTAAGTCTTTTTTTCTTGATAATTAGGACCTGACTTACTGAAGTAGTTAATATATACAATAACCTTTGTACCCTATCTTCACCCTAGAGGAACAATGACCGTGGTTCATAAGGCTCATTATGTGCTATGTTTGGCACCTTGTCAGCTGCATTACCTTTCAAAGAGCCAGGATTAAAGGTAACAGAATAGAAAATTTTCATTTATCCAGGTCACAGCCTGGTCAGTCTGAGTGTGTCCCCTGTATTAGGTTGAAATAAAAAGGTAGAGTGTGTGTCTCCAAATCACATGCCCTTTGGGAATTTATAAAGGGAATACTACCAACACACACACACAAAAAATAAAACAAAATAAAGAATGTTCAATAGCTTGAAAAAAACTGAAGTTCATTTCATTTTATTCCTTTTTCTTTTTAGCTGGCCTTTCTAGATTCTTATTAAAAGCGTAATTTAGTCAGAGACCCTCTTGCTTTTAATTCTAAATGTGTAGGTTGGACAGTACATATTGTTGGGATTTCAGAGTTACAAATGAAAAGCATCCACCTTCCTCTGACAGTGCAATCAGTGGCTGGCATTAGATATTGGCCTGACTTTGGCAGATTTTACAAGCTGTCTGCACAAGCCTATTAAAACCAAAGGATTTTGGATCCTAAATTATCATCCATCATTGGCTCCAGTTTAGACAGACTTGCACACTCTGATCAGCTGCTGCTTTTCAGATTCTGGTAGCCTCAGATAAGAAATAAAGTAAAAGTGACCCATGTCCGCATTTTGTACCCATCATACTGTCTAGATATGGCCTCTAAAAGAACTTCTGCATTTGACCATTCATTAGGGAGCAGGCTACCATTCACCTATATTGTTTTTTGGCAGCAGAGGACAGCGACTGTCCTCATAGAAGGATTTAAGCAAGCCTGAAGAGCTGGCTGAGTAGACCACAGCAAGCGAAATTCTTCTGGGAATGAAGCAGAGCTGGTTTCCTAACAAAGTCTATTGAACTTTGTGAGCTCAGGGTCCAGCCCAGACTTTTGTGGACTCAGGAGTCACACTGCGTGTAGATGTCTCAGGAGAGTTTGGACTGCTAGATAGTGAATACTATTTATGCCCTAGCATGTCATAAATACAAAAATGAAAACGCAAGGTCTTCTCTCTTAAAGAGAGCAGGGCTGGATGAACTCCATCCAGAAGTCTCAACATGGTTTCATGAATCTGCGGATTACCAACAGGTTGTATCCTACGTTACCTCTAGGGAAAACACTCTCCAAGCTCTTATTTTTCAGCTTAGGTCCTTTGTGTGAATTGGAATTACTAAAAATAAGCATGTATAGAACAATTTGACATCTTAGACAAAACTACCTTTGCAATTGTCACATGAGGTAAAACTGGCGCTGAAGGCTATATGAACATACCCGTAGTTGAACAGTCACACCAACAAGTTTACTTCAAGAACCTGTCATTTGCACAAACAAAATGGTGATAAGCAAAGATTTATGAAATCCAGCTGCAGCAAACAATTGAAAATAAATTTTTGAACAGCCTCCATTCATCAACACTTCTCTTTAAGGAAGCACATACTACACATTATGAAAAATGGCATCCAAGTGCTTGCACTTGGACATTCTCCCTCTGGATCATTACATTGCTATAGGGCCACTCAAAAAACAGCATTGCACTGTCTTCTTTCAAGATTTGCAGTACAATCTCTGCTTCCCTGTCTCGCTAACACAATGCCTGTGGCCTCAGGAACTTCTTTAGCTAATTCTTCCAGCATTCGAAGCTATACTTGAGGTATTATTCAGCTGGGCAAACCTGTAGGCATTTAGACATTCTAACTAATTACTTTCCTCTACTTTTATTGTTAATTTTATTGTCGCTGCTTTTAAGAGGCTTTTCCTACTTAACTAATTTCCATGCATTTTGTCTTCCTGAAATACTGCACTACAAGAAAAGGTAGCAGGCATCTTGTGTTTCCTCGTCATAATGCTCTATTTCTGAAGTTATTGTGCTTTCTTATTACTACTCCTCTTCTAGCAAAAGGCATTTAAAAACTCTATTTCTCCCCTTGATGCCCTGTAGCAAGAGCAGGTTTTCCATATGTAAAAAAGCTTAACTTGTCAGGCATTTTCAAGTTGCTCCTGGAAAGTCTGAGAATAAAGTACAGATGAATCTTATTCCTCAGATTCAATACCTTGTCAACATGCTTTTGGACAGGAGCAGCACGTTTGTTCCCAGGCAGTGTCATGTCACCTTCTCAGATCACATCAGTTATGATCTCCACCTATGCATCAGAGCTGTATTCTCACTTGTTTCTACTGCTAGCAGAAAAACATAGGATTTTTCTTGCCCATACATTCATACTGCATGAATAGAAGACATGATAAACCAAAGCGTTTCATTTATTCTTCCACTGCTGTGACACTGCTAATTGATCAAATAAAATGAAAAGGGCTAACAGGAATTAGAACAACACTGTTTGAATAAGAAAATCGTTGTTGAGAACATCTCCTGTTCAAGATCCTTGTAAATATCTGCTGGGAACTGAATTCACTTCAGTTGGATTTTACCCCAGGTTTCTGGCAATAACAGCTCAGTCATCCTAAAGCAGCTAATGTAAATAAATACACACATAGAAAATGTGTATATCGAGTTGTCTTTTGATGCCATCTCGATAGCAGTGCCTTGAACATCAATCTGTTTAAACAAATGCATTTCTTGCCGAGATATGTTTTTGAGTTTACTGATGCTTCTTTTCCCTGTGGCATGCACAAGATCCTTTTTAACAGTAGAAAGAAGTCTATTTGTCATAAGCAGTGAGTTTTTTCTCTCTGTGATAATTTTCTTAAGCATTTTTGCAGGCTTAAGATTCTGTGTTTTTCTTTTCTGGCCTTGGAAGAACAGTAGGCTTGCTTGGTATATGGGACTGAAAAAACACCCCACCTTGTCCCCTGCTGTATTCTCATCCAATTGCCTCCTCCTAATAAGCCAAGGAGTTTTACATAGTAGTAAACAAATATAATGAACTGATACATTTGAAAACAAAATGCAACAGTATTTTCTTTTTGGAAGCCTTTAAGACTGA
>NW_010577196.1:7804-18967 GCF_000705375.1 Tinamus guttatus | reverse complement strand
TGCCTGAAGCATTTTTTTCCATTGTTACATCTTTCAACAGTTACCAAGACAAAAAGAAAATGCTGCTTACTGATATAAAGAGATTTCTAATATTTAAACAAAACAGATAAGCTATTCTCCAAAACCCCTGTTGAAAATAACATTTCCAAAATGAGACTGTAATGTAATAAAAGTATTAACCAGGCTTGTTTCTTTGCAGACGATAAAAAAAATAATGAACAATGGTGACAAATGAGGACTGGGAGAATTTTACAAGCAAAGGAAAACCAAACCAGCTAGAGAGGAAGAAATCAAAGCATTATGAAAAAACCGTGTTTAGTGATGTGGACTTTCTCTTCTTATGCCATTGGCCCCTCTGTGAAGGCTCTCCCTGCTCCAATAAATTCCACTTTCTCCAAAAGGCTTAACCCAGCTGCATGTCTGCTTTGTTTCCTCAGAATGATGGATTCCCTTTTTCAAATAGTAGCTCTTAACACACCCCTGATTGCATCCCTGTCCCCAGGGTCAGCAGTAATACATGTGACAGGCTGACGATGTATTCCCAGCAGAACTTTGACATTGCTTGAAATAAGTCCCTATATGCCCATTTGTATGGAAACAAGTCTGTTACTTGACCAGGTCTCTTTTTATTCAGCTTTCCAGGTGAAACATTTCCCTTGCTGTTGCTCCTGGTGAGCTAGTTTTCCTGTGAATAACCCTGCAGGGTGATTTCTTGCTTCTGCTCCTGAAGGAAATGCTCTGGGAACAACAGGCTCTCTTTACAGCCCCAAAAGCAGGTGAGGTTTATGGTATTCGGCAAGACTATTATTATTTTGTCCTTTCCAGTATTAATCCTCATGGCATCCCAGGAGAGTCAGCCTTCTGTAATTCAACCCTTTGGTACTGATGGGTGAGGAATGATCTGTATGAAGCTCCACAGTTGCCTAACATATTGGCCTTCAGAGTTCAAAATTGGGTTATTGCCCATTCAAGCAGTATAAAGGAGCTGAACTGACACTGGGACTGAGAGAAGCCAGGAATAACAGTGTTACTTCATGAGCTGAAGACAAGAGCGGACAACAAGAAATGACTGTGTTGGAGCGTGGCCAGAATATGGCTGGGTTGCAGGTCTTTTTTTTTTTTGTCTGAGCTGTCTTGGAGAGCCATGGTGACCCTGGAAGAGTTAGCAAAGCCGAAGAGTCGCTCTGCCTTGCAAGCGGGGCACAAGGGAAGCGCAAAAAAAGACATAAAGCCGTCTGGGTGAACATTTGTTTCTGCTCAGCAGAGTTCAGATGACACCCAAAATCTAATACCCACTTAATCTTATGTTCTGTACTTTGAGACTTTCTCTGTTCATATACTGCTGCTGAAGAGGTATATGGAGGGAAAGAAGATGAGTAGTGATTACATAGGACCTGAAAATAGCATTGATTCTATCTATTAATGGGACTGGTGAATAAGCAACTGTGTTTCACTCCTTGTAGCCTCAATTTCAGGCCAGGACAGCACAGAAGTTGCTGTGAATCATAATTTTCTCATCTTCCTTCCAAGAAGCTCCTTGTCCTATTGTCTTCTCAAGAAGGATGGTGATGCAGTAGAGTTTTAATGTTGACTTATTTTCATATGACTCCATATAACTAAATCCATTGCATATTTCATACTTTTTGGAAGACTGCATCAGATAAGAAAGGAACGGGAATGCAAAACTTCAAAGTTTCAACTTCAAATCCTACTTTGTTTCATGCCGTCAGTTTTATCTCTGTGTCATTCCTGATGCCTTTATTGTTTATCGTACTTCCTTTACATAAATCTCACTGAAACTTCAAAAAGAAAACTTTTATTTTGCATTATCCCCGGATCTACCCTACAGCAAGTGTGGCACACAGCATCACACCGCGTGCAGCTAGAATAAGAAATTCATTTTGTTCTTCCTATAAGATTAATCCTGTTGGTTCCTGAGATAAGCACAAAAAAACAAAATCCTGTGGCTGTTGGTTCAATCAAAACCTAAACACCTTTCCAGATTTTCTGCCAGGCGATGTTAAAATCCAGAGGTTTATGCTAGGATAAATTTTAAGTTGTTTAAAATGTATCTCAATTTAAATGAATGAATCCCTTGATACAAGGTTTTCTATGACCAAGATAATGGAGCCGTTATCCTGGGAATTATTTTTAGAAAGAAATGATAGGAATGATATCTTGCTTTAAAATACTCATCACCAAGAGAGAAATCAGTGGAACAAAAAAAATCTGTAAAACAGAATTTAGAATTTTACACATATTTCTGCAGTCTTGCTATCACTGTCCAATTGATCCAGTGAGTTGAAAATAGAGATATTAAATGCTTTGTTCCATGTGTTTTTACATAGAGATGACCCTATTTATTTCTAATTTCAAAAGAATGGAGGTAGGATTCAGCTTTCATCAGTTCTGCTGACTGTAATGGAAGTATGAACCACTGAGTCTGCACAGCCCCCTCTTGGTAAAATGACCTGGAAACAGCAGATGATATGATGGGAATGTGAGTCTAAAGTGTGTGTGTGAACAGCACAAACAAACCTCTCTGCTCTGAGATGTTGCCCGAAATTGATAATGCTACAATGAAATTATCGATGACAAAGATCGCTTAATACCACCATCGACTAGATTCAACAGTAGCCCAAGACTTACCAAGACACTTTTGAGCAAAGGAAGAGTTAGCTTGAAAAGTTGTTCAAAAAAAGCACAGAAATGTGAGAAATGACATGAAACTTGAGCATGTGCTCAAGAGCCTTTGAAAGAGAACAGACCCTGACTAAAGTCTCAGGAAAAGCTTTCAAAGATCTTAACAGAAAATGGAAAAAAAAATCATTATTACATTTATGGTAGAAGAATTTCAGCAAAGAGCCAAATTTTACTGTAACCTGTCTTTTAACACCCACTGGATATATGGAATCTTTAACTCCATTACTGCTTTCCTTCAAATAGGCAAATATATGCCATTTCCTTTCCATGGTTTTAAAATACTCTCTTGCAAATCAGGCATGTAACATTCTTAGTTGAAAAATTGTGCATGCATTTTTCCCATAAAATATCAAGATAAATGGAAACAGAACAGCTATTTTCCAACACATTAAGAGGAAAAGAATTCTGAAAAAAAGAAATGTTTATATCCAGGATAACTGGAATCAAAAGTTGTAGTTCTTCCCATCCATCTGTACAAAATCAAATTTAGAAAAGTGTCAAATTAAAAAAATAATGCTCCAGAGTAACTAAATCTCTGATTTAGTTACCCACTAATTAGTGACCCACTTCAAAGTGTCAAATTAAAAAAATAATGCTCCGGAGTAACTAAATCTCTGTGACCCACTTCGCATTTTGTCCTATTGAAACATCTCCCTCACTGCTGTTTATCATTGTCATCATTGTTCTCTTTACAGGTCAAAAACAAACAAAAAAATAAAGAAAAAAAATAAAAAAGAAGTTCTCCTTGTCATTCTGAAATATCTTAAAAGGGAACTGCCTTCCAGCAGGTGAATCTCCATCTTTTTTGAGCATTGGCAGCTAAAATTATTGCTTGCAAAAGCTCACAATGTTTTCTATCTACCAAACTCTTAGGAACACACTGGGGATCCTCCTGATTTGTTTATGTGAACTTGTTTTCCTGTTACCCAATTGCTTTACATTTACCTTTCAAAACCACTCCTGGCTCACATCATTATCTTATTCTTGAAAAATCCAATTTAGTTAAAGAAAGGCCTATTTTAAAAACGCCAGGGAAAACAGTATTTTATATTAAGATTCAAATCCTTATTTAATTAAGGTCACTGCAAACCTTGGTTATTTTAACATCCCTATAAAACTCCTACAAGCATCAGAACTTTTTTTTTTCCTTTGAAATCCTGATTTAATTCTTCCTTTATTTTCATCTGCCACTAAAGAAAAAGCTTACCATAAGTAGAAAGCTCCTCAATAATCTCCAAATCTCCATGGGGAGCGCTTGTGCTACGGTGCTCTCTCTGATCTTGTAGCTTTCCTACTGATCTTACAGTTTTTGGTCTTTTTACTCATAACATTTTCTACAAAGCTCATTGTTCCTATTTCAGTATATCAGAGTAACAGATATGAATTAAAGGTGGAAGGAAGATCATGTTCTTTTATGCTAGCTTTGAAGAAATCTGCTGGAAATAGCCACCAATTCACGCAGAGAAATATTTTTATGCCATTCTTACAGCATGACCTTCAAAGAAAGGCAAAACACCTTCTTGAAATACCTGACACTGGATGTAAACTTGTCTCAACGAAACACGGCGCTCTCGGTTTTGGTCAACACCTAACACGGGAAGAAGTATCATTCCTATAACGTTAGTTCAAGTCCCCTCGTGCAGCTTTGAAGGCTTCACTGGGTGAAGGTCGCCTTTGTGGGACCAGACTCAGGCTGAGCATCTCTGGCTGTTGCAGCAAAGCCACTTTTTGTGCTTTGCCCTTTTTGTTATCTCAAAACGATTCTGCACAATTGGCTGGTGGCCCCCGTTTCTGCGGTGGTAGGAGAGGAGAACCCGCTGCAATTTAATGATGTGCTGCATGGACAAAATGCTTCATTTCATTTGCTTTGAGCCTATTGCCTTTTAGTTGATGCCTTCCAACTTCTGTGTAACCAAAAAAAAAAATCATAATTTACTTCCTTTCACCCTTTCCTTGCCATATATGATTCTATTAGAGTTCTCCCTCTTCCAAGTCAAATCTTTTTAGCCTTTTATTGCCTAGAAGTCTCGTAACTGTTTTTTTTTTCTGCCTTTCACCAAGCCTTCTTCTTTTTCGCTGTTTCCTCTGAGACCGAGCACCAAGACCATGGACTGTGGGAGTGTAGGCAGCAACATGACGCTGTTTTCGAGTTCAGTTCCTTTGCCTGCAGTTCTGTGTTTCTGAGTGTGACTGATCTCACTGCAGGGGTCAGAACAAAATGAGATTGAAACTCTGCCATATCCAGCTGATACCGCCTTGCATCCAGCTTTGCACTGGTTCACACTCTTGCAGTTTTGAGTTTTGGCTGGTTTGCCTGTGGCACCGCCGCTCCCCATCCCTCCTCATACTGTCCCTCCATGTAGTCCCTGCTTAGCCTTAGCACATCTCCACTGATGCCTGACTCAACTTGCCCACCCCAATCCCAAGTTTGCAATCCTCCTGAGCCTTCTCCAAGAAAAGCGGGGGAAAGCTATGAATGAAGGGGAGAGCATCCGACTTGCGCGTCCTCTTAGGGTTCAACAAGATAAACACTTGGCCAGGTAGTGCTCCACTGAATCAGACTGCCCAAACCGTGGTGCCCCTCATGCTTGATGTATAGGACCTCTTGGCCAGAAGTGCCTGTGAGCATCTCCTCACTCGAGACAGGCTGACCTGAAAGGCTCCCACAGAGCAGGAGCTCGTACCGGCTACAAAACCCTGAGCATTTTTTGCCAGGGGATGCTACAAGGCAAATGCTTTGCTGACAAGAAGAAAATATCAAAGCCACCTCATGTTTTTACCCCTAGGGTTATGAAAGTGGAAGAGGAAAGCAGAAAATAAGCATTTTGCTTTATTTGGAGAATCCTTTGAATCAGGATGGCAGAGACGGGGCAAGCTATTTATTAACCTCAGGCTTTGTGTATTCCTTATCACACTAAAATTAGAATCATCCTCTTTCTGTAGTCACTGAAGTCATGGCAAAGCCCTTGACACGCAGGTTACAGATTGAACAGAAATAGCACCAAAAACTGCTTGGAAGTGACTAGCTAAAACTTCGTAATCCAAACACAGAGACGAAATAACATGTAATAACATCAATCTATTATCTTGCTTTATTTGACCGTTACATTAAGTTAACAAAGTGTAGAAAATAAAGCCTGCCTGTGATGTCATCAGGCTAGTTCATGTGTTTAAAGGGAGAAAAAAGGAGGAGGCAGAAAAGAATGAAAATAACCAATCTATTGTTCCAATACAATGACAACTAAATGGCCCCTGGTGTTAAACCGAGCCAGTATTAGGTTTTTGGGTATTTTTTTTATTGCTTCATAACAAATTGTTATATATGATCAACATATTAACTCAGCAATACTACTCAAGAACTTACACAGACAAAATTTACAGGTTCACTCCATAAATTTTCTCATGCAATGTTGACTGTAATTCCTGGACGCTGCACTGACACACAAAGAATTTAAAACATTTATGGACAGCAACACTCAGATATCCTACTGTGATTTACCACATTGAAGCAGTTTATGAACTCTCCCACCTCTTTGACTTCTCAGGTTCATTAATAACCTTACTTGGATCTCTCCTGACACATCTACTGATTGTCGTTTAGTTACCTAGGTCAGACTTGGAGAAGTAGCTTCTTAAAAAGGAAAAATACATGGAGTATTTCTAGCATCAGCTCAGTATTATGACATTAAATGCAAACACTATTTTATTGCTGATGCATTAAAACAAGAAATACAGCACACACTGAAAATTGTATTTGAATTAATTTCTTAATAGGACATGCTTCCAGGACTAGAAATGCCTTTGTATACAATGAATCCACCCAAACTTTGAGACGACTTTTCAAATTCAGTTATTTCTGTCAATATCACTAAAAGTCTATTGGTATCTTCCTAAATTTAATTCTTTTAGAAATAAAAAGTCTACAAGATGAAAATGAAGATCATAACACCCTAAAAATAATTTAAAGGCAATTTCCTCATATATTTCCCCTGTGGTTATTTGGTATATTTTAATTTAATTATTTTGAGGTTATGAGTTTATTACTTTATTCTCGACAGCTCAATATCATAACCAAAAATATATTATTCTGAAGAATGGTCTACAACTGAAATAACAGAATTTCTTTCTTTCTTGATCTGCAAGCATTGCAAAATGAAATCTCTCTAAAACTTTCATCTAATATCTGAGAAAGTAAAGCTGTTTCTTTCATAACAAAGATTTACTTGGCATCTGCACATGCCACTGCATTGCACCAACTTTGGACTGCAGATCCACTTCATTAGGCTCTGAGTTTCACTATATGTCAGTTCTTTACAAGTTGATTTCAGTGTATACAATGCCACAAGTGCAAGGAGGCAGTACTCCTTGCCTCCAATAATAGACACATGTTAAGGTAAGCTAGTATGAACATTTTAATTAGGATTTTTTTCTCATAAAATCAGATATCAGGACTAAAAATGACATTGTAAGGAAATTTTAAAACATTTTTGCTAGTGAGTTAGTTAATCTGTTCTTGAATATATAAGATAAATCATAACTTAACTTCATCCCTTGACCTCTCTTCCAAAGCTCAGTTGTTCCACTTGTACAGAATGCCTAGTCTCAACTTCCTCTTTGGCTTCAAGATTTGATTTCTTTTTCTATCATCTTCTGAGACTGTGAATAATTCCCTTCCTTCATTTACATTATTATTGCTTTTAAGCTATTTATAGACTAATATAATTTACTCTCAAACCTTTCCTCTTCTGGGCTACTTTGTTTAACCCTGTCATTTTCTCCTCTTTGCTTCTGTTGCTTATAGGTGATAATTTCTTTTCTTCTCTGCTATGTATGCTCTTAGACTCTCTAAATCTTTCCTAAGTCTTAAGAAGTACGGGCAGCTGGGCACATTCTTCTCTACATGCTCATCAGTCTAAGATAATGGCGTGTAATTCAGTATAAGGGATGTTCAGATGCTTTGGAGGAACATTTTAAGTGTTGTAGATTGCCTCCTGGAAAGTAAAACCCAAGGGCAAGATACCTTTCTTGATATGTCTTGCAGGACCGGTGCAGAAAGAGAGAGATATTTGAAGTAACTCCTGATTTTAGGTGCTGAGCCTCTCTGTGGCCCCCTTTTCAAACTGCACATTTCAACCTCATACCAGCTGCCAGCTTCCACTATTTCCTAGAAGTTCAATATCTTCACTAGCATAGCATGGTAAAACTAGATGTCAGTTTTAGTTCAGTGCAATCTCATTTTTATTTGGTATTTCACAAATATCCTTATCATTTTGTGCAAAAACTAAGCAATCGATTGTCAAATTTTCCTTTAGTGTCTTCATCCAAAATACAGAGTGAAGGTCCATCTTATTGATTCAGGGAACCTACTAAACCTTTGCTATTTATTATCATGTAAGACTTTCCTCTAGGCCTTATGTATGTCACTTGTTTTAATATTGAATGTCTCTAAAAACAGCTCTCTCTGACAAACTGCGTGGCAATTTTCTAGGTTTCTTTTTTCTTTATCTTCTAGAGATACAAAATTACAGTCAGTGATCAATACAAAGCACATTATACATCAGTGAAGTCTTTTAGATCCAGATATAAAAAAAATGAAAGTATGAAATCATTTAACCATACCTTGTATTTCAAAAGAATATGTTTTGACCTACAGGTCCCAGAACTATTCCACCATCCAGAAAGTGAAACCGAGGCACAACTGAAGAAATGAGGATCCCTCCAAAGAAGAGTATCTGAACTAATAAAGAGAGAATATGACTCATCTTGAAAAGTGACATAGACATGGGAATAACAATGAAAGGTCCATATAGAATGCAGAATGGCTCAAGGTTATGTGGAAACACAATGATTATAATAAATATCCTTCCCCCTTTTTGCAAAGGCCTGAGCTCAGCAGCTCTCCAGAAATTCTAGTTTCAGATGGCTAGAGATCCTTCCTTAGGGCTGAAAGATCTACAGACACACCTAGAGAGATGTGGACAGAGAGGAAACCACCCAATCATCCATTGATCCTGGGAGAGGGCAGAGAGAAAAAAAGAGTGCTACAGTGAATGTTATTTACTGAGAGCTTCTACTGTGGAGCAAGAGCCATCTGGGATCACCCTGAGCTCACAAAAAATATTTTTAAAATGGCAAAGAAGCCTCTGTAAGAGAGAAGAATGGAATCACCTACAAATCCTATGGTGACTAGGTGACTAATTTGGATCCAATTTCCAGAAATGTGTGAAAGCTACTGGCAGGAAGAAGAAATGGAAACGTAAGCGAAAAATAGTTGAAATCAAATTGCAGAAGAGCTGAGTGCCTGCTCAGTTAACAGCAATTCAGATTTGGTCTCTGAACTAAGATCACCCTGTTCATTGGATGTGGAACATCCTCCAAAAGATACTGTCCAAACACAATCATTCACAAGGCAAGTTCCATGAAAGAATGAATTCCACTGGCATTGTACCTGCCAATTCATTAATCATATTCTCTACATATGTTCACATTACCTTACTGTTTCCCTTCATCTCTGTTGATCAACTGTTTATACTGCAGAAAGGGACTGCAGGGATAGACCAGTAAACACCCAATTAATTTAAATCTTTATGATATTATTGTATAAAAAAGCTTAGCATCACTACAGAGTAGCTATAAAAGAGTTCATTTGGGCATGGTGGACAATACATGCTAAACACAAGGAATGAAAGCATAATAAATGCACCGTGCTTTCTATATCTTAATTATACTGTTAAATACTAAGCAGGAAAACAATTGATCTACCTTAATGAATGCATTTTTTCTTTTAAGGAACAATTTAAAAGATATCTTTAATTCCTGTAATCTTTTTTAATGAACAATCAACACAAATCAATTGATTTGAAATTATCCTTTTCTATATAATTTCAAATTCTTCTTGAAGAAATCACATACAAACATAAAAATAATATCTTAAGAATTAACAATCTGCTTGCACAAGACTGCTCATTTTTGTTCTATAATGATGTCTCAAAGTGTAAATGCAGAAAAGGAGAGGATGTATATAATTATTGCTTAGATACAAGCAACTATTCTGGCTGCCTAACCTATTTTGCAGAGCTTTTTGAGGTGTGCTCTTTCTCCATTATTATACAATGAATGCACATGCTTGTCCATGAATTTACAGTGAATACACACTGATCGAACTATTTCTAATCCTTTTCCTTCCAGGCCTTGCTGCTTAAGTACTAGACACATCTGTACCTGTAAGGGACATCTGTTCTCTATGGTGCATCCTTTCTCATGACTTCTCTAATTTTGAGATAGTGTTCTTATTTAGGAGTGAGAAAGGATTTTCCACCATCCTTTATGTTTAATACTGATCACATAAAAGATGGTGGAAAATAAACATAAGGAAAAAGAAAGTTGGTTAGCATTCAAGAAGTCAAACGTCTGCTCATTGCTGTCAGAATATCATTGTGTTTTCAGATGGTGAAGCCAAAGAGATGGACAAAATACTATTTCATCCTCCTTGGCTTCTTTGTGACTAGTTCTATTCAAGTTCTGATTTTTGTTACACATAAATTCATAATTCCCATTTTTAAATGAAACTAATATTTGACTAAACTTTTTCCCCTCTAACTCAGAAATGCGGTCTATCTGTGACATATGTGTGATCATTGCTCTATCTCACCTTGACTAAAATAAACTATTTTTGAAAACAGAAGGATTGAAATCAAAGTGGTTTTAAGATGGCTTATAGCCACAGGAGTTTGGAGGAATATGTTTTCATAAAGGATAATAAGTGGAGCTTAAGTTGCTATGTTTCTCCTGTGGGTGATTCAGTACCTTGATAAATCAAGCTCCAGCCCCAATTTGTCCTCTAAGGAATCCTTTCTCTCATGCTCCAATTCTCCAGGGATTCTAGGAGGAATCCAGGGAGATAAGCTTTAGTAGAGTGAAACTGGCCTTGTGAACATTTCAGTGAACATTTCAATTTTCAGGAAGGGAA
This sequence comes from Tinamus guttatus, assembly GCF_000705375.1. Next base: position 8,295 of record NW_010577196.1, on the reverse strand, counting down.
AATATCATTTTTTGAGTGCTCGAAAAAAAATTAGCAGTTTTTCAAAGGCTCCCAAGTGAAGCTAAAATTTTTATACAAATGAACCATCACTGTTGCTTCTTCCTCTGAGTAATTATAATATTTTCCCAGCTCTAATCACATTGTTTTAGCTAGTACAGAAATAAAATACATAGTACATAGGACTACAGAGTAAAATAAAACTGACATCATGTTTTAATTTATTTACAGAAAGAGGAATTTGAGACAATATGATTGCTTGTCATCCTCAGATTTTCATTTGCTGTACATGAAATGAGCCTTCACACTTCCAGCTGGGTTTCATTCATTGCTGTCAAATCTCTATGTGCAGATATGGTATACGTCCTATAGGGAGGAAGCAGAGAAGTTATATTGGTTGAAACAAGCTCATGATTAAGTTCCCAAAGATGGGAAGTGATTTTTCCAGAAAATTTGCTCACTCTACAGGCCCAGGAAACCTATCTTTCATTCAG
>NW_010577190.1:0-20116 GCF_000705375.1 Tinamus guttatus | reverse complement strand
GCCCGCTCCACCATCGCCCACGTCCCCTCTGGGCACCTGTGCATTCCCAGGCCACATCGCATCGCATCCCCCCCCAGCCCCTCATGTTGCATCACACACACACACTTAGGAAATATAATATTTATTTGGGATTTAAAAAGAAAAGAAACCCACACCTGTAATGCTGGATGGAGCAACGCACCTCCCTCCAGGCCCTGGGCCACCTGTGCCCCCTGGGGAAGCCACGTGGCCTGCGGGACGAGCTATGGGCTATAATGTTTCCTTTTTGGCTCATTGCAACATGAAGGAAAAGCAGATGCTCAGTTGAAACTGAGCGTTTGCTGCCTTGGGATTAGGTGGCCGGGACGGTGTCTCCTCCTGGCTGGCCTGGATCCTGTCCACTCCTTTGCACCAGCTGAGCATGGGGCAAGTCTAGTCTTTGCTGCTGCAAAGACCGTGAGCACCGACGCAGCCTTCAGGGATGTCCGTGTTGGGCTCTTTCCTCACATCCTCGGTGTTACAGGGGGTCAGTGGGTATTTTGTGTCACTGGTTGGGGATGCAGATATTCAGTGGGCTTTTGTGCATCAAATATCTTTTTCTAAGGCTGTCTGTGATTGTCAGGAAGGGTACTTGAAAGGCACGGTGTCATTTCCAGTTCTTAGAATTCATAAATTGGCACTAAGTTGCTAAACGCTGCACCTGGGACCCTGTGGCATGAAGAGCAGCCCCTGTCCCGGCTGTTTGGGTTTTGTCCCTTTTGGGACTTTGGGCTCATCCTGCTGCTCTGAACGGGACCCCAGCGTGGTCTGTCTTCCTGGGAAGAGACTATTGCAGCATCCAGCCCCCTTATCCCAGAGGGACCGGCACGGATCCTTGGGGAACTCCAGTGACACTGGCAATGCTGGTGCTTGCATCCTTTTCCATCGTGTTTCCATGCTGGTATTTTTTTGGCAATACTATCAGAAAATGGGGGAAATGCTTTGGCAAATGGGGCAAAAAGCTGCCAGTTAACCCTGTAAGTAACAGGGCCCTTTTTTATTGCCTCATGAGGCCACATTTCATTGGTGAATTAATAAGAATAACTGAACTATTTTAGTGGTTAACTGGGAGCAGTATATTAGCAGCAGCATTAATAAGTGTGGAGTGACAGGAGACTTGTAAGAGTCAGAAAATGAGATACAGTATTTATCCCCTGTGCAAAATCTCTTTTATTATTAAAGGCATTGGGTTAACTAGGGATAGATTTAATACTCCAGCTCAGGTTTTATTGGATAATTAGCTGCAAGCAATCCCAACCAGCGGGAATCTCTGGAAATCCACAAAGCCACGAAATGAAGAGAAGGAGAAGGAGATGGGTGGCAAGGCCGCCCTTGCCCTCGCGCCCCTGAAGCAGATGGTTCACTGACTTTCCATTAAATATCTCGCCACCCACTAGCTTGTGTATGGCCAGGTCTGTACAAGGAAGAATAAAAAAATGCATCGGTCGTGTAATTGTGACCATCTTTCTCACTTCTAGCTTTCCAGATAAAAACATGTAGCAAGAAAAATGAATTTTAGACATTTTTTTTTAAGAATTGGAATAAGAATTAAAAGCTGGGATTTGACGTGCCCAAAGGCCCTGGAGATGTTAAAGTGTTGACAAAGGCCGTGCAGGATGCCTGTGTTTTGGGGTTTTTCAGTGTAAAGCAACTTCCTTAGGCTAATTGTGCAGAAAAAGAGCAGAGTGCTGCAGTTTTCTCTGCAAAATGGGGCGATTGTGCAGCAGCGCTAACATTTACCAACTATGGAGTCTGCTTATTTCCCCCATTTTTTATTATCAGCAAAACTTTAATTACAGTTTACCTACCACCTTCTGCCTCCATTTACAATGCCATAAATTTTCTTTCTCCCTATGCAAGCCACATCGCAAACAGTGCAGGACTTGGGCAACGGGCCTTATTGATTCCTTGAAGGAATTATAACGGCATTTGTTCCAAGGAAAACGCGACCACGCAGACATACTCACGTGCCCACCAGATATTAAAACGTCCCTTCTCCCTCCCCAGTCAATTGCCCACGTTTTATTGAGTGACCAACTCCACACTGGAAACAGGGCACGGTTATTTTAAAGCAATGGATAGAAGTTGCAAGGAAGAAAAGTGGGAATGGGAATAGTGACCAAATTTGTTTCCGGATGTCTCCAGAAACAGCAGAAGGATTTTTTTTTTCTTCAGGCATTTAAGGCTATTTAAAAACAGAACGCAGGAAAAAAAAAAAGGTGGTTGCTTAATGAGTTAAAAAGTTAATGTGAAATTAACTTGCAGTGTTTAACTGACTTTTCGAACACCAAGAAAAGATGGGGTTGCAAACAGCGTGTTTGCAACGTGCAAAGGGCTGCAATCGCTGGGCTCCTCGCTGCTAGAAAGGAAAAAGGAGCTGTGAGTGGAGCAACCAAAATATTTAAAACATGTTGCCTGTCAGATTACTGCAGCTTGAAAATATATACTTTGAAGTCATTAAAAGCATCTGAAGGTGAAAATTTGTAGTTCTCATTTAAAGGCTGTGTTAATTTGTTGTTAATATTCAAGGACTTAATTAATACCGTAACTGATGCACCATCTGGTTGACCTCAGAGCTTAGTGTGCTTAAGTGTGCTTCGGATCCGCAAATAATTTTGCTTAAACGTGACGGCCAAATTCTCATCTGGTGTCAATTACAATAAGGTGAAATCGGGAGAGCTGGGCCCCTCCTGAGATCCACCCTGGCCTGGGGTGGGAGATGCTCTTCAGCCTCACGCTGCTGGAGGGGGCCTTGCAATTTCGAGCGAGGGAGAAACCAGCTGAAATAGCATCAACAGGAATAAAACCAAACTTTCCAAGTGAAAACGAGTGAAATGCAAGGCGTGAGACGTCGCTATTCTTAGCGTGGTGATAAAGAGATCAGCCAGAAGCCCGATGGGATTCATTCCATCACAGAGCACCCAAGGAAGCGCCGTGGCCGTTTGGCCCCCCTTGCCCCTTCGAGAAACGAGGAGGCTCCTCCGTGCTGGGGCCAGCCGGGAAGCCCTGGTGATGGGCATCTTTATGGCAAAGATCACGTCATAACTCTCAAGGGTTCGTCCTAAGCAAGAAAAATGTCCCTGTTCTTTTATAATGACAACTATTGAAGGCCAATAATTATGATTTATCTGCAGAGTTAAGCTGGAGGAATATTCACAGAATATTGAAGGGTTGTAATTGGTGGAGAGTAAGCCTTATTTTAAGCGTGCTGGGTCATATTTCCCTCCGTAATAAGGGGAGGAAGAAAACTTTGCTGTGGGAGTGAATCTGCAACGTTTCTGCTTTATGCTGTAATCTGACCCAAGGCAGGGTCCTGCAATGGTGTCATGTGAAAGCCTGTAATGTAATACATGACATCCTACAAATATAGATATATCTTAAGGGGAATAAAAAGGCAGAACTGAGGAGCACTGGTTTATTCTACAAAACCTCTCTGAAAACGGGGGTAACAGAGTTGGGCAGCTGGCAGCAATCCTGGCACAAGGTGCAACATTCCCGAGAGCTAAAATGCCTCTTTCTTCCTTGCAAAATGCTGCTTTTGGGGATAACACAGTAGTGTTGTGTATTCACCCAAACACTCCTGCCTGGTCTGGAGGCTGGGGTGGCTGAGGGCAGGAGCTGGATGGTTTTTGGCTGAGAACCTCTGATTTTCAGAGAAGCAAATTTGGTTTCTTTCGGTAATGTTTGTGGGGTTTCTTTTTGTGTGTGTGTTTTACAATTAATGCAGTATCTTGTGCTTCTCTTCTCAGTCTGAGTGACCCCAAGGATGAATTCAAGCTTTGCAAAGTGTTTTGTGGAACATGTAGGGTGCGATGCTTGGCTGTGGCGCTGGATGGTGTTTAACCATGGAGAAAGGGGGAGATGAACGTTGGAAACCCAAGCAGGAGGTCAGTGCAGTGCAGAAAGGGGGATTACGGGACAGGGATTACCCGGGGGAATGAGCAGGGCCGCTTTGCTCCAGAATTTGATTCAAAATTTCAGCTTCCAGCACCTGCTTTTGTTTTTTCTCCTTTGAAAATCAACAGCACCCCCGTGCCTATAAAAGATTCCATCTCAGCCGAGTCTTCAGCCCTCATTAAGGCACCTCTCTCCTTTTATAATCAATAATTATAACGGAATAAATCAAACAATAAACTTTACAGATTGTAAGAAAAGGAGAAATATCATGCCTTGTTCCCTTAAGGGATTTCAGTTTATACTCTTAAGCAGGAGAAAAACGTTTCTCAATGAATTACACTGTTCTTGCCCCAAAAGGTTCTCCTGTGCTTGCAGGGTGGTAGATAGGAGAGCCCAAACCCGTCAGGAGAGCAGTGCTGGGGGAGCAGGGGGGCTTTGCTCCTGTTCTTGACATGGGAAACAAACCAGAGGCTGCCCTTATAGCTGCGACAGAAGAAAAAGAGGCCACGGGATGAGCAGATTTGGAAAAAACAAAGCAAAACAAAAGCAGAGAGCCCCATGTTGACAGTCCCCAAAGTGCTTCAGGGCACTCGAGCAAATTAACTGAAGTGAGCCTAATACCCGCACGTTGTGTGCTCACTTGGTGGCTAATCTAAAAATAACCAGCACGAGGCCTTATCTGGGGAAGGCATTTACAAAAACCATACAAGGAGTGTTTGCCTTGGCAAGCCACGCGTTCTCCTGTGTGTTGATGGCTGTTTAATACCTTGTGCTACAGTGTAAACCCCAGAAAGCGCTGGATTTAGTCAACCTCGAAGTTTAGAAGCTCCAATAAATAAAGCATGCAGAATATTAATGTAAGGTTAAAAAAGAATCAAGCTTCAGTGTTTCAGCTGGATCTCGTCCTTGCTGAGATATGTTAAGGCACCTAGAGATTTTCTACAGGGAGCTTGGAGGCCAAAAACAGGTAATTTGGAGTGGCAATAAGGTAGGTGAGGACTGCATTATACCCATAACACACGCTTGAATGGCAACAACACGCTCTGCAGTTTAAAATCCTTGAAGATAAAGAACAAGGGTATTCTTGGAGTGCTGTGCCCTTAAAGTTCCCCGGAGTTTCTATCTGGAAATGGGTAAGGGCTGCGTGCAGGACCTCTGTGCTCTCTGCGGCTCAGCAACCGGGGAAGCCACAACGGAGCAAGTCCACTGTTTTGCCATAAAACATGTTTATAGCAATAGAATTATCAGCTCTATCATATTCATTTAGATTTAGCATAACTAAGTGTCATGTAAACTCAGCGTACAAGGATATACATACGGATGAGACTCATAATTTCAATATACAGAAGTAGCACAATTTACCCCCAGTTTTTGTGACAGCAAAGCGTTTCCATTAGTAGATGAATCTGGTTTTCTTTGTGATAGAAAATTGCTGCAAACAGAAACTTTCTTTTCTTTCTTTTTTAAATTCAATAACTTGTCAGGGAGCTGCAGCTCACAGAGCCGTCCTGCACCCCTTCTCTCTTTGGGACATCTGCTCTGAATCCACCAGGACGATCGTGATCGGCAGCTGCTGCAACCTATGGGTGTTGGGTGCACAAAAATAGGTTGTAGGGGTTAAATCTGATCCTGTTTTCTGTGTTCCTGCACAAGTGCAGGCTCACCTGTGGGCTTTGTTTTCCAGCCAGTTGCAAGGATAGCTCAATGGTTTCTGTGCAGCAAAGGCTCAGGGCATGTTTCACCTTCTCTCTTCTCTATTTGTGTACAAGGGACTTATTCTATAACATAATTCACTTTTTTTTTTTCTCCTAGCTCTTTTAATTGTTGGAAATGTAAAACTAGATCGGATAGAAGCCTCAACCTGATGATTTATGGTCTTTTGATTCTTGGGGATTTTGTAGATGGAGATAGAGGTGACAGGAGAGCCACGATGCTAAGAGGGCAGCAAGGGGAAGAGCAGATGTTGGGAGATGTCTCCAACGCTGATCAACCAGTGTTACCTGGAAAGGGGTTTGCATGGTTGACAAAAACACCCAGTGCATCTTCAGCTACTCCAGGGGCAGGTGTCTGGCCTTGAGGCTTCTTGCATGAGACATCTCTGCTAATGTGTGTGTCTTCGTTGACTGGGTAATTGTCAGCACCTCAACCAGGCATTTCCCTGCTTGCCCCTTCCCTTCTGCTAAGCAACGAACAGTCTCCCAGTTTGCTGCCATGGGCTATGGAGTAATGAAATGTTCACAGTGAGGTTTGCATTTCATGGAGGTGAAGTTCCCCCCAACACCAACCCCATGTCTGCATCTTGGGGGAGAGTCAACAGAAGGCTGAACTGGCTGAAGAACCAGGAACCCTTTATCTAGTTTTGCTAAGCAGCAGCCTCGTGAATGCTTTGCACTTATATCCTGCCTTGTCTCTGTAGCTCCCAAAACACTCCATGTGCATTAAGTACCCTTTAAATGTGAGTCATGGCTTGAGTCAAGACACAAGCTGGGAGCACAACTCACAGCTCCCAACACACTCATGAGCTGAACCCTGGGCCAGCAGACTTTAATTGCACTGGGCTCGTTAGGGCAGGCATGAGCTACAGATTTGTCAAATGGTTTAAAATGATGCAGCTGACTTCAGACTGAGATAAATAGCAAGCAAACACAAGCTGTAGTGTAGGGATGAACACACTGAAGTGGGTTGTGTTTCTCCAGCCTTATAACTGTGAGTTTTGTTCCCCTGTATGGCTTTTCTCCACTTCCTTCTGAGGGCAGGCATGAGCTACAGATTTGTCAAATGGTTTAAAATGATGCAACTGACTTCAGACTGAGATAAATAGCAAGCAAACACAAGCCCTAGTGTAGAGATGAACATATTGAAGTGGGCTATGGCTTTTCAGCCTTATATCTGTGAGTTTTGTTCCCCTGCATGGCTTTTCTCCACTTCCTTCATGCAGTGATGGAGGTGTGTGGCTGTAAGTGGTTTTATTTCTTTTGAGAGTAGCCTAACTCTTTGTGTAACTGTAATCTGAGCCAGCACTTCAAATCCCCTTTGTTTAATTAACTGACTCCTTTCTATTTATTTTATCAGTTTACACATTTATTTATGTTGTTTTGCATTACTTTTATCAAGCTAGTGTTTTTTTTTTTTCTTCTCCTGCAGCTAGGACAATCAAATGATGTATGGAATGCATAATGCTCTTTGATTAATATTAAATACAGAGAACAAATGCATTTGAAATAACATCTTTGTTTCCTGATAGAATCAGTTGCTTGTGGGGCTGGGGCTCGTGATGGCTCCTTGTCAACATGTAGATTTTTGGGAGTTAGTCAGAGGCAGGGGATGGTGGGAGATGTTTGTAGCCCTGCTCCATTTTTCCTTTCCCCTGCTTTATTCTATGTATGCTTTTTCCTAAGTCAAGCCAGGTTGTGATGTGCTGTAACACCGTCTTGCTGATCTCCTACCACATTTTAGCTGGTTGCTGTTGCTAAATGGTGTGATGTGGAGTTGTTGGCCTTTACATGGCAGGAAATAAAGCCTGGAAGGATTCACCTCCCTGTGCTGCTCCTGAATGTCCAGGGAATTCTCTTAGCACAGCTGCTGCACAGTGTGCCCCAAGGATGCAGTTAAACAGCCCCTCACCAGGGCTTGGGGTCCTGGCAGAGCCTTTGTGCCTCTCCTGAGCACAGGTGGGTCCCACAGAGATGTCCCTCCATGGAGGTGACCCTCTAAGCCATCCCCAGGCCCAGTGTTGGGGAAGAGCAAGTCTGAAACGTGCTTCATGGCCCTTCTGTTCATGCACTAAGTGTGAGAACAGCCCCGGGGGAATGCGTGTGCAGGCTGAAACGCGAGGCTGTTGAAATGCATTTCAACATGCATTTTTAAAATTTATTTTTACGAAAAAAAGTATAGTTGAGATGCAGTTAATGGGCTGTAAATGTTGTTATTCCTTTTTTCCAAGCCTCATTATGATTGAATAAAAATTTGACCTTCCCAGAGTCCTGCTCTTTGTGGTAGTTGTGATGTTTTAGGGATTGGTCGCTTCTTTAATATCTCACTTTTACACTGACTTTTGCAATTGCTGCTTTAGGTTTGCTGTTGAAAATCCACAATTTATTATTATTATGTTCCATCCACCATTATTCTGTCTGTCTTGAGAGAGCAGAAAAGTGCTTTTGGGCTTTGAAACTTGAGGTTGGCTTTGAGAACTACAGTGTTATGTGAAATTTTGCTCAAAATTCTAAACTGGTATTTATAACTTATTTTATTGTATTTTAGATTAATTTCATATTTTTGGGGTGATAAATATGAAGAGAGGAAAAGTATATTTATGAATGAAAGATGCATTAAGTGTATATAGTAAGAAATGCAATGTTGGTGTGAGGCTTTGCCGATCTGTTTTGGCTAATTGTTGTTCTCTCTGGCTTGCAAAATGCCATTGAACGCGATGGATGATGTTACCACTAGCGCTGTGTCTTTGTCATGTCTGTCCTGTGTTTTGGGGATTTTCTTGGCATTATGTTTTCAGTGGTTCCCTTAGCTGAGTTTACAAGGTGCCATTGTTTTGGGTAAATAAATATTCCTGGTTTTTGGAAACTCCAAAAAAAAAAAAGACCACCTTGCCAAGGTGCATGTCTGCCAGCACCAAGCAAAGCCAGAGGTTATTGGGGAGGATGCCCCGTCCTGCTCTGTGGACCACGTTCGCTCTTCGCAAGTGGATTGGCACAACCCACGTGAGGCCGAGCGCTGCTGCTTTGCATTCTCATTAGGTCTGTGTTAGTAATTAAAAGCAAATGAATGGAGAGCTTGAGCTTGTGCCCGTGTGTGTCAGCGGGATCGGGGCAGCGCAGCCGGAATAAGAGAGTTCACCCTAGAGCTGGACCATCGCCGTGCCAAACCTCCTGCTGCCTTCGCTCACCTTCAGCAGCTATTTGTAAATAAAAGTGCTTGTTTTTCCTGCCTGTGGTGGAATTACCTAGATAAATCGGTGTTCGGCCAGCTCCTTCCCTTTGCAGCAGCCACCCGCAATCTTCTCTGTGAAGTTTTTGTGTAGGATGTCCCCTCCAGAGACTTAAAATGAATCGCTGAACAAAATGAAACCTGACCTTATTCTGTATGTATTTTTTATGAACAGAGCTTATCTTATCAGACTTGGTTGCCTTTCTTGCACCGGAAAGAAGTTTTGACCTATGTTTTGGAGCAGAAAGAATGAGAGAGAGCATGGGGGTGTGTGTTTTATTCCTTTTTTTTAAAGACTTGATATTATTGTCAACCTTGTGTATACATTTCACCTAACCGTGACCTCGCTTAAGAGCAGAAATTGTTCCTGAGCGCAGCCTGGTGCAAGTGGAGCCGCTCGATGGGACGCGAGGGTCTCGGCTGGCGTTGACGCTAATGGGGCCGGGCAGCCATCTCCGGCAGCCGCAGCTAATGGGCTGCGCGCGGGGCCGGGCCCAGGCCTCTAAATTCTTTATGCTCCACAGCAAATGCCTGGGCTGGAGTGCACGGAAAAACAAAAATGTGTGCTGAATTTGGTATTGTTACTAAATTTGTGCCTTTGGGCCTAATTTAGACCTAATTGAGGCCTTTGGCCTAGTCCAACCTAGTATGGTTGTGCTTTAGCTCGGGGGCCTGCCTTCCTGCATGGGGCTGGAGCGGGCGAAGTTTCTTCTTTCCTTTTCTCTTGCTGGTTGGTTGGAGATGGCTGTTTAAATTATTGATAGGAGCTTAAAAGTGAGCTAATTCACTTCAATTTATCCGATAGACAAAACTATTTATAATTAACAGAGAAGCAAAGGTCATGTCAGTGTATAATAGCTGCCAAGCCAAATGAATAACAATTAGGCAGTTTTTTATGCTAAGCTAAAAATTATGCACAAACTACCCTCTGAATAGCCTTGAAATGAATAGCAAGAGATTCAGGTGCTGGGCTCTGGGGAAAGAGGAGAAGGATCCAGAGGGCCTGCAATGGTGCACTTATTTATCTGCCTATACCCATGATGGTGGCACTGAAAACAAATGGTCTTTTAAAATAAATCTTATCTTTAAATCAGTGACAGCAGAGGTGATTGTAAATACATGACCGTACATAACTGAAGAAGACAAAGGTGAGGGTTTTACCCAAAGAATAGGAGTTGGGTGGTGGGTTGCTTTGTCCATCAATCTCCTGGCTTCTTTCCTAGGCAGTTCTGAGTGTATAGTAACTATACTGAGTAGGTATAGTTGGTTAAGGTGGAGACTGGTATTATTACATAACTTTTCTTTATTTTAATTATTAAGGCCAGGAGAAAATGTCCCTTCCCACCTCTCTGTGGATTCCTGGGAGCATGTGTGCTCCTTGGGTTAGCCAAACAGGGAGGAATGGTCCCGTTCTTTACTGTCTGCCTAATGGGTCTGTGTTTGTACAGCCCATTTTATCACTCTGAAGCAATGAATGGTGTGAAGAAAGAATATTAATGTAGGCTACAACCCAGAGTTATTGCACCAAAGCTGAAACAAGTGTAAAAAGTGGCAACAATGGCAGAATGGAACTATAAAAGAGGGCTCCTTGCCTTTGCTTGCAGGACATAATACCAGTTCACAATGCAGTATAATTAGATTGCCACATCACCCCTTATAAAGCTAGAAGGAGAAGAAATGTAGGGATGCATTAAAACTCCTTTCATTTTCTAATGCCTTTGGAGAGCTATTGGACATAGAGGACTTGCTCTGGCAAAAAAGCTCTAGTGAGCTATTAAGTTTTTAACTATTTTATGTTTTTTTATTGATACCAGCCCTAGTTTTCCAGTACAATGACTTTGTCCTCTTCCCCCTTCCAGCCTGTCACATTTATCAATCTTACAGATAACATTCACTGGTAAAGATAAGCCTAGGTGCTTGTGAAGCACTATGTCCTGCTGACAAATCCTTCTTTCCCCTTGCCTTTTTTAGTGTGTCTTACCCAACTTCTTTATCTCAAGATCTTTTGATACAAATTTCTTGTGTCAGTTCCAGATCCCTGAGAAAAATGGGAAGAAAAAACCTGTCATGCGGGGAAGTGGCCACCAGCACCTGTGATGGTCAGATTTATGAGTGGTAGAGGAGAGCAGAGATTCCTTTGGGTCAGAAGTTAACCTTTATGAAACGCTTAACCACCTGCAAAAACTTCCCTGTTTAATGAATGCATTTTTTGCTCCTCATTAAAACTGTAGGGCTGAAAGGAAAGTGGTCAGGAAGGAGGGCCTGAGTTCTTCAAAGCATTTGCCAGGGAGTATCACACTCTCAGCTGAGCTGATGGATTTACTTCTCGAAAAGACAACTTTGTCCAAGGACAAATGGATCCAAAAATTACAGCATTGCTGTGGGTTAATTGGAATTGGACCTTTTTGAAGAAAAACAATATCACTTATTAGTGGGCCTGCCATATTTTGTCCTGACTCAAATTTTTTAAAATCTGTGGAAATGTCAGGGTAGTTATAATCGCGCACAGCTGATGAAGATGAGCTGTGTGCATCTCTAACTAGGGGTTTTAGAATGATGCATGGGGAGAGCAGCTGAAAGAAAATTTGCAAACTGAGATGAATAATAAAAAAAATGTTTCTAGTTAATGCCATGAAAACAACAGAGCTGGAGCTTCTTTGTGGTTAGTTTGCAGGGGGACAGGGCACAGACCTGGCTGGGGACTCAGGACTGATCATGGGCATTGCTGTCTGCACCATGGTCCCTCTTCAGTAGGTCTAGGTGCTAAAGCCAACATCTAAGAAATGATAAGCAAATGTCTCTTGCCATGTTTTCGGTCACCTTTCTGTAGGTCAGGCCTTTACTCCCTTGTGACTGGCCTCCGGAAAATCATCCTTGATTTAACAATAAGGAAATTGTGGTTGCTGTTAAAACCTTGTCTAATATTTTTCTCCCTTTTGGCAATCCGTCCTTTGGTTCCAGCACTGTGGTGTCTCCTGGCTCTAACACTCATGGCCTTTGTGATAGTGTTTCCACTCCTTCCCCTCCTTGTCCTAGCCACGATGCTCAGTGCTATTTTGGCATGGGAAGAGTGCAGCTGAGTGTTGTGTTTAGGTCTGACTCTCAAGGTGAGTAGATCAAGAGGAACCTCTGTTCTTAGCTCCCTAAAACACCAGTGTGATTAAAATGAATTTCTCAACTGAATTGCAAGACCTTTACAAGGTTTAACATGTAGAGCTGATATGATAAGGCCAGACCATGTAGTTCCAGAAATAAGATGTTTCCAGCTGGCCTAGGCTGACATGATCTATATATTAAACATAAACATGGCCAGAGAGCAGGGATCTCTACTAGGCTTCGTAAACTAGAGGCCACCAATGGATCCCACTTCTCCTCCTTTCCCATAGTAGCTGGGTGCTATGATTTGGGAATGAAAGAAATGTTTTGAGACTCAGTCTAATGAGCACCTAAATGCCTGGGAAGGGAGGCAATATTGTCCAAATCAAGTGAAAATGTCTCTTAATTCTTCAGTGGTCACAACCTCTCTCCATCAAACACTGGAATAACAGTTTTCCTTTCAGGCCTATTTGGCTTTATTCCAGGGTAAAAATATGATCTTTCAAGCAAGAGTGACAAAATTTTCATTCTTTTCTAGACTTGTTTGAAAGTACTGACTGGTGCTTCATACATCAACTCCTAAAATGAGGATGGTATCCCAGTTTGGGGCACTCTTCATCTGTGATGCTAATTCAGCTGTATGGGAGATGGTTTAATGAATGCAACTATAAGAATAGATGCAAAAATGTTAATTATTTCTACGCTTCGGTACAGATTTTCTACGTCTAATGGTGTAAGTTCATTCAGAATCTAAAGCCTGGTACTTGGTTGCTATTGCTTGATCAGTTTTCAGCAACAAGCAAAGTGATTTTTTTCATTTGTATTTGATGTTTCTTGCTAATTTAAATGTCAAAGCTTTTATCTATGCCTCTGTTACCTCAAGGGTGAGTTACCCAAGTGTGAACTATAATAGTTACATCTCGCACGTTTGAAAAGGAGTCTCAGTGTGGAACACATCTGTTTACATTTAAAATGATGTATTATTATTTCTTCTTTATATTGCAGTGATACCCAGCAGCTGCAGACATCTATTAGGAAACCTTTACGGTCACTTCAAACAGATCATGAAGTAATGTCCCTGCTCCTGATAACTGTCACTTGTAAGCAAATTTGGACGTGAATAGATCAATGTTTTTTTCGTAGAAAGTAGCTATGTTTGTCGCTGCGTTGAGGCCGTTACTGGTAGGTTTTAGTACCTGTATCTCCCTTTCACTGTTTCCTGGAGCTAAAGGGCTAGAAGATGGTGCCACACTGAGACCTTTTAGATCTATTTGCACACATTTTTTTTTTCTTTTTCCATGGATATGCACAGGCTGATTGGCTTTGACAGACAGCACAGCCTCTGTCTAGCCCGGTGAGGAAGGCGCTCTACTAATAAGCTAATATTCTCAGTTGCCCTCATAAATGATGCAGAGGTGCTAAGAGGCTCTTCAGCTGCTCCTGGAGTTCCCTCATCCATGTGCCTAAAGGCCCTTGGAAGCCTGTGGGAGTGGGGAGGGTTTGCTGCTCGTGTTGGTGGGTGGTTGTTGATGTTACAGTGCTGTCACCACACTCTTCCTCGCTCTTATGTGCCTCTTCTGTGTGATGAGCTGCGCGTGGCCTCGGGCAGCTCGGGTGGTGGGCAGAACGGTGGTATTGTCTGTGACCCCTTGTAGGGAAGACCTGATATGTATTTATTTTCTTGGAGGTGATAATTTGATGTCATGTTGGCAACGCTTCTCAAAATGAAGCTGGAACTTGTCAGAGGAGGACAGGTTCTTTAATGCAGATGTTTGTGGTACGATGCGGTGCCAGCCTGAGCAGCGTTGCAGGAGATGCCACCTGGCCAGTGTCCTAGGCACGCTGGGCTGGGGGCTTGAGCCTCGCTCAGGTTTTCTGAGGCCAGTAGCCAGTTCTGTGATACGTTTCATAAGAGTCACATCGGACAGGCATCTTTGCATGGCGGAATCAAACTCGCTGTCCCTCCTGGTGATACAGGCCAGATGCTTGGTGACATGGTCAGGCCGCCTGGCTGGAGCAGCCTGCGGCCCTGGTGGTTTACAGAACTCAGGCCATCCAAAAATGGTGTTTCCTAAACTCGTTATCGGTATCTTAGGGGAGCTGTATTGTGAGCAGGTCGAGCTGGGCTCTTGCGCTTTCTTTGCATCACATTCTATTGTGGTTTTTTTAATTTATTTTATTTTTCCCTTAAAGAAAAGAAACTAAATGAGAAGTCCCATTCAAATATTTTTTTAATGTGCACCCTTCCAATACGTGAGGGAAAGATTTTTCCTAAATCTTTCTTTCTTTCTTCAACCTGAAAATATTTCCTTTTAGTTTTAGCAGAGCTAGGCTGTATTAATGTCATCTTCCTGACTGTTCATCCTATTCTAATCCAGATGTTCATCCCACTCTGTCTGTGAGACCTGTCTGAGATTCTCTCTGTGTATTTCTGTTTTCCCCTAGGATGACTTTGCTAACTTTGATTGTCATTAGGAATGGTGTCATGATGGGAGACTTGACTTTATAAATAATATCATATAGAAGTAATAAGATGGTGGAGCCTGGGTATTCCTTGATATAATAACTAAGAGAGTTCTTATCTAATATTCCTTGAACCTATAGACAAAGGTGCTTTTCTGTGCCTGCCTGGGAGAAAGTAGCATTTAACCAAGTAACACAAGGAACTCCATTTAATCTAAATGCCGTAATGAGCAAGATGATGGAATCTGTAGCTAATATTCTCCCTGTAGACTTGAAGAGGCAGCATGTTGGAGAGAGAGAGAACCTCATGAGTGGAAGAAGCTTGGAGCATCTCTGTTGGAGCTACAAAGCCTTCTCCCACTGGAATAAAAAGAATTGTAGGTAGAGCCTATAGATTTGCTTACCTTCTTTGAGGATAAGTAGGAAATGCAAAGGAATGGGAAAATCGGAGTAATTGTGGACTTGGAGACTTGTAGTGAGGATTTGTTCTATACAGTGGAACCTCAGCAGCTGGAAACATCTAATGAGGAGAAAGATTCTGGTGAGGTGTTTGATCACAGGGCTATTATGAGCCACTAAAGCAGTATAGCTAGATTAAAAAAAAAAATGTATTGTAAGATTAAACAGCTGAAGTGTTTTTTCCATTTACAGAAGCATTAATGACTCTGTGGAGATTATTGGGAAGGGTATTGAATGCAGCACTGGTCTCTCATGGTTAAAACAGATGGATTGACACTGGAAAATATGTAGAGTAAGGCTAGTCTGATAACTATGTGGGAAAGGGTGTGTGGTTAGGAAGAGGCTAAAAAACAAAAACTTAGCTTATTTGGCCTAGCAAAATAATGATATTGGGTAAAAATGCTTCATATAGATATATCTAAGTGCTAAACACCAAAAAGGGAGAAAAAGGATACTATGATGACATCAAATAAATGTAAATAAGCCATAAATTAACTGCAATTGGAGCAGCATGGCCCTGCAATGTCCTTATAGGAGCTGAAAGAGGGGGGTCGTTTAGGATGGTGTTTGTCCCGAGTGATGTGGCTGACTGCAGCCTCAGGGAACAAAGTGACCCGGGAGATTTCCTCCAATCCTATGTTTCTGTGATTAAAACTAAATTTTTTTTTTCTTCTCTCTATTGTACCTGATCAAATAAAAAGCACCTTCACTTATTACTTGGATGACTTTGTCCCTGTTGACAAAGTAATTCAGGTATCTGTTGAATAGTCACGAAAATATTCATGAATCCTGATTGTTCTGTGGATTTCAGCGCCATAATCAGTCAAATAAGATGTGTCACACCTTGGTGACTAGACAGTAAAACACCAGTCCTTGGCTCCATATAAAGTGACAGAGACTTTAATTGCATGCTTGAAAGGTCTGCGGTTGTTTCTGAATGAATGAATGAATCTATTAGTGCCGTTGTCTTTGACTAGAAACGTTCTTGCATGAGAATGAGGCAGAGCCGGTACATTCATTTGCACTGAGAACTGCCACTTCCATGGCGTTCAAAGTGTCTTTACTCCATGGCCAACGCTGTGTTTAAATCACGATCTCAAAGATGCCAACGGCCCTTCTAAATGTAAATGTTTTAGGCAGGAAATATGCCTTTTCTTTACTCATACCTCTGTCACTGGGTCAGGTAGAGAGTGTAGCTTGGATAGTCCTGAAATGAAGGCTTATTCAGGCAGAATTAGTAGCATGGGTCTGCTTGAGGTGACAAAACGTGGGTGTTTTTTTTTTTTTTTTTCCTGAATATACTTTATTTGACTGCCTAGTATGGTAACTTTGCAAGAGGCTATCTCTAATGCCTGCAACACTAGTGGAGAAAACCACTGGGAAGTGTTTTGTATCCAAAGCATCATTGTGTGCTTTCCTAGTGACAAAATATTCCGATGCTGGCAGCGTTTGTTTTGAATCCTGCTTTAGCACCCGAGTCCACAAGACATGGCACAAAACCCTTATGAGAGGTGGGGCCCCTGACAGAGCTGTCTCCTGGACATACTGGAGAGCATTCACAAACACCCAGGATAAACAATTAATCATGTTTTTATATATTGCTTAAAGGTACCTGACAGTGAAGAATTGCAAATTAGCCTTGTGCCTCTCTCAGTACTTGGCTGTGTATTTAGGAGCAATAAATAAATCCCTAGGTCCCCAGTTCCACCCCCATAATTGTGTGCTCCTGCTTTCCTTTCTTCCTTGGTGCTGGTATAGCCTGAGCAATAGCAACCTTGAAGTTGCATCTTTCAAATCTAACTGCACAAAACCAATAAAATCAAAAGTAAGTGACTGAAATACTGATTTAAGGAACAAGAGCTGCCTCCTTGCGCGTTTTCCCTCTACAAGGAAATTGAGTGTCATCTTTTCCTCCACAACATCTGCATGGCATAAAATTGGTGTCACTTGGCACAGAGTGGCATTCCAAATCCGTAAGGCTTTCTTGGTGTAATAGGATAAATTAATTTTTGCAAAAGCAGCACACTGTTTGTAACAGCCATCAGTAACTTCCCGCCTGTGTTTCCTGTGTAAGTGGGAAGCAAACAAGCAAGCTAACAAATGGGTTCACCTTTCTCAATACTTCAAACATAGCTATAATGATGTGAAAACAGTGGCAACTTCTATAACCATCATGAAACCAGGAATTTACTGTCATGTTTCTCATGGGATCCAATTTAAAACAGTGTTCTTGGAGAAACTCAGGTCAAGAGTAAAGAAGCAGCAGTTGATGGAAATTGGGCTTGACAGCTGGAATATCACAGAGCATACCAGGTTAAGCTAGGAAGAGCTTTATGGAAAAAGGCTTCTTGTGGGCAGTGTGTTCAAATCCCAGCTCCCTGGCCATGTGCAGCAAAGCTTTTCTGCTCTTTTGTGTAGTCTTTCCCCATCAGCATTACCTGTATTGGCTGGTCGTCTTTGGTGGAGACTTGAACTAGGAGGAACAGGATGCATGTGTGGTGGAAGCACGGATGTGGCTTTGCCAGAAATGTTTTCCTGATCTGCTGTGTATCCTCTCACAGAAATCCTGGGATATGAACCTTTCCTTCTTCTGTGAAAGGAGTCTTGGGTTTAAAATTAACAGTGCACAAAAAAGGCAAAATCTCTTTGCAGAGCTTGCTGCTCAGAGGTTGAGCATCCCTCAATCTCTGTGTCCATCTAGCTTGTCCTTGCAAAAGTGAACTAAAGAAGGGATCCTTCTGACCAGTGAGTGTAGGTAATGCAGTCATGTATGTCTAACTGATCTTCAGGATTTAAGCCTTTATTTGCCAAAGTCCAAGAAGATGAAGCCTAAATTAAGCAAAACTTCTATCTTTGCTTTCAGCTTGCACTCTAACATTCTTCATAAGCCTATGCTGTGCCTAACTTGGCACAAATATTTGTCAGAAATGCAGCAGTTAGAGGAGAAGTTGGCCTTAGAAAGAGGGGAAAAGAAAGTGCCCTTTAGTTCTCTAATTTGTTTTAAACTTTTGCAGAGTTTGGATAAATGAAGGGGTGGGGGGCAACAGGAAAGAAATGTCTCCTTTTTACAATAAAGCAGGAACCTACAGATAAGGCCTTTTTTGTGGCTTTTGCTATCAGATTTTTTCAAACTACCTCTTTATTCTGGATTTTTTTTATTGCTAAAGGTGGTAGAACACTGTAGCAATAATTTTTTAAAAAAATGCCCCATAGAGTCTTTGAATTAAATGCTTCTTTTGCCTTAAAAGGTTCAAGACTTTGAAATACTATGTGGTGAGGCCTTCTGTATTTGAAGGCTGTTCTTTTTGAGGCCTATCTTTTGTTTTAACATCCCAAACATCCCCTGGGATTCAGAAAGATGCTTTTAGAAAGCAGAAGTCTAAAATTCACTGCCTTATGGCAGCTCCTCTCCAGAGAAGAGCAATAAATGAAACTTAAATAATTCACCCCAAAGATAAAAATAGACGCAAATATTATCAAGCTTTAATACAACATTAAGTGTTGCCAGGTGGGGGGTAAAAGGAGAGCAAGTGATGTGGAGGAGGAGGAGAAGACAGGATTGCTGAGGAGCTTCCATGCAGCAGGGAGGCACGAGCTTGTCCTGGCAGGATCCTGCACCCATAGATCTTGCTGGCTTTAAGGCTAGTGCCAGTTGTGCAGAATGGGCCCTCTCCTCCATTCCCAAGCAGCTGACCCAAGATGATGTTAAATATCCCGAATGTTAGAGACATTTCCATTGTTTTAATTGGGAAATGACTGCCTGTAATGAACACAAACTTGTAACAAAAACCTCGGAGAAAATGGAGAGGCATCACCCAATCATAATGAAATGAGCCTCTACCAAAGCATTTAGCTGCATTGATGCAAAATAATGTCATGCCAAAAAAGAGGGGGGGGGGGGGGAAAGAGAAGGGAAAAAAGAAAAATTATTCAAGTCAGAATAGTGGCATGAGATAATTTGGAAATGAGTTTCATGTGAAAATTTACAGATTTTTTTTTTTTAATATGGCTATATGGTGTTGATCTAGAAAACTAGTTGGTTCTACCAGCCTTACTAAATTGGAGTGAGACTTCACCTTTTTCATGGAAAAAAGTCATTCAGAAATAACTTTACATTCTCTGATGTGTGATATTTACTTAGAAATATCAGAAGTTTTTGTGAGTTGTAACCATGAGAAACATGCAGAAGCTAGTGCATTCCACTGATTTGTCCCTATGCCCATGCCATATTGTGTTTTCTTTAAACATACTTCTGCTCAAGAACTGTCATACCCTAGTAAAGCTAAAATCAGTGCATTCTCAGTAAAGTGCAATTTTGCTGTCTCTTGTTCTTGCAATTTAAATCAGTAACAAGAGCTGTTATGTGTAACCCAGATTTTCCTTGCTGCAATGGAATGACAAAAATTAGTCCTTCCCTATGAAGAAAATAGCTCAAGATGGACCAGAGAAAGGGGCTTTCTGTTAGTGATTGGCCAGGCTTCATCACGACTGCCCTGCTTTCAGCTTGGAGGACATAGGCTGTGGTATGCAGGTCAAGAGCAGCTCTGTTCATCTGCATGGGGTTTTACAACATCCCTGAACATGTCCCCTCTTGAAGAGTGCCCGTTCTCCAGATCTCTGTGCTCCTCTTCCCCTGACCTCCCTCATATTCTCTGCTCTTGCATCTCATGTGCATTAAAGAAATCTGTGTTACAACAAGAAAGCACATTTTTCTGACAAGACGTTTTTGGCAACCTGAGAAAGGTCATCTATGCATGTTAGCTTCTTTTAAAATCTTGAGTTTTCCAGGGCATTAATGATGATGCAGTATGTTCTCATACTTTAAACACTTTTCTGTATCTTTAGTTGGGCTGATAAGAATGACATTGATTGTCCTCAGATTGGTTTGAGATCTTAGATTGTGTCTCCTGGGGTATACATGTTTGATAATGTTGTGACTTCTGGAGCAATTAAGAGGTTTTGGTCTCTGCAAGTGTGAATTTTAAAAATCTTAAACTGTTGATGCCCTCAACTTTAGAGTTTCCTTACCAGTATCAATTACTCCAATTAAAAGTAGTACCGCTCTCTATACATTTTTTTTTTCCCAGGTTAGTTATGTTTAAAACAGTTTTGCTACACTATTTCTACCACTATTTCTTTTGGTACCAAAGGACAAGGTAATTTACCAAAAGGACAAGTGAGATGAGTTCTGTCCATACTAGACTGCTCATGTTTTGACCAGGGTTTCAGGGTTTGACTGACA
>NW_010577189.1:0-10187 GCF_000705375.1 Tinamus guttatus | reverse complement strand
CTCTATCTCAAGTGATCTCTGTTGTGGCTGTGCTTCCCCTAAAGCTGCTTGTTTTGCATCACCAAGTTCTTAAATTCTTGTTGATTTAAAAGAGATTGCAAATGCTTTCTTATTTTTCCAAAGGAGAATACATTATAGCTGCTATCTTATCTCCTTAGGAATTTTTCTACTGCTGCATGGTCATACCAAAATCTACTGTGCCTGGCTTTGTGGATTCCAGTTGCTTTTGAAAGCAAGTAGTGTAAAATAGGGAGTTTCACTGACATCTGACCAAACATTTTCTTATTCTCCATCTGCTCAATGTAATATTTGCTCTTGTTGTTACATGAGCTTTATTCCTGTAGCCAGCGGATGCAATAAGGGATTTCTAATTCCTTTGCTGGCAGAAGTGAACATAACCATCTCATTAGTTTTATAGCTTTATTTTTCAAAACTTCTGTTGTCTCCTACAATGCAGCTCAGCTACTTCAGATTTTTAAATCATGACCTGTGTGAGCTGGAAACATCATTGCAGTCAGTATAAACCCTTTTCAGCAGTTTGATCCTTCAATTTTTCTGTATTAGCACTGATTTTACGAAAGACACTAATGCAATGTTTGCTGTTGTCAAAGCACTGAAAAAAAAGGAAAAAAGGTACCATATTAGTGGACTAGAGAGCTAGAAGAACTGCAGCTCATTGTACTCGAAAAGGTGGTTGCAAAGGGAAGACTCAGTAGGCTGGAGGAACTCATGCTTTTAAGTCTGTATTTTGCAGCTGTTCTGGTTTTTTAAAAAAGTGGTTGATTCAACATGTTGAAGGAGATTCTTCTGGATAGTAGTGGAAAACTGGATTAGTAAAGGTTATTACTTATGTAAAATAGCTGGTAAGTGGGCAGGGCAAATCTGATGAGTTCATATGTTTGTTTGTTTTCCTATAAGACCTTTTACTAGAGGTTCTTCTCCCAAATAAACCTGTGGTCTTGCACTTTATCACTGTGTACCTGGATTTGCTAGGGGCAGCTTAGAAATAACTTTTTGACAGAAAGATAGTAGCATCTTACTCTTAAACCTGTGAAACTTAGGCCTTTGAGCTTCTAGTCTGAGTCTTGTTCTGGTATACAATATCTTTGCATGGTAGAGAGAATTAGAATTGAAGAATATGAAAGTAAAACCAGACCTTAGCTGTCGTGGTTCACTTGGGCTCTTTTCCTAATCTTGTTTCTCCTAGGAGACCTGACAGTGAATAGGTATTTTTTAATAATGGAACTTTACTGATTAATATTTGTTGGACACTCATGTAATTGCTGCTTCTCCTAGTTGCTTTAATTACAATAATTGGAATGTCTACTTAAGCAAAATATTTCAGATGACAAAACCAGACCTTAGCTGTCGTGGTTCACTTGGGCTCTTTTCCTAATCTTGTTTCTCCTAGGAGACCTGACAGTGAATAGCTATTTCTTAATAATGGAACTTTAGTGATTAATATTTGTTGGACACTCTGTGTAATTGCTGCTTCTCTTAGTTGCTTTAATTACAATAATTGGGTCTTCTACTTAAGCAAAATATTTCAGATGAGTTTAGTGGTGGTTTTGCATGTTGATTCTGTATGTGGAGTATAGCATGTGGTTACTGGGAGAGCAGAAAACGTGGTCATTCCACAACCTAAGGCACTTGCTTTTGAACTGTAAGATATGTTAGTATTGTTGGTGTACTGCCAAAGATCTACATAAGTTAGGAATTCCAAAACCTCAGCCTGGGAAATAGTTATTGTGAGCACAAATAACCCCAGGTAAAGGGGAGCTCTATCTAGTGCAATGGAGTATGTTGGTGTTTACTTAGTTTTGTAGCAATCGGCTCAACTTTTAATACATTTTAACACAGTTTAGATAGTGTTCATATTCACCAAATGCTTTTGTGGGAAGTATGAAAATACTTTCACAGGATTTCTGCTGTCTGGCAGTAGAATTAAGCATTTTGGCGAGCTGTTAATGACGGACACCAAGCAAGAATAAAGTAGAGGGTTCAGTAATGATTTCTCAGTTCTCCATCTGAGCATTTCCAGTGCTGCTGTTAAATGTTCCCAGCTTAAATGCCTCCCCTCTCTCAGAAAGTCTTAAGAGCAGTGGATGTTCTTGACTGTTTAGCAAGATAACTCTCTTAATGGTGTGTAAAAAAAAAAAAAAAAAAATCAAAACATGTTTTTCTGAACTAGTGCTACAAAAGTACGAATGATATGACTAAAATGCAACCTGGATTTCCTGCTTTTTCTACTAATTAATACTGAAAACCTTGAAGCAGGAGCTGCTTGAGAATGCTTAATGTGCTACAAAGGACATAAGCATTGACTTGAGATGATACTGGGTTAACCAAAAGCTGTAGGGTAAATCCTTCATTTAATTTTTCATACATGATAAAACCTTTTAGACTTTGTTTTCTTCCAAAACTTGGAAATAATTTATTTTTATTTACTTAAAGGAAAGTATGTAGCTTCTTGGGAAAAATATGTAGCTTCTAAAATGCTCATGTTTCATAATATGTGGCAAGACATGGATTTTTGATTTTTAAAAAAGGGTGTGTCTACACTATTTAAAAGAGAAATTGTGATTCTGACTCAGTGTAATGCCAATTTATTATGAAATGTAATACTTTGTTTTTACCCTTGCAAACTGAAATTCTTGTTTAGGAGATGAAAGACTGTCAAAATATAAAATGCCTGTATAATTTAAGTTGCCTCATATCCTATATTATCCCAGTATTCAGCCCCAAATGTGAAGTATTGATTTTAAAAAAAAAGGCATTTCAATATTTTAAAGTTGCTCTATATTGAACATGATCAGAACCCCAATCATTTTCAAATAGAAGTACCTATAAAAAAATGAAGCACTTGAATAACTTTAAATTGCTTTACACTGTGCAAGCACAGAACCCCAATCACTTCCAGACTGAAGCGTTTATGAAAAAGATTGGAGTGCTCCAGTAATTTTAAATTGCTATGTACAATGAAAAGTGCCTTTAGATTATTACATACTTGAATTTGTTCTTTAAGATTTCTTATTTTATATACAAGTTGAAAGGCTTTTCTTAATCAAAATGCACAAAAAAATCAGAATTTGAAACTGTGCAAACAAATGAAATTAAAACCAGTTACAAGTAGTAATGGTAGAATGTTTCATGATCAACTAGATAGTCATGTAGGAAGTCCTAGGACTTTTGTTATCGTGTGTATCTTGATTAAAAATGAGTAAAATATTTACCTCTGAAATAACTTCAACTCTAGCAGGAAATAGACTTCAGATGGCTGCAAATCTTAATTACATTAGACTTCTGTATCAGGTCAATTTAGGCAGATGCAAATAAGTGTAGGTTGTGAAATTGAGAGTTGGATGTATGGAGTCACTTTTTCCCACCTCTTGGTGCTATGATTGCTGCTTGGTCATATGGTTGTTGCTTATCTTAGTCTTTTGAATGTCATGTGCAGCATATAAGGGACTTGGTATATGCAGGTAACCAGGACTGCTAAACACACTGGAACTACCATCTGTAATGTGAGGAGAGCAGGATTTTAACATAAAGAACCTCCTATCCACCCCAGAAATCCGTCCTGGTAACTCAAACTATGAATTTCCAAAGCAAATGATAGTTTGTGATAGAAATTGGATTATGAAGTTCAGTTGCTGTATGTAACCATTGTTTCTTCTAAAATAAATAAATAAAAATAAACTGAAACAATTCCCTGTTTTCCCTGTTGTTTAGCACTATATTTTTCAAAACAAGGGGGTGGTTAGGTCGATGTATTGATTGTGTCTAAACAGACAGGGTTGCAATACAGAAACACCTGCTTTTGTAGTTGGATTTCTCAACTAAGAAAGTGCTAGTGACTTGAATACTAATTGCCAAGTATAAATAATACTGGTGCAAAATAATGGAAAATGTTTGGTTTGGATACTTGAGTGTCTGCTTTTGTGCGTTGATAAAATATTGCTTAGAAATGTGGCATCTAATATGAAAACATTTCACAGATGTGTAGTGTCGCAGATGACATGCAACCTCAAGTTATTTAGGTCCTTATGTGTCAGGATTGATTTCTGTCAGGACATGTTTAAAAAAAAAAAAAAAAAAATCAATGGGTCCACATAAGTTATCTAATTTCTTGAAAAATTTAGCTGTTAAATTTCAATATTTGCCAACAGCAGCAGTGTTCCTTGGTGGCAGGAAGGAATGCTAAAAACTCCAAGTACTCAGCAGATCTCATGCTCAACATGTCAAACATTTCTTTGACATGCGAGGTCAATGGCTGTATCTTCTACCTAAAAGATTTAATTCAGCTTTTAAATGGCAAGCAATTATAGGAGATAAGGTTATAGACTAAGGTCTTAATTTCATATTATTTATATTCTAATTAATTTACCAGGCAGTGCATTTTTTTTTGCTTTGCCTACTCAATGTTGATCTTTAATAGCTATCATGTTCCTTGCAATAATGGGTTTTATTTCTTTGGAAAGGTCGTTTGGAATGTAATGTTGTTGTTAACACAAGGGATCCTGTAAGCTTTAGAGATTCTACTAGATTGTGATGTTCTCAAAAATGTTCAACTACTTGCTGTCTTTCCCCTTGGGCATGTTTTCTCTAAAGTCGGTAGAGTTGGTACAAGTTGTTTATTTTCAACTGTATTCTTGTAATTCATTAAAAAGAATTATTCCAGTCAGTAGACTTTACTGACAGACTTTTTTCCTTCCAATCATGTGTTTATGTGCTAAGTGGCCTCTCCGTAATAGCTAACACACTTCACCATGTGCAAAGGCAACACAGTGTTGGGCAGTATTAAAATATTTAAGCACATTTCTATTTTAATAAGATTTGGAGCTACTGTAGTGTAATTATGTAACTCAGCTCAATTTGGTGATTTTCTGTGATCTAGAGAAGTGTCCCTTAGCAAAGCTTGACCAGCAAAGTGGAAGCTAATTCACTTCCATTTTCCTTTCTTGAATTTCTCTTCTATAGGTTGAGATGATGATGAAGTAGATATGTCCGTGTGTGATGAGCTGTCTAGGACTACTGGCTGCAATTCCAGTGGTCACAATGGCTACACCTGATTTAAGCCTTTATTAACTTTTATGAGGGGCTGGATAGTTCCCTATAGTGTGTTTTAAAGTTTGCTCCTCTCCTGCAAGCAAAAGTTAGCGTGCAAATGAGCAGTCTCTGGCTTGTTTTTAATACTAATTTGCTGTTTTTGGAGATGAAAAGAAAATATTTCTGAAAGATTCATCTTGCAGCCTAAAATGATTCATGCTCCTAAGCCCACCCAACTGCATTTAGAAGAGAATAAACAAAACCTGGTTACACATAGTCTCATCTTTATTTCCTAGAAATAGTGAATAGGACAGATAATTCTTCATCCATTAGAGTTTGCTTTTCAGACAGAAATTCTTCTTTTCTGAGGATTTATTGTGTTCTTGGTAAAGAATATTTTATAAGGCAATGTTATACACAAGTGTCCCAAAGAAGGGCCCTGTCTATCAGAGCTTGCTCTTCCTAATTAAGAGGCTGTGGGTGTGTAATGAAGCCAGAAAGAAAGTTCATGTTGGCTTCGGTATGATTTGGAATGAACAATGGCCCTAAGAGATACTGATGTCACCTGAAAGCATACTTTTGTCCCAGTTTTCTGATTAAAAATGTGAACAGTAGGTCTCAATGGTCCTCTGGTACCTGAACTCGCAGAAATGCGGCCGTAGTTAGTATGCCTGACTCATTTTCACTTTTAGCTTTCCATGGCAAAAGACAGATGTGCAATTTTATATTAAGTTCAGTTTTGTGGTGTAGTAATAATTGCTTTATTTTACAACATTGTGGAGTATGAAGAAAACGGTAGGTGGAAGGTTGTACCTTTTTTGATAATGATCACACTGTTGGGAAATTAAACATATATCATACTCTATAGTTTCAGGACATCCTATCTGAAAACTATTCTCTGCTGTAAGAAATATGACTTTAATTTTTTTTCTGATGGCTTTTGCCACATCAGTATTTTCATGTGTGGAATAACAACTTTGCCCCATGCAACTACATGTGAAGAGTTATAAATATGTTTTGAAAGTTCTCAATATATTTCTTTTTTTAAATCCATGCTTTCATTCATCTGTTTCATGAAGTCATTACAGTTGGAAAACAGTATTAAGCTGTTCATTAAGTGATAAATAACTAAAATGTTTGATATAAACAGATCTTCAAACTAGTTATTGTTGTAAAGCAGTGAGGGTTTTGGTAACTCTTGCAGTAAAACCAGAACAAGGCTTCGACTTTCAATGTTTCTTCTTTATGCCTCTTCCTGGTAGAGTAGTGCTATTGAATGGCTCATTATGGGTTATTCTGTGCCCTGTAAAATGAATTTATTAAGCAGCTTCTCTAAATAGGCTAACCAGTTGCAGTCTCATTCCAGTGGTGTATGTGTTTCAGAAAAAATATGATTATTTTTCACAATGGCTAGAAATAAACAATAACTTTGGGGCCCAACCCATCCTCTGTCTGAGGAGTCTTGCTTGTTAAATGGTCCGATTAATCATGATGGACACAGGTTTACTTGGTTAGTTGAGTAATTTAAAATATTACTTATTTTGAATGAGGTAGCACATTTTGGCCCTCTTATTAATCATTAAAATATTAAATGGACAGGCATAGTTGTCTAGACTAGTGTGGACAATGTACAGTAATAACTGAAACAGTAGGTTGATGCTGTGCTCTGAGCCATAACGTCCTAAGCCTGGAAACCCATTTTATCCAAGCAAATCTGGGTATCAGCTGCTAAGATCTAGTGAGTGGCCAAGTTGGGCTGAGGTTTAGTACTGTGACGGGGTCTGTCACTTGCGAGCAGAGCTGGAATTGTCATGTAACATAGTGCTGGTCCAGGAAATAATATCACTTACCAGATGCTGGAGAGCTGTCATGGTTTTTTTTGTGTGTATTGCAAAGTATGTAGGCACCATGAGAGGTCTCTGGGATGACTGAAGGGATGGGTTGTGTAGGAGGGGAGTAACAGACCTTGGTCTGTTCAGTTCAAGTTGCAGGCTGAGAGCTGGGAAGGGTTAAAGTCAGAGGACAAAACTTGTACAGGAATAAATGTCTATGAATTGGCCATAAGCAGATTTATTCCAGTAGTTATGAGATGGGCATCAGTATGAAGCTCTGGAGCTGTGGTGTGCAGGAGCAATTGCTTTTGACTGTGATCAAGTAACCTGAGGCAGGAGATGGTATGGTATGCTGCTGGTGACACCGAAGAATAGATTTTGATGACCAAAGTAGGCTTTTTTCACCTAGCCTATATTAACTTCTACAAGTTTCCATCAAAAGCTTACTGTGGCTGAGTTCTCTTGCATGGAAAGTGTGAGACTGAGTGTTGGTGTACAAAAATACTCAGGGACCTCCTGAATTTAGTATGGCTGCAGTGATGCTTGTGCAACCCTTTGACAGGTCTCCCTTGCTCAGGGATCTCTGGCTTGTGAGCAACCTGGATGTCTTTGCATCATGGTGATATGTTCAGGGACAGTTTGCATCTCAAAAGCAGTATGAGAAGGTTTATTTCTCCGAGGTCAATGGGGCAAAATGATTAAGTGATATAGCACTGGGTACTAGGGATTTCTCAGCAGCTTTGTTTACCCCAGTGTAAGAGAGTGCTGGCATCTTCCTCCTCACCCTGGTACCCCTGCTGTGTGTGCTGCATTTTTGCAGGGTTGATGAAGCCTTTGCCTGTTCTGTTTGAAGGCAGGGCGAGCCCAGGTGAGCCTGCATTCTGCAAGTGTAATGTCTCATCATAAAGCCATAACCTCAGATGTCAGCAAGTGTTTCTAGATTATACTTGGATATATCTCCAAGGCTTTGCTTATTTTGAGCTGCTGAAATCATGCTGACTTTTGTGGAAGCTGTCTGATGCCTCATAATACCAAACATGACCCTGCTTATTTAAAAGCTCAATTTTAGGGTCTTGTTTCATTACAACTTAAGCAGATGAAATGCAGATCAAGGTGGTCTTGTATCCAGCTACCTTTTCCCAACTAATTTTTTCTTCTGGGGACTAGATTTTCTATAACTACCTGGAGACTTGATTCAGGGAACAGATATGACTGGAAAGACTGGAAAAATGATTGCATTTCAGAGGAGCCCTTGGGGAGCAGAGGCAGCACAGCCCTACCTGCAGAGAGGGGGGTGCTATGGAACTGCTCCCATGTTTTCTCTTGTTTCCTGTATTATCATTCTTGACCTTAAATAGTGTGAATTTCAGAGTCACTTGGGGTTCTACATGGACCTTGATTCTACGCCATATTAACCACCTAATTGCTCTGCTTCGTGACAACTTGAATTTGAGAAGCCAAACACATGTCCAAAAGTATGTGCTGGCAAATCACTCCTCAAAATTAATGAGTTTTCAGCATCACGGAAGATGCATGTTTTACCGAATGCATGACATATTTCTTATAATAAACATAGATTACTTTTATGAGCACTTTTTTGTGAATGTTCCCTGTGCTAGAGAGTCTCATGCAAGTCTGTCATATTTTGCTTCCAGTTAACGGCAGCCTAGCCCGGTTGTACTGCCTTGTGACAAGCACTGAATTCATTTGAGCCAATAAAGTCTTTCTAATTTGCATTTTCATAAACCACCCTTCAGTAACCCAAATATGATGCTCGTATTCAGGAGAGAACTATGAAGTAAATGGATATGTAGGCTCTTTAAAAGGATTTTTATCCTCCCTGAAGAATCTTCATGCCAAATCTTAATAGCATTTCTTACAAAAAAAGCCTTGAATTCACTATCAGATCGTGTGGGAGGGCTGCAGAGGTTCAGAACAGTCTTTCCAACTCTCTTGCTGATTTCCTCTTTCCTAAAACATGGAAAACTTATTCTCCAAAATGAAAATGCTGAACTAAGTCCACCAAATCATGGCACACTAGAATCAAAGTATTTGCGGAGGAGCTGCGTTTTATTCAACTTGGTTCCTTTCAGTGATAAATAATGCAATATACTTTTTGCAGTGTTAAAATACCTTTGCTAATTATGCCAATTATAGGATAAATTATGCAAGCTTTTGATTTTTTTGTGTCAATTGATGTTAAAAAATACAGAATATGAGCAGAACTTTGTCCAGCCGGTATGTGATTTGATGAAACAAGTGCCTTAGGACCTGCTGACTCTGAGTGTGCAGCATACAAAATGAGAATCTTACTTGTAAGTGTTCTTGTTATGTTGCTTAAGCATCCCTCTGATAATTTCTTTCAAATAACTCCTTGATTTAAATATTGAGCAAAATCCTGAAATCAATAAAAAGTTCTTATTGACTTAAATTGAAGGTAGGATTTCCATCTCTGCAAATCCATGCAAATCTACGGCTTACTGCTTATGTGGTTTTCTTTCATATTGTCTCTCTCCCTAAACATTTTTTGGATCTGGTTTTTCAGCACCTGAAGAAAGAAAAGACTTTAAGATTGAGTTCTCAATCTGCATGATAAATACTTGTGAAATTGTCATATGAAATTTAATTCAGCCTAGAAAGTTCTCATTATTCTGATTGCTTTCTTGGTTTTCAGCTTTTAAGATCACAGTATTTTATATGAAAATCTCAAATTTTCATGTGCAAAAAGCAATTTCTAGTACCTTGTATTTCCAAAGAAAAGCTTGGAAGCATACATTCTCATATATACTTCCAAATGAATGAGTTGAAAGAATAATATTAAGTTTCCCCCCTAAACTAACACTTTAGGAAAAGAAAATATCATTTCTCAGAAGTAATTCATGATTTTTGAGCTTTTCGAATTACCAGTTTTCATTAAAACTGAGTGTCATAGATATTTGACTCTTTCCGTAGTGAAGTTTTAAGTTGATTTTGCATTTAAGATTACTTTCATGAAGTAAAAGGTAGAATGTGATCTTGCAGAATATGATGCCTGATGGAATGAGACTTGTGTACATTTTTAGTGTGTAAAACTACTGCCTGGGCAAATGGTTTTACTAGTGTCTGCATCTTTCATGCTTTCATTGGGAAAGTCTTGCATGAGGATGGTCTTCCCATGATGAGAACAATGCAAGGATGATAGAAAACAGATCCAATACAAATAGAATGATATTTGAGAGTGTTAACAGTAAGAAAAGTGAAAAAAATCACTTCCACAGTGAGGATGGGGCTGTTGTGCCCTGTGTCTGGAGGACTTGGAGGGGATGC
>NW_010577188.1:54613-74747 GCF_000705375.1 Tinamus guttatus | reverse complement strand
TGGCAATGCAAGTGTTGCGTGTTGTTGTGAAACACAGGGCTTGGTCGCATTGGGGAAAGTCGGTCTTTGACTGAACTGGGTGATTTTAATTCCCAAATAACTATCCTCACATAGTTCTGGACTTAAATGGTTCATTTTGGATTTGGTTAGAGTTTATCCTTTCGAAACAGAAGCCAAATTCTTCATGGATTTTTAGTATAAAATCCTCCAAGGAAAATTAGGACAACTAAGACACTTAAAAGAGCGCTTTGGTGGGGTTGGA
Source organism: Tinamus guttatus (assembly GCF_000705375.1). The sequence goes on along the minus strand of NW_010577188.1, from coordinate 74,485 downwards.
AGGTAGGGAGAGCTCTGGAAGTCAAACATTGCCATTAAACATCAGGGAACTGGAGGGGTTGGGAGGTAATTTGGGGGCAAACTCCTGATTTTCTTTCCAGGCCAGACTGTCTGTGGTGGAAATTTTGCCCGAAGAGAGGTTATCCTCTTGGCTGCTCCTTTTGGACTGATTTCACAAGAGGATTACTCCTGGCCAGGAGTGACAGGGCAGGATGAGGTCTGTGCTTTGTCCTGGTTTGCACCCTGATGAACCCAAAGAGGACTTTTGCCATCAGCTTTTTGTGTTCGGATTTCTCCACGAAACCCTCTGTACTTCCTGCGCAGATGAATTTAAATCTCTACTGAGCTGCTAACATCGCTCAAGCCTCATCCAGTATCCACTTAGTGGAAGAGCCCACTAGTTAGCAGTCTGCTGGGAAACACCATTTCATTCTCATTTCTGCCCTTGGTCTGACTCAACAGCTGCTCTGATGGTCCTTGTAGCACCCATGAGACGAGTTCTGCAAAGAGAAGGAACCCCAGCACTTGAGCAGGTTCTATTGGGTGCAAGAGAGGACTCCTCCTGTTTCAGCAAGAAATTCCCCAAAGGGCAGGGAAAGGGGACGGGGTAACTGCCCTGATCACTTTGAAAGACACGAGCACAGGGTGTCTGGCTGCTTTTCATGCTGGTGAGAGGAGCAGCCCCTTGCACCGCCTTGATTTCCCTGTTGACTCAGAATAGAGAAGCCACATGTTTCCCCTCTCCGCCTGCGCTCTCCTTTGGTGTCAAGGGCTGGGTTGATGCCGAGCAGCTGCAACTTTATTTGAGCTTTTATCTTTGTTGTTTCACAAAGGCCCAAGGAGCAGGTTAGAAACAAAAACAAAAACACAAAGAGTTGCATGGACCGCAGAAAACAAGTCAGAAGATGCACAAGAGGCCTGAGGTTCAGCTCACTGGTGTGGCAGCATCACCTTGGTTTCATTGCCTCTCGGGAATGTGATCATTTGAGAGGAAGAGTGAAAATAGCCTGTCACACTTCTCTTCCCAGCAGAGCTCTGCAAGCACCTTCCAAACGTGGACGGGCAAGGAAGAGGGCCAGTGATGCAGACAGTGATGCAGAAGACTTGAGCCTGCAGGAAGGCAAGATGAAGAAGCTGCAAAAATGAAACACCGAGGGCTTTGAATTGAACCAAAATGCACAACTGAAACTGCTTTTTTATCTGTCTTTAACAACTTTTTCTCATTTCCCCTCCCTTGGCTATCTCCAGAGAGCAGCAGGGTCCACCAGACAGACTCAGTATTGGCCTGAGGAACTGTTCTGTGTTCTGTGGTCTGAGGACCAGAGCAACTGTTGCCTGAGGTCTATCCTGCCTTAATTTCACTCCCTCGGTTTCTTGAGTTGCTGAATGAGAAATAGGACGATCTCCAGGGACCACATCGAGGATTTACTTACTGCCTGGCTAAGGCCTTTGTCCCAGAGAAGTCTTCAGGAGTCGTGTCTGGTATTATCATAAAAGATTGAGAAGCTTGCTGATCATAGTGTGGATCTGCAAATCAGCCGTGCAATTTAATCAAGAAAACTGATAGGGAAAAAAAAATGAGCCATTTTGCCAGGGAGATGTTTGTGAGCATTTACATGGTGCTATGTTTGATCACACAAATATAAGCTGTTTCTATGATGTGATGCTGCAGGAAACCCAAGGGACTATTATTCTGTGTTGTAATGAGGGCTAAACACGATCAAAGATCCCTTGTACTCAGCACTGAACATAGGAAAAAACAAAGAGATTCTCCGCGATATGTCTAGATAGACCAGGCAGAGACAAGAAGCATTAGTATAATCCTCGCTTCACAGATGACAGATTGGGCGGGCAGACAGATTAGGGCTTTTCTATGCAGGGAAGTGAGTGAACTCTTGGTGCAAACTAGAAAAGCGATACCTCTTGCCCAGAGCAGACAGACAATGTCCCCGTTACCCATGTGGGTGGGAGACCAGACTGGAGAACTTGTCTTTCCTCCAGCAACTGAAGTCTGAAGACAAGGAGGGCAGCAACTCTCCTCTGTCAGAGGAACATCAGACATCTTCTGCTGAGCTCCTCTGCAGTCATCATAAATTAAAAGGTGCTTTGGGGACACATTTCATGTTATGTCCTCTGACATTTTGCTAAAGGTTAGAAGAATCCCCTGTAAACCAAGCTCAAGGTGACTGCCCCTGGTGGTCCTACCTACAGCACACATGATTTTGCTCTACATATAAAGTAAATTCATTTTTGTTGGGTAGTCATAGATAGCTTTTCCTATCCCTTTCCTAGTATGGTCAAGTGACTTGGCAAGGGTCACATGGAAAGACTGTGGCAGAGCTGAGGAAATGACCAATACCCCAAAGCTGCAGATTCAACGTCCACACAACATGATTCCTTTTTAGACACTGAGACAGAGTAGGCTGGAAATTCGAATTTCTGTCCTCTGGGGAATGTCCGCATTTGCTTTCTATTTATCATTCTGAATCTGAGCAAACTCATGAAATTTTAAAATGTTTGATTTAAAAATCATTCAGTTTGACACCATTGAAACATTTCACTTTGATAATGTCGAAAACAAGCGGAGCAAACGCACATACAATGCAATAAAATATAACACACATTGAAAACGTTTCAATTAATATTGCAAAAAACACAAAATTAATCATAACAAGTTGAAACAATATTTTTCTGTGTCAACAAAACATTTTACCATTGCCGAAGTGAAACCGAGGAAATGCAATTCATTTAAATGTTTCACCGAAAGCTTTTCATGAAAATTGATGTATTCTTGGGAACGGTGTAGACGTTAATAAAACCACATCTTAGAGATGGAGAATGATTTTCTCAAAAATGTTGAGCACTGGCATGCACACTTTTTGCTTTTCTGTAGAATAAAGTAACTTTTAATAATTGGCAAGAACTAGAAGTCATAAGGTATTTACACTTACTCAGAGCTGGTAAAAATTCCTTACACCCCTTTTCAATGCATATCACAACTCCTTCTCTTATTACATGCAGGTGTTTTGCTTACTGGATATATTTAAGAGTGAACTGTTTAGGTGGCACTGATGGCAACATACAAAAGAGGCAAATTTGACCTCAGGCTCCGGAAAACTTGGTCTACCCACTGTGAGATGGTACATATATTTCTGCCCATCAGAGTTTTGTCACCTACCTTCTTCCTCATGCTATATTCACAAGTGAGTTAGCTAATTGTTACATCTGGCTTGACTGAAGTTACTCTTTTGTAATTTAGTATTGGTGACTAATTGTCATATTTAGTCATGTCTCAAACAATGGCTATGTGGCCACATGCGCTGGATGGGTTCCTATCTGGACAAAAGTTGTGTCTCCTCTCACCACCACTGGCTACACATCTCAAGATATTTTCAGAATACTTTAAATCCAAAATAAATCAGTTCAGAATGAGAATGAGGAAGGGAATGTCCTGTTTGTGATGGAGTCCCAACATGACAAAGTCTTCTTGCAGCTCCCAACAATAGGCAATAGAGACAGAGTGTTTCCACTTTGAATCTCCGCATCCAGGTGGTCCAGTGCTCACCATTTAATTCCCTCAGCTACCTGGGGTTCCTCACTGCAGGGAGGAGCTTATGAAAAGCTATCACTTTTTTTAGAAATGCTCTTGTGTTGGTGATGGTTGGAGCAACTGCTGTGGATGCAATATGCAAGGTTTCAGTACACCCTTGGACCGGGAGTTGAGGAGGTGGGAGTTTCATCACCACCATCATCAGCTGAGGCCTGGTTCGGCATTTACAGGGGCAAAAGACACCTTGCCAGCCTCAGCATGATGGTCATGAAGATGTGCAAATGCCAGCCTATGTCTGAGTGTAATGAGTCTGCAAATCTGATGAGTCTGAGGCTGTGAAGAGTTGCCAGATGGCTGGTGTCCATCTGGAGTGCTGGGCATGCTTATGCCCTCTCTAAAGAGAGGACTCACAATATCTACCGTAACCCCATAGGCAGACATAAGAGGTGCAGAGGGAACTGGACACAAAGCTGTCTCAACAGGAGCTGTGGCCCACATTGCTCTGTGTCAGGGACAATGTTCATCACACACCAAGTGGTGTTCTTGCTACATTTCTCCCTACTGAAAGGGGAGAAATGTCCCCTCCCCTCCACGTCTTCCCCTCTCCTCCAGGTTTTCCCCTCCCCTCCATGTCTTCTCCTTCAGTCGGGAATGCTTCAGGTGGTAGAACTCGAGGCGGGAAAAGGATCCCCAAGGGACAAAGGGCAGCTGTCAGAGGAATGGGAGAAAGGGTTGAAGATGGAATCCCCAGTGACATGTACTAGTACCTTGTAGCCAGCTAGGCCAACCTCGAGCAAAGAGTCATGGAGCGGCAGCAAAAGATGATGCATCTGGGTATTGTTTGGGTTTAATATGACTTTAAAAAGACGTTTTTGCTCAGACCTTAAGTAGAGTGAGGGCTTTTGAGATGGGGCAGAGGGGAAAGCATGCTCTGACCCTGCCTTCTAGGAGTATTTTTCACTGGCTCTCGTAAAGCTAGAGTTTGTCCAAGGAGGTCAGCAACAGCACTCTGAGGGGGAGAGCTGAGTGCTCTGGCACAGCTGGCGAGCCACAAATATACCTTGTTGACAGGGCAAGGCTGTCTGCTTGGGCTGCCTCAGACTTCGTTCCTCCTATTCCTTGAGCACATACTTTCTGCACTGCAGGGGGGTGGGATGTTCTGGTGGTTTAATGCTGCCCATGGCTCAGAAGAATTGGAATGTGCTCTTCTCTGTTAAAACCTACTTACGGGTCTTTTCAGTGGCCTAGCTGCCCAGCTGTTAGAAGGGAATAATGGTATTAGCTGTCCCCCATGAACCCTTCTCCCATGCTGAGTTACATGCCTCAGAGAGAAGCAATGGTCCCTTACTGCATGCTCTGCCCTGTCTCAGCTGTGACTGCCCCTTTTTTGGTCGATGCCCTTTGAATAAATCTGTCCTTTCAGAATATCGTCATGGTCTCTAGTAGAAACCAGGATGGGGCCTTCTGGACAGACAGCCTCCCAGGTGACCATGACTTGGATGAGAAGTCTTCAAGACCTTGGAACTTCAAGAGTTCAAGCAGAGCTTCTCCAAACTCAGCCTTGATAAGTGCCTTGATGAGATTCCCCCAGCACTCCCTAACAACAGCATGGGGAGGAATGGAGAAGACTACACATCACCCATCACAGGGAACATGAGGAGAAGACAAGTCAGTGAAAGGAACCTCATGAAAGAAGTCCATGCCCAGGAAAAAGTCCTGACTAACATGGCAACATTGAGTGCTACATTTCTTTTTTCAGTATGTTCCCTTTTCACAGATTTCAACCTTGCCTATCTGTCTTGAAGGCCATAAAGGAAACAGATTTTACCTGAAGTGCTTTGCCCCTAGAAGCATCCTTTCCTTTCTGTCTGCCTTCGCACCCCAGCAGCACACACCGTTCAACAGCACCTTCCCTCATCCCATATCGCTTCCTGCCGCCATCTTTCCTCCTCCCCTTCCCCCTCTTGCTGTGGCTCGACACAGAGGAACCTGAAAATTCACTGTGATGTTTGAATCCCAGCCAAAACTGAAAGCGAGACCCTGCAACTGGTCCGAAAGCCTAAAAAACATATGGCATTAATTCTGCTTTCCCACAGTTCCTAAAATTGCAATTAAAAGCAGCCCCCACCAAACAGAACCCCATAACTCAGCTTCATGATTTATTGGAATAATGAAGCTTTAGGGGAAAGTTGGCAAGGCACAGGAATTCCACATCCGGGAGACGGGCTCTGTGCACATGGCCCGTGCACAGCAGAGTTTATTTTATTAGCATGCCACTGGTGCAAGAACAGGACCAGAGAGGGACATTCCTCTGAGAAAGCTTATCTTTGGCATTCATTTAGCCCCACACAATAAACCTGCCTCTGCAAGCTGCAGAAGATGCTGTGCTGCAGGCGCACACAAGCGAAAGCTGGCTCAGGCTAATCTGTCTCTGTGCCATAGCAGTCCAGGGGGTAAACAAAGTGCCCCTTTTTTTTCCATCAGTAACAAATAAATGTAGTCCATGAGATGCCAGAGATTAGGAGTCATGGAATTGCTGAGGCAGGCTGCAGATTGCCTGTTTCTCAGGGAGGTGCCGTATCATGCTTGCTTTCTTAAAACCAAGGCCTTTGAGGTCTGTAGCTGTGAGCAAACATGAAAGTCAATCTATAAAGCCCAGATCTAGGATTTTAAATGCAGCTGAGTTGTTTGGGAGAGGAGGTGTGTAAGGGGAATCAGACTAGCTACAGATGCAGACTTCTGCCTATCTATAATTTTACTGATGCATGTTATGAGGGTCTTTTCAAACGATTAAATGCAGTAGCTAAGTTCAGACAGGATCAAACTAATTTCTAGAAAACCTTTTATAATCCTTGTGACCTAGCAGTTCTACATCACTCTCATATGTCACATGGTGAAGCTAAACTTTAGCCAGATTGAGTTGCAGAGCAATGCTAGGAAAGAGATACAGAGAGAACTACTTTCTTCATTTAAATGGGGGCACAGTAGCAGGACCAAACATGTCACTCTCCTTTGCAAACCAGTCTTTGCCAGTTGTCCAGATCCAGTTTATACCTCCATATTTTCTTACATAGCATTTTTCAGGAGTCTGTTTGGCATTTGGCATCATGCTTGTTGTTGTGGTTTTGCTCAGTCACGCTACTGCAGCGGCAGACAGAAGGTGCCCCCGTACCCAACTTCTCTGATATTTTGAATATAATTTTGAATATTTTGTATTTCAATCTTCCTCTACACACTGGTCTATGCAGATGAATGATAATATTTTTAAAACAGACTTTCAGACTCAGGAGATTATACTCACCCCTAAGCTGCAAAGCCTTGTGTCACTCTGCTGTACAAATCTTGTGCTAGCAATTAGCAGAATGGGGTACTCTTCCAACAAAGAGAGCATTTGCTGAACACCTGCCTTGATAGAGATCTCTAAACATCATTGCTGATGGGGAGTTGTCACTATGCAACTTTATACTTGAGCAGGTGCAGCAAAAGCTGGTCGCAGTGTCTGGTGGCAGGAGACTGGAGTTGTTTGGTTTCCTCTGCCTAGCAAAACAGAAGTGAGACATAAGTGGAAAAAGAGAAAGGTTTTTTTTTTTTTTTTTTTTTTAATAGTCTCAGGAATGAAGTTTTGGTTGGCTCCTGAGCCTGTCAAGTGGAGTAATGGAGTAAAGAGAAGTCTGATGAGAAGACTTATGCAAAGGATCAGCTGACAGGGCAAGGATGAGCCTGGGGTGAGAAAGTGAATCTTGCTAAAAGACTCTGAGGATGGTATTCAGCCCACCTAATGTCAAACATGTCCTCAGGTGAGTTAGCCCCTCAAGGTGCCCTTCACAGTCAGTGGACAGAAACAGGCTTATGAAGCACAATTTATCTTATCTGTTGCAGATGTCTTCTTTAGGCTAAGATGAATCACTCCCTAGAGACCACTGACCATATTGATTAGATGTCCACTAACAACAACCTGAGTTGATGATACTGAGCTTACATGCAGATGTCTACTGTATTGACATCTTCTTTAGTTAGCTGAATCCCATCCCTTGAGTCTTTCAGCTAGGGGAGCAGTGACACAGATGTCTAAACGGGCACTTAATAACACAGACATTCTATGGACCTGCCTTCTTCATCCTGCTCTGTGCCTTGACAGCCTATCTCCTGTCCTTATGCAGAAGTCCAGCAAAGTGCTGCTTCTTCAGAGTGTGCCTGCATAGCCATTCTGTATTGGATGCACAGATAAAAGACAGGGTGTGGGTGGGAACGCTGTGACTGGCATTACATTACAATATATCAGGTACCTGGTTACCTTGTACAAAGCGTCTGGATTAAATAAATCTTCAGATATGGGATCAGGAAAGGGAGTCATATTGGGAAGAACCGTTAGCTTTTTGGGCTCGTTCATAGTCTTCATTCCAACTTGAGCAATTTCCTTTAACTTTGCTTTGGCTAGTGAAAGATCCTAGGAGAGTGGGTTCTCTTTTACACTCTTTCCTTAGCATATTAGAAATATGACTTTTGGTCTTCTCCTCTTATTTTAGAGTCTGTTATTGATGGTGGGAAGTAAGTGTGGCCTGTGATACCTGGAGGAGCTACAGCAGCTGTTTGGTGGATACTGTGGACCATAGCCTTGCCTGTAATTGCGAGGGACAGACTATAAGATCAAGATTGCCTTTGTCAGGTGATGCTACAATGACTTGTGAGAAGATGAAGAAGAGTGAAGGCAAACAAAATCAGACCAACTATGCAGTTGAGTTTATTTGATGATATATACCTTAGTAAAGCCAAAGGGAAGCCAGAATGCCTAGAACATTTGTTCTCCTACGCTACAGGCTGAAAACTCTGAAAACAGGTAAAAACCTTTGATGTCCTGGTGGTGGTCAGCAGGACATTAGCTTATAGTGAGATGATGTGGTCGGGAGAGCTTGTATGTTCTGTCAATATACCAGGAGTGGATTTGTCAATGAGGTGAGACAAGCTCTTCCTGCCTCTGTAGGTAGCATTGCACCTGGTTCTAATGCCTGAACTTTTAGATGTTGCTTGTAAATTTGGAAAGAGTTTAGAAAAGAATGAGTTGCCAACTGCTGAATCTGCCTCACAATGCGACTCCAGAGAAGCTCAAGGCTTTTGTTTGTCTCAGACATTTTCCACCTATCTTTATAGTGGCCCCTGGGAATTCTCCCTTAGAAGTGCAGACTGGCAGTTTTCAGCCTGTTGGCAGTTGGTTTCCTTTTCCTTCCATGAAAGTCTCAGTAGTAACCATTGGCCTGCCAGACATTCGAGGCCCAGCAGCTCCAAGACACTTCTCTAGAACACCTTTCTGATAGCACAAACCTCTTATTGGACATGGAAAACCAAAATGACATGTGAATGCCTGGAGAGAAGTCCACGTGGAAAATATGGTGCAAGCAAACTGTGGTGAGGAGCACAAGGAGCTCGGCTCCTGGACGTCTTTGAAATAGTTTTGAATATTTTCTCAGGAGGTTAGGCCAATAGCTTTTGGAGACGTCTGAAAAGGTTCCCTTTTCTGTTCTTAGTCACTTTTACAGACACTTCTGAAATAATCCTTGCACCCACATTACTCCCGAACCACAAAGAGAAAACCACTCGTCTGGAGAGAAATTACAGAAGCCAGAACACCATAACACTCTCTTCTGACTTAAAGTCTGTAGTGTTTTTGAATAGTGCCCACTTTTCTCACCAGAAGTGTACACAAATAATCAGAAAAACATGGCAACAAGATGACAAAACTATGGTATAATACTTCCCAGAATGACCTCAGAGACATAAATCAGATCTCTGAATTGTCAGCAGCAATCTGTTCTAACAGTCCAATCGCCCCACCATCCAGCATATTTTATTAACTGTTATTATTATGTATTTTTTGTTAGCAGAGTGCTGTATATGTAGACACTGTTTTGCAGGTATGTGAAAGACCACCCTGAGGAGTTTAGTTTCACTTAGGCACACAAATATGATATTCATTGCAGCAGCACCATGGGTTAATGATTGTGGTACTGTTTCAGGTTTCTTGCTTCCTTGCTGATTTTATTGCACTAAAGCCAAACACGTTTTAAACTCTGGACTTCGAGTTAATCTGTCTTTTTCAGGCATTATATGGCCATATTATCTTAGTATCAGAGTGTCTGAGAGGTTTCAGTGTGTTTATTCTACCAAAACATCTGAACTCAGGGTTTTGAACTAATAGCTGAACTGGTTGGAAATTTTCCACCTAACTTTTCAGTCTTTGATTGCTAATGGGACATGTTGTCTTAGCAAAATAGGGATTTTCATAAACAAACAAGTCATCCCATTTGGGTCAAAGGCAGACTTTCCATTTGCTTGTGTGCAAAACTCAGCCTCCCTTTTTCCTTATTCAGGCTGCATGAGGCGGGAGGGATGTTAAAATATAATTTTTTTTCTTTTTTTCCTCTTTATTTCTTTATTCCTACTTCTTTCTGCAATAGGAAAAAAAAAAAGCCCAATTTGCTGTAATTGGTGTTTATCACCGTACTGCATCTCTCTGGCCAGCAGACTGATGAAGCCAAGTCCCCAAAGCACCTCTGTGCCCAACGTATCACAGCAAGCGTGAGGCTTTTGGTGGAGATCTGTTTCCTCTGGGTGTTGCTGCTTCCCTCCATTGCAGGGTGATGGTATCAGAGCGAGAAGTGCCCAGCTGGTCTCTTCTCCAGCCTAGCAATGCTCCACGTCGCTATCAGACCCTAAGCATCCTGTAGTCTGGGTCAAGAGAGGATTTGGTGGTGAGCAAATCCCATTCCGTGACATCTTCTGTCTCTGAGACGGGAGTTGCATTATAATCAACACAGCTGACTGAGCAGGACACAGCAGCACTAACTTGGTAAGCACTTGACAACCTCACCTTCCAGCACAAGGCTTGTTTCATGAGTGTTAGCAACTCTGCTGCAGCTTGAACCTACCCAAGGGCTCAAGTTTGCAAGCTGATGAGAGGAAACAAAGTGGCCGAGCAATTAGCTCAGGTATATATTTACTGGGAATACTAAGGAGAGTGTATTTCCCCACTCCAGCACTGCCAGGCAGAGCTGCTGAGCAGCATTTCTCCCCCAGTACCAGACCTTTTCCAATCCCCGAGTTGCAGTGGGGAAGAAAGACCTGGCAAAATCACTGTCTGAGATAGCAGTGGTTTCTCATCCAGCCAGAGCAAGCCAAGAACATTTCTCACCATCAGCATCAAAGTCTCAGTCACCAGATGTCTGGAGGAAAAGCAGCATCTGTCTTTCTGACAGGAGCTTCCCCCATATTTCAGGGACGTAGGATTGTCTTCTTTTTTTTTTCTTCTTCTTCCAAGATTATGACTCTAGACAACTATAACAGAAGATCCTATTCTAATCCCAGCTATTGTGAAGTGTTTCACATGCAAGCGGAAAGCCACCGACTCAATTAATTACTTAACTGCTAATTATCTCAGGACTGGAAAGTATACGAGACCCTCTCCATCTGCCCAGGTACACAGCCCTGCCTTGGGGAGTTACAGGCTCGGTTCCGACGGCATGGAACAAAGTTGTAATGAAGCGGTGAAAAGCGGCGGGGGAGAGAAGTTGGGGCATCTGTTCAGACTTAGCAAGCGCCAGTGCCCAGGCTGGCAAAGAAAAGAGGGGAAAAATAAACACACGGGACATGGCAGTGTCTCTGCTAGTTTATTTCTGAAATGCACTGTGAAGAAAGGCATCTTGAAGAGGAACCCTAAAGATGTGGGACATCATGAGATAGGGGAACTGAAGGGAGGTTAGGCATAAGCCTATAGTTTAGAAGATCTCCGTAGCCAGGGTCTAAAATCGTCCTCTGTCAAAACCTTCTGCTTGACCATCAATCATATTATCTGCTCAGTGCTGGGGCTGCAGAACTGGGGGAACCGGTATTTCCAAGGGGGCATTGCCAAGATAAGCACCCGCCACGCTGGGAAGCGCCGGTGCCCCGTGGCCAGGGCAGGCGAGCACAGGCTGTGCTGCGACTCCACGTCCCGCGTGCTCCTCACACCGAGGACATGGCCATCTCCACGCTCGCCTGGAGCTGAGGAGGCTGCTGGATGTGTCACCCGAGTCATCCCAGGAGAAGGGTGGAAATGGAGCAGGGAGGTGTCGCTGGCTCCTGTCCTGCCTTTCTGCAGGACGGATCACGGTGGTGATGCTTGGTGGTGAGAGCAGCTCTGCCAACCAGCCTGGCCAGATTCCTGGTGACAAATGCTCCTGCTGGAGCCCTTATTTTCCCCTGTGTGTCAGCAGCTAATGACAGGTTGTAAAACTGTGCCCAGGCTCTGCCACAGCGATACTGGCACCAGGAACAACCTGTCTCCCTGGGGGCATCTTCTCCCACCCCAAACTGCTGGAGACATCAAGCTGCGTGTGACCTCCGCAGCCCCATGCCAGCTTTAGCTGGGCTAGCAGATACTTCAAGCTATTTTATTTTGGGGTCTAATCAGACCCCATTTCTTATATGCAATAAGTGATTTAATAAATGGAGTCTTACAAGAATATTTCAAAAATAAAGAGAAGCAGGTAAAGAGTCAGCTCTTGATGCGTCCATACCCCTTGGAGCGGGGAAAATCATGCCAGCTTGACTCTTTTTGGTCAGGCTTTGAAGCAAGAATATAGCAGGTGCTCTCAGGAACCTCGATCCTGCAAAGTCTTAACTTTGCTGGCAGGAGCTGTCTTAGAGAGGTCCCATGGGATTACAAAATGATGCCTGCACCTAAGTCTTTGAAGGATGAGGTGTGTGCTGGCGCTCTGGCTCCTCAGATCACAGGCAAGCAAGCGAGTTCAGCTTTTCCAGGACTACAGTCAGAAAAAGCTGATGTCAGGCCAGACCTAGGTGATATCCATCTTACGGCAAGGCAGGAAACATATCTCTGTGTTCCTGCTAACCTTAGAAAGCAAGTGCTCGGATTGCTACACAGAGGATTTGTAGCAACAAGGAGAATGTAATTAAATAGCAGGGATGATCTCATTATTGTAATGATGAGGTGTCATTTAATAAGGAGAATCCAGGACTGGGAGCTGAGAACCACGGAGCGTTCATCCCAGCTCTGGCCCCAGCTCCCTTGACAGCCTGGAAGAGGTCACACAAGGCCAGCATCCCTTTTTCGGAGCACGTTTATGCAACACGCAATACCAGGAGACCCTGCTGCTCGTGGAAGCTATTGCAGCAGAAAGAAGAACAACAGTCGTAAGAAAAACCATCTTGTGCATTCTCCTTCCTTTTAACAGCTAGGTTAATACAATTTCCTGTTATACAAGGGACAGTGGGGATCACTGGAAAATAAGGGTTATGAAGGTTTGCTACCAGCAGGGAACTGGGGTGAAACACTAAGGTTTTGCCTAATCTTCAGGTCTTTCCAAATGACTGATAAACAAATCAATACTATGAGGTTCATACAGTGCCAAAGAAAAAAAATCCCCAAATAAAGGTTTGGTTTGATTCCTCCATGTACTCATCCCTCCCTCCATGCAGCCCCTCTCCACAGGTCCCCTCAGTCAGAGCCAGAATCCCTTATCCTTAGTAATGGTGCTAAGTTTGGAAGATTTTAAGCCAAGTCTCACACTTCCACCCTTATCTTCTGCTTTCTGTGTGCTGTGCATGTTGGCTTGCGAGGCTGGGAGCCCTGAGCGGTGATGCAGACCGTGCCAGGCAGAGTGGCAATGGGCTGTGCAAGTGCTTTGAGTTGGGCCATGCTCACCTCCATCATGCTCCTTCAGGTTTTCTTGTTCTTCATCACCCAGGATATTCAGCAGCAGTTATTCAGCACGGTAACTTTGTGCCAAGACTGAGGTGACAAAACAGGGCCTCCTCAGCACCCAAACTTTGCATCCCAGATGTTGTTTCTGCAGTCTGTGCAGAACAGCTCAGCAGTTCGTGTCAGTTGTGGCAGTGTTTCTGGGCCACCCACGAGAGCTCAGTGCCACCCTGGATCTCAGCAGCCTGATACAGTCACTATCATCCTGCTTTCACTGCCATCCCTGTCCCTTCCTTACCCTTTCCCCACTCCAGGAGCTTGCTGGAAAGCAGCATCCCCTCCCACAGGTCAGAACAGAGAAATCTTGCATGCAGGAAGAAGTGTGGGACATTGATATCTTTTTCCTTGGCGTAGAAATCTGGAGCATGGAAGAGATTTTCCCCCACACCTGACCTGCTGCTTAGGAAAGACAGCAGCTTTGCTTTCTGAGCCATTCCAGTATTACAGAAAGTAAGGACTAGAGCAGCATGTGTAAGAGATTTCAGTTCAGCCCTGCAGCCTTATCCCAAAGCCAGTTTTTGCGTTTGACTTCTAGCATTTGCTTTGAGTGGCACAGCCATTCTTTCCTTGTTTTTAAGCAAGCTAATCACAGCGGATAAAAACACTGAGCTGAACACACGCCCCGCGCACACCACAGCACTGACACACATCCCTGAGAAACTGCCTTCCGTTTAGCAAACAGCTTCCATGGCAAAATAAACCACTGGAGCATCCTGTTATCCATATCACATCATGGGAATCCCGTGTTTCTCACAGATTATCTTTTCCATGAGAGGATTCAGACCTCCCAGACTGCCTGTACTGGGGCTTTCTCCATTGCCCTGATCTTGGAATCTTTGTTTTCCATTTTTAAAGATATCTGACTCTTGGTTTTGTGGAGAAAAAGATTAAAAGTCTTAATATTCAAGTTTCCTAATCCTTAAGCCAACCTCACCATCTGGGAGAGGGCCAACGACTGATTCTTGAATTTCTGATATTAAAATATCAGTGATGTTGGTAATCGCTAATTTTATTATCACCATCCCGCAGTGAATTTAATGAGGATGGTAATGAGCTGCTCACTGTCCACAGTTCACAGATCACAGCTGTAATAGGTCTTCCCTTCAGCCTTATGATGAGACGATAAAATGCTGTAAGGGGAATTGATAACAGCTCTCATCTGCACTGCTGAAAACAAGCACAAGTCTGGCCAAGACATGACTTTTTGATCTCCTGGGTTCTAAGTCTTGACCCAACTTGGTTCAGGCATAACATAAATAACAGGTATTGAGGATATGGCCTGATGATCCGAAGCACTGTTAGCTCTAAATTACTATATCTGCTAGACCCAGAGCCCAATCGCTCCAGCAAGGCATTTGTCTGCAGAGCCCTGTGTCTGTTCACAGCCCTGGAGCTAATACCCTGGGGGCCTTGAACAGGAATACTTGTGAAACCAGGCTGCAAAACATGAGGTTTTCCTTTGCCGCAGTCCAGGCTGGATTTACCACTCCTTTCCACAGGTGTCTGTAGTGTTTGAGGAAGGTTATATATGAGTTAGACAATGCCTGAGCTGTTGAAATATTTCAAGTGACCAATTTCCACTGTCCCCCCCAGTGGAAAATCAAACTTCAAACCACTACATTTCTTTGCAAAACTTGTCATGAAAAAAATTATCCTGTTCCCTGGCTGGTTATAAAAGAGACTGAGTAAAATTAGTGTTTCCATTATTGCTTTTGCTATTTCAAACATAACTGCTTTCTGACGATCTCTTTGGATGAGGGGAGCATCCAGTTTTCTTCAGTCAGGTGACAGCTTCTGGACTCCCCACTTATGGGATGATCTGGTAAAAACTTTGCAAGAGGGAAACCAGGGAACTTCCCTGTGGTCTTATTTTGGTTTTTCCTTAGTGAGAAGTGCATGAGTCCCAGATTCCTTATTAATCATTTGAGGAACCACAAGAGAAAGAGAAAATGTCAACATGAGTTCCTCTTCCCTCGTAAGCTGGCTTGAAGGTGGTTGTGGTTTGTAGGAAAGGAATGAATTGGAAGGGAAAATGATACAGCAAGGTGGTTTAATAGAAATCCCAGGTGAAGAGTGGACTCCTAAACTCCCCATCTCCAGCAGCTTGAAGGTGGTGGAGGTAGATACATGTGCAGACTCTTTCCAAAAGTAAAAGTACAAGGTGAGATGTGTTTTCCACTGATGTCTTGTAAAAAAATAAGAGTGTGAGAATGAATACTCTGCTGTTCTTCATGGGGTAGAAGATCATTCTCTGCATGTGTGTGCACAGTGGGGAAGGATGGAGGGATGGAAAGATACATTTGTTCAAAGTACAAGGTGAGATGTGTTTTCCATTGATGTCTTGTCAGTGGTAAAAAAAATAAGAGCGTGAGAATGAAAAATCCGCTGTTCTTCATGGGGCAGCAGATCATTCTCTGCCTGTGTGTGCACAGTAGGGAAGGATGGAGGGATGGAAAGATATATTTGTTCCCAAATCACATCACAACAGAGTGCCTGAGCCACCTAAGGTCTTGCCGCGTGTCCCTCTTCTCCTGCCCCCATATTTACATCTTTCAACTTCTCCTGCCCTAAAACCTTTCCTATTACTTGAGCAAGAGGAAGACATCAAGTCAGAGGTGAATTAAAGCAGACGTATGGCTGCCTTATGCTTTCACAGTTCCCAATAATGCTAAACTAGTACCTCAAACGCCAGACCTGATGGAAACGTTGTTAGTGCTGGACACTAATGAAGGCAAGTTCTTGCTGAGGATGAAAGCCGAGCCCGTGACCCAGAAGCAGCTCTCTGCAGGCTGTGACCCACATGGCCAGTTGCTGAAGGGATGCTCTGTACCTGGGGCTCAGGCAGAGCAGTCTGCACTCTTACGTGGCGTGCCTGCCTTGGAGTGACCTACATACTAAACAAAAGTGATGCTGCACTGCCAAATCAATACATGTCAGGTCACATTACCTGTTATTGATGAACATGGTTGTTAATCCTAATATATTGTATTTGCAGAACTTCCCGGCCTCCCGAAGCCTGTCTGTCATTAAGTTTTTCTTGGCTGAAACTTCTTCAAAGGAGAGAGGCTTTGCTTAGGAAAGGTCTTTGTAAATGGGACCAAATATGTAGTTTGTTGCTTCTGGTGAGCTCTTGAGTTCTCTTCTTCCGGCTCCCCCAAAAGAATTTTTCAGGAGATGCTTTAGGATCCCCATTACAAGCCATAGGTCTGATTTATCTGTGTAGTATGAGCACTTAGCTGAGAGAGCCAAGCTGGAAGTATTGGTCACCATAGGCTCTCCTTGCTCATGGAAAAGGAGAAATCCCCTGGCAGGAGGCTGAGCCCCAGGCTCTGATCCATGGTTCACAGGCACCTCTCTCTATCCCTGGCTCTTGATGACATCAAGGATGCAGAACTCCTGGCTGAGATGCTCACCGGGGTGTCCAGGTGCAGAGGAGCTGCTGGGATCACAACTGCCTGTGATCTCTGAGAAGAGACTCTTATTTCTGTCCTCACCATGTCCATGCATGGCAGGTCCTCAGTACTTCTGTTCTGCGTGGGCCAAGTTCTGCTCCTCCAGGGTCTTGAGGGGGAGTGGGGAGGAGAGCAGGTGAGTCCAAGTCCTCCCCAGCGTTTGAGATGCGACCGATCTGGAGGTGCAGGCTGCTCTGAGCAGATGAGAAACAAAGGTGCAAGGAAGGGCAGTGCCTACTCAGCTCAGGAGAGAGCAGTCATCAGATCTCAGGCTGAAGTCAGCTGTTAGCAGGAACCCATGCTCTTCAGCCAAGCTTCCATCTCCCCGAAAGCACTAGCATTCCTCTTCCTCATTGTCCCCTGTTCCTCCCACCTAAGGGGCTTTCCTTTTCCTCCCACATCCCACGCGAGGTGAGTAGAGCCACTCATCACTCTGCATGCAGGATCCAAGCATGGAGCCACACTGCAGGCTCTGCTGTGGTGGCAAGTTTCCCCAAAGTGCCCTACTCACTCTCTTCCATGGAGGAACCAGCATTTTGGACCAGCGATGCTTATCCTTTCTTGCAGGCTGCATCACATCTGGACCTCGCCATCCAGGAGCTTTCTCTGTAGCACAGTTAATTACTGTCACCCCACTAAGAGCAATTTGTCATCCCCTTGAGGTCCCAACCAGGAGAATGCATTCGTGGGCAATATCTGCTGTGCCCTTGTGCTCTCCAAGGGCTCCTGGCACATCTAAAACTCTCCATGCCTGAAGTTTGCCCTTTAGTCTGTAGCCACGCTGAATTATCCTTGACACCAGCAGGAGTTTTGAGGGGCAGACATTTATTTTGCCTTTATTTTGCAGCAAGGATCCAGCCTTTGCAGGTGGGAGAATCTGCCCCAGCAGTTAGTGCTCTGGCCAGGTTCCTGTTGCAGCTGGCTTGAAAGAGCCCCCACTCACCATCTGCTGTCAAGAACAAAACTGTTGTGGTTTTGAAACACATGCACTGACATTAAAAAGGCACACACAGAAAAATCCCACTTGAACAACTTCATTTTAAAAAAAAAGTGTCGGCAGCAGCCGTGCTGAACAGGCTGCGGCATTCGTGCTGATTAATATTGTTTGCTCTAATCGGAGTCTGTTGCTTTTACCTAACAGTCATCTTTCAGCTTGAGCAACAGATTTCCTTGTCAAATTTCCTCCTAACAGGCTCTTAGGATTCCCATTTGGGATATTAAGGGAAGAGAGCAGGTGACAGAGTAATTTCCCAAAGAAATCTGCTATTGGGGAGGTTTCAGTGACTTTGTAGCTGGTGTTTTTGTGTGTGCAAAACATAGCCACGACCTGGATGGGCTCCATGTGTCTCATCTGTGTGTCACCAGCCCTGTAGTGCATCTTCTTAAGGGAAGTCAGGATTCATTTGGATGATAAAGGGCCTGTGCTTTTAGTGCAGGAAGAGCTGGATTTAATCTCCGTGGCTGCTGTAAAGTGGCCAACATGTGCGGCTGGGATGCCTCACAAGAGCCAGATCCACTTTCTATAGGAAGGAAGCAGGAGGGAAGCATTCACTAAAATAATCCTATTGCAATGCCCTTCTTTCTTGCTGTACTCCTGTGCCCTGCTCTGCTCCAGAGAGACTGCGTGTCCACCAAGAAGGAATAAGCAGCTCCAGCCACGAAGGGACATTGCAGTTTTGCCCAGAAAAGTCTGTTAGCTGGGCTATATATTTAGCTAGCATCAATAAAACCCTCAGACTGCTGCTTTGCATTCAGAAAGCAGCGTGTGAAATGTTGCCAGATCAGAACAGATCCATAAGCCCTTGGCCCTGGATGGAGCCAGGCAGAGGCTGCAGCGGGAGCAACGTGAGCCCACAGCATGTGATGGGTTTCAGTGCAGAGAGGTGACTCAAACCAATCCCTTTAACTGGCTTTTCTGCTTTGATTCATTCATTCCGCGCGGCACAGATAGAAAAGGAACAAGGGACAGTAATTTGGGCTCAAGAGAAAGCTCACATGGGAAGCATGCTTCCCGTGGCTCATCCATGGCCTCTGTGCCAGCAAAGCTGGAGAAGTGAAGCCAGAGGCTACTGTCGGCTCCATGCTGCTCTGTCCATCACCAAGCAGGAGGAATGCAGTAGCTCTCTACAGCCATGGATACTAAAAACACTAAGGGGAGAGTGGGATTGGGTTGGGGTGTTTCCAGGGGAGTTCTCAATGTGTAAAAGGGGAAAATTAAAGGAATAATTGAATTAGAAACACAGGGGAACCTTCCCAGCAGCAAAAGCTCTTTAAGTGCTCTCTCTTCCATCATATGAAGGTTTTTCCTTCCTCCGTGTCTCTGGAATGGTTAGGCAGGAATGGGGGTGTGCTCATGTTATGTGAGAACCAAGTCTCACAGTTGCTCTTCAATGTTTTCATTTTTTAAAATATTTAAAATGGGCAGATCTCCAGCTTTAAAGATCTGGACAAACCTAGGGCATGATTCTGACACAATACCTGGGTGAAGAGGGAGCCCCAAGGAATTGGCCTCAAATGAGCTCCTGCATTTTTGTTCCAGGTCCCTTCTCATCCTGCAAGATATGATGGCCATGGGAGAGGGTCATCTTCCGTCACCAAAACTTGGGCACATCCAGCAGCTAGATCTGACTCCAGAGTTCAGTGATGGTGAGCCATGAGGCACTAAATGCTTTCTTTACAACTATGATAATAGGTATTTGGGAAAAAATACTGTTTCATTCCAGCTCTGTACTAAACAGTTCAGATTCTTCATTAAAAATCCTGCTGAGGATATATATGATACTTGTAGACAAAGGACTGAAAATGTAACAGCCAGCTCCTTTTGCATCTGCAAAAATTCCAGTTCTGTGTTACTGATACAGGTCAGTTGTGATTGTTACAGGCAGACCCTTTGCAAATTGGATGGAGTTCATCTAAGCCTTCACAGTCACTGGTCACTTCAGATCTAGGGCTACACTCTGCCTCTGAAAGCTATCTCTGCCTGCCTTAGTTTATATAGTGATGTTTGTGGATGAAGAGCCCAAAACTAGGACAAGAAAGGAGGGATATAGTTACTCAGGCATTGCCTTAGCTCATGTAAGGTCAGAAAGATGCAGTGCAGAAGAATCATATCATCAG
>NW_010577188.1:0-54395 GCF_000705375.1 Tinamus guttatus | reverse complement strand
AAAAAAAAAGAAAGAGAAAAAATAGACTACTGGCATTGCTATAACTGAATAAGAATTAGTGTAAAAAGGAGACTGAAACAGAGATAAGTGCTTCAGGTTGCTGAGAAGAAGTTTTCTCTAATATTTATTTCCCTTCTCTCAGTCTCTTTTCTTCTCATACCTATTATCAGGTACACAATTGATAGTGTAATTCCAAAGCTCTTGAGATCAACTTAAAAAAAAATACTCATTTTGCCTCAGTTATTTAAACAAGTGCTGATGTTGGACTCTGCTCCTTGCACTGATGACTTTCCTCAAACAAATGAATTCTCCTCAAGGCCCAAAGCAGATCCACCAGAGTCACTTGAAAGCATGGTTTCCAGTTGGCTTTGGTTCAGGTTTGTACAATGGGGTGAGCAGGCGCCTCACGACCCCTACATTAATGTGCCAAACAAGCATAGATCAGGAGCAGCAGGACAGAGGGATGCATGATGTCTCCGTGTGCCAGGTGCCCTTGGTGCTCTGCTAGTTTGGAGGCATTCACAGGAGCCCTAGCAGGTGATCCAGTGGTGCCCAGCTCTCCCCACCTTGCAAATGCAAAGAAAGGAAAGGGAACATCTGGGATACAGTGAATTTGGACTTGAACAATTCCTTCTTTCCCTTGCATTTTAATCCTCTGGTTGTCTATCCCCATATCTCTTCCCACCACAGCTGTTCCCAGCCACAAGGAAAAGGCAATGCTAAGGGGATTCCAACATTGTGTCACTGAGGCAGAGGTGACAACATCAGTCCAGGACATTGTCCACTGCCATGAGGGTGGGAATCCCATGGACTCTAATATCCTCCAGCCCTTGGCTGAGGACAGCCTGTATCAGGTGTTCACCTGCAGTCAGGGCTTATGGCCTTTGCCCTGGCCCACGAAAGCATCCTGGATCCAAGGCTGGCTCTAGGCAGTAGTGAGAAGCAAACCAGGTACATGGAAAGCTAGAGATGTCTGCTACCTCCAGGGAATTTCCATGGAGTGCCAATGGGAAAAAGAAAAATCCTCACCAATTTATCTTCATTATTCCCAAGGGAAAAGTCACCTTAACCACAGGGACCAAAGACACCCTGGGGGGGTGCAAATCTGAGGCTCAGACATAGACAGACCTTAAATCTGGTGGATACCACTCCCAGCATCCACCATCAAGGCTCGGTATGATTTTAAATCATATCTGTATCTAGGAATTAACTGCTGTGAGATTTTGGGGGAGGCCAGAGTTGGTGTTTGTTGGTCTTTTTACTGAAATCTCCTACTGACTACAATCCAAATGATATCCTGGTGAGGTACTACACTCCCACATTGCAGAGATGGACACATTCTCAGGGATATTCCTCCCATGTCAAGAGATAGATAAACCACCAGCCGGCCTCTCTCTATTTCTTCCTGTTGTCCCAAGGGGTAGGTGAGATCCCCAGGTCATCTGCTCTCCTACCTGTGCTTTATACTGATATCAGTAGTGAGAGAGTGCATATAACATATGTTAGTATAGAGCTTAAGCATTAGCATACATCACACATATATCTACTTATTTAAGGTACATTCTGAAAGAGGGAGGAAATTTGGGTCCAGAGATGGACAACATTCAATTAAAGAACAAGAGAAGTCAGGAAAAGCAGAGGAAAGGAACAAGCCTACCCAAACCTTCCTTTTCCATTGCAGTGCTCACTAAACCTTTCATTTTAAGCACTGCATTCACATCCAGTGCTGCACTTTAAAAACACTTTTGTGAGTTAGAAGAACAGCTCAAATTTTCCTTTGATGCTTACAAGAGCAGGCAGAAGAGAAAAAGCTTTTAAGAGGAGCTGGGATGGGTATCTGTGCTGCGAGGGAGCATGTCCTTATAGCTGTGGATGCTGCATGAGGCTGTGGAAGTGCTGGCTCGGGTCAGTTTAGGTCACTTCAGCATAGATCAGTAGCTGTGACTTGCAGCTGAGCTCCAGTAAACAAAGGCACAAGCCCTGCTCTCCTGATGGCGCCCAGGGTAGATGTCTCAATTGCAGCAGGACCTGGGGAGCAAACCACCATGCAAGCAATTTCCTTCTGACTCCAAAATGAAAGGAGAGACACACACTGGCAGCCTGAGGTTGTGCCTCAAGAGCCTTGCCTTGGGTCAAGGACCAAAAGAGGCCTCACCCGTAAGGAAGGTGTCACCTCAACAATGTGACATTTATATACGGGAAGCCAAAGACCTCTCTGTTTTGCCTTCCAGACAACCATTTATTGCTCTGAATGGTAATCTAATACTTGGTAAGAGCTATATGAGGTTTCTGCTCTGCCGCTGACTATCTGTGTAACTGGAGTGGAATTATTTAGCTCTTCCATAATTTAGTCTTTTTTCCCTCAAATCCTAAAAGGGATAACATTTCCTGAAGCCATGAGGTTGTTGTGAAGGTAACAGGGTTACAAGGCAAATTGTTGAGAAGAAGTCTTAAAGAAGGCTCTATAAAATACTATAGAAAAGTGCAAAGAAGTTGAATTCCTGTCCTTGTTCTTGGAACCTGGGACCTTGCCAAAGACTTAGTGTTCAAACACAGATGTGTAAAATTCAAGCCAGACCTTGCTCTTTTGAGGTGTGGAGTGCTGGAGAGTGAGTCTGGTCTTGGTAGCAATTCTCAGGCCTGGGGTGGACTTCTCCAAGGCAGTGCTCAGCAGCAGTGACCTTCAGCTCTTGAGGTGCTTCCTATGTGGTGAGCAGTGGTCAGGCTTTGCAAAGTCCTGACCTGAGAACTCCATCTCTGACCAAACCAGCAGCCATTTCACTTGCGGCAATTGCCAAAGTGGGGCAATTTTGTCTCTTATAAGATGCCTAAGCCACATGTCTCCACTTTTCCTACTGTAAACAGAGACACAGCCCAGTTATACCAGCCTAAAGGATGTGCTCATCACCCTTTTTGTGGGCGGGAAATGCAACCCCGAGGGTACAGGGAAATGAACAGGGTTCCCCTCCCTTTTAGATAAATCACAAGGATGTTCTGGGTTATAAACCCCATCTGGCACATAGGATCCTTACCTGGGGGTTTGGAGGCAGAGCTGCCTCTCATTAGGAGGTTATTTGCATAAAAATGGGAGCGCTGGGTTCAGCTCCTTAAGCTCTCATGAAGTCTCAAATGCCCTCAGATCCCATCAGGACACGCAGCCCCTCTGGGGGGTAAGCCCTCCTAGCCCCCTGCAACTCAGTCCAGGTATTTCAGGTGGGGAAGGTAGGAAGCTGTATCCAAAAGAAGCAGGGGGGCAACTGCAAGAGGTAGGAGGTAATGACCCATGCTGGAAAGCAGCCAGGAGAGCAGAAATAGCATAAGGAAAAGGCTCTTAAGAGTGCAGTGGATGTTGCTGATTCTTAGGAATAATCAGCAGTGCCACTTTACATGCTGCATTTTTAGCACAGATTGAGAGTAAAAGATCCTCTCTGCTGAAATAGCAGAGTCCACACTTCCTTGCCCCCATGGACAGTTTCCTGTAGCACTACAGATACAATATCCTCCTGTTTCCTTTGCTTGGAATAAATATCATGACCCCCTTTCCATTAGCGGGGAAACTGAGGCACAGACAGCACTTGTACATGCCCTTGGTCATGGACCTCGTTGGTGGCAGAGCTGAGGTGAAGGCTCAGGAGCTCCGTGTACTGCCGCGGCTTTATTCTTGCGCTGTGTCAGAAAACATTATCTCTCACTTTGATGCATCCAGATTTTCTTGACACAAATTGCTGAAATTGCTGAGAGAGGCATTTATTTCAAAGTTCAGCACATTGTACGTAGGGAGAGAGGAGTTGAGTAACTGGAAAAATCAACTAGGAATTGCATCACCGGGAGCCAGAATGTTTGTTTAGTCTTTTATGAGATGAAGCAAGCTCTAGTTTGGCCTCATCCAGGCATGATTAGTCAAGAGATAACGAAGGGTTTCTAGACAGATCCCTGACACTGAGTGATTTCAGGCATGGATGCATTTTGGAAAGGAGGGAGAAAGAAAAAGAAGAACAGTCTCTTCAACACCTGGCCGAGTAAATTGTGATATTGGTCCTAAGACACTTTTCTCAAAATAAACAATTTTGAGACCTTCCTCAGCGCCCACCCTTTCCCACTGAAGAATAAACTAGTTTCTGTAAATTATAAACAGAAGGATTTTGCACTAGTCCCCCATCCCAACAGGATGTCAACTTTTATCTTGGGCAAGTCAAATTTTCTTGGGTAGGAAATGCCAAGAGCACCACGGCTGTCCGGAGGTTGCCGCCGTTTTGCTCCCACAAGACCAAACAGCCTCTGCTCTAAGGGCCTCGCTGTTAGGTCCCCTTCCTGCCTCTTCTATGGTTGGACCTGATGATCCTGAAGGTCTTTTCCTACCATAATGATTCTATTACTCCTTGGCTTGGGCAAAGCTGCTCACTCACCTGCCTCACCAGTCCCTGGCCCTGGCTCCAGCACAGGCTGACAACAGCAGGACAAAATCTAGAGAAATGCTTTGCAGGCTGGGGCTTCTTGCCTGACTTCCCACCATGACAGCTGTCCTTGGTGGCATCCCTGGCTTCATTTCATGTCAGATCTCACAGATGCCAGCCAGAGCATTCTAGTGTGCACCAGCCCTGCCATGTAAATGGCAAAGTGAAAAACCCACTTAGAGGTCTGGAGATTGAGGTTTTTGGTTTTGCTTTTTTTCTTCTTCAAAAACTGAGATTTTGTTGGTCTCTAAGAACTGAGCTTTTTACCCACCCCACATCTAGTCTCACTTTTGCAAAGAAATTTCTCCTCCGTGCATTCCTTTGCACGTAGTAGCAACGGAGCAAGGCCTGAGCTCCCGTCATGAAAACTGCAGGGCTATGATTTGAACATAGCTCTGTACAGCATGGTTAAAGAAAAGGGTTACCACCTGTCATCTCTTTGGGGATAAAAAACAGAAGGGCAGAGTTTTGGCTCCCAGCCGCAAGTGAGAAGTGCTGCTCAAGATTATTTAGTCCTTCGGAGCCTGCAGCCTCGGCCAGGGAAATTGGAGGACTTGGCAGAGCTGCTGGAACGCAGACACGGAAGAAGGAGCCCAAAAAGAAAAATGATTAAAAACTAAGTGGTTTGTGGGCAGCTGCAGACTGGTTTCCTCTGGATGTCTCTGGATG
Source organism: Tinamus guttatus (assembly GCF_000705375.1). The sequence continues at coordinate 49,272 of NW_010577188.1, read as the reverse complement.
TCGTGGTTGAGTGGGATGACAGCCGGCTCCTGCCCTCGCCTCTCCCCGTGCCCCATCGCCATCACCCCAACCCTGCTGCTATCCCTGGGGACAGCTGTACAGGTTGTTTCCCAATGGAAGCAAGCTAAAAAATATACAAGTGCTAGAAAGAAAAAAAAAGATTTAAAGAAAGAAGAAAGCCTGGATAGAGGTTGGCCAAATGATAAAAATCGCTCAAAACTGTGTCAGCCTTTTCTAATGCTGCTGATTCCTGCTCTGAGCCCTGAATTTTCCTGTGTCTCTTTTGAGACCTGGACATTAGTTTTACTCTTCCTGCTTCCCAAGTAATTCAGCTCCTTCTGCCAGGCTTTCTTGGAACCTGAGCACTGCATTTTCTCTTTGGTGAAGTGGACCATGCAGAAATAAAATATGCTAGAACGGGACAGCATCCCTAGATGCACAAGTGGGGTGTGCAGCACAACCTCCCATATACACGGGTTGCCTTTATTACACACACCTGAGCACGGTGATCGACTAGAGACAGCTCCTTAATATTTTGACACAAACCAACGTTTTCCAGCTTCCACACCTGCTCACATCCCCAGGCTGCGCATTTTTGGAGGCTGACATAGTTTTCATGTTCTTCCTTCTGGAACAGGACAGTAGCCTTTTTTTGGCAGCACATTAAACACTGGCATTTAAGATTTAAATGAAATATACATATAATATATAGTATATGTCACTTTTAAGATTTATTAGCAAATTTATTTATTAGCTGTATTATACAAATTAAATTCTTAGTGGTGTCTCAGGGAAGTCTATAGGGTCCCCAGCTGCGATCCCTGTTCCTTGATGGCCATGCAGCATGCGACAGGGTCTCTCATCCAGGGATGTACCTGTAGCAGCACTGCCCCAGCCTAGGGGCATAAGGCAAGATGCATAAGGCATCTTGTCTTTGCTTGGTCCCAAAATCACCCTCCAAGTATAGAGAGCTGCCCTAGGCAACTCAAAAACCAAAAAATTCATTATTTCTAAACTAATTAATTAATTAACCTATCAATTAATTACAAATCCACCCCTCCACCCCATGCAGTGTGAATGGAGATTGTTCAATCAGGGCAATGGACTGCTGTGAAAAGGAAGCTGTGGGTGTGATTTGTTTCTTCTCCTGACCTTGGGAGACCTTTACCTACATTTCTTTCTCAGACCTGAATTAGCACCATAATAACACAGCTCTGGAAAATTATACTTAAACCTCCCAGCTATTTCTGGGTTACAGAGGCTCTCTCTCTCTCTCTCTCTTTTTTTTTTTCAGCCTAACCTAGTTTTTTTTTTCTTTCTTTTTTTCTTTTTTTCTTCTTCTGTGGAACCTTCCCAGCCTCTACAAAGAGACATCCCAGTTTTTCTCCCCATATAATTATATAAAGTCTTGCCTATATTCGTGCCCTTTTGCTTGGTTGTCTTTAATGTCAGCAAGGGATGCTGTTCCCTTTGGAGAGGTAAAGAGCAGCAGCAAAGATTGACACTTCACCCCTGCTTCTGCCCTCAAAACAGGCTGGATAAAAGTTGGCTCTGATGTCTGAGAAGGCCCCAGCCAACTGGAAAGAACCTCGAGAGAAGATGGTGCAGCACAAGATGGGGCTTTGCTCTCCACTGCACACAAAGGGATGGAGATAGAAATCTCTGCCAAGATGACTGATTTGCTGCCCTTCTTGGCAGGCTGACTGGCTCCCCAAAACTGAGACACTTTGGCCTTACCTTAGAAGGTGTCCAAGGTCCTGGCTGAGGTCCTCCAGGTCAATCCCAAAACTGCAATTCTTAATACCCAGTTTGTCTTCTTGGTTAATCTTGGAAACTAAGCACATAAGATTTTTTTTTTCCAAGATGAATGGAGAAAAAGACAGAAAAGAGGGATATGCATTCACCCCAGCAATAAAACCCCCAGCCCTGGGGTTTTGCATTTTTAGGAGCTGCAAGAGATTCTTCTAGGAGAAGCGTGAGCTGAGGGACTGCAGGGGTTCTGCAGACCTCAGCATCAGTCAGTCCTGGCTTTTCTCTCGTTTCCTCCAAAGCATCGGAGTCAGGAGAAAGATATATTTAAACAACTGTTTTTTATAACATCACTCAGATCCTTCTGCTGCTTTCAAGGGGCTTTGAGACAGACTCTACTTCATCTCTGAAACTTTACAGCAGTGGCATCTTTTTGTGATCAGAAAATATCCACAGAACTAAGGATGCCTCAGCAGGACTAAGGATTTTTTCTGGGGGGGGCAGCGCCCTGTGGACAGGGCAGGAGATCCTGGAGCTCCTGCAACAGGTTGCAGCTTGGGGGGATTTGGGGGGCTGCTTTTAGAAGTGGGTACCTGGGGGAATGTTTGGGCAGATATATATTTATGTGCTTGTCTATATGTATTTGTCACTGCTGGGTCTAGTGCTATTGCATAGCTTCCTGCTTTGATAAATAACTACATAAATGTTTAAGTGGGGAATGTATTAGTTAAAGTGTTAGTCAAAAAACCAGGAAGCTTCAAAGATCTTAGTTATCTTCAGCTTGCCTTTTGCAAATATTTGACTCAGTGTGGCATTAAAAAAAAAAAAAAAAAAAAAAAAAAAAAAAAAGAATTGCAGGTTTTGGAGACACTGTCTGTCTCCTGTTTGTTGCCCGTGGCCAGCATGTGTGCGTGCATCGCTGCAGAGCGAGGGCCCACCTGAGATCATGTTCTACAAGTGGAAAATGTGAGGTCTGTGAAGGATGGAAAGGATGGCTGAGGAACACCCCTTCCTGGAAGGGGACACACCAGCCTCTTTCGGATGCTTTTGCTGTATTGCACAGTTCCCTCTACAGGTTGCAGCCAGAAGCACTATGCACCCCAGGATGGCTTGAGGTGGGAAAGTAAAGTCATGCTGGGAGAAGGAGGCTTGCTCCATGGATGCCTTAGTTCCAGGGTTACTGGGAAAAGTCCCTGGTCCCTGTTGACATATTAGTTTTGGCCTTAGGAATGTTTCCTGTTTTTTTTTTTTTGTAGATCAGATTGGATGCTTATCGGGAGATCTTTCATTAAATGTCCTTGTGGCAATCAATGGAAACTCTGAGACCTCAGCTACTGTCATAACAGAGAGAATTCTTATGATTATGGATATAAACAACTATCTTCTCTGAGGCTTTTGGCTCTCTCTGTGGGACAGTTAATGGATGAAAATCAGGCTAATTTTTGTCCAAGGACAACTTATTTCTCTTTTTCCTGCTTTCAGGAGGAATTTGAAGGATGCACCACCAAAAGACCTGAGAAAACAACACCATTGCAGAGGTGTGAATCTTCCCACCCGGTGCTTGGCTGGGCGCTTGTGTTGCCACCTCGCTGGCCTCCACGATTTGCTGCGAATGCTTTAAATTTGACTGATGATTGCAGCTGGCAAAACTCAGCCCACCCAAGCGAAAGTAGGAAGGTTTCAAAGGACAAGCATCCTTCACTCTGGGGACTTTCGAGGGCATTTCATGACCAGATGTGCCTTTGCAAGCAGAGAGGTCAACATGAGACAGGGTCTTTCAGCATCTAACCCTCCGTGGCCCTGCTAAAAATCCCCGTGTTTGTGGGTAGCAAACAGCCAAGGCCACTTGTGGCTTCAACTTCCACCAGACCTTATCATGGCTAAAAGGGTTGTATTTAGTGTGACACTGAGGCACATATTGCATTTAAATGGGGCAAGTTGGCTAATGGACTTGCCCAATGTGGAGCTCAGTGAGCCTTGCTCTAAGACAAGCAAGAGCCTATCTTCATCCCATCACTGAGCAACCTTTGGGGACCTCAACTCACAGAGCGCATTTCTCAGACATGTGTCCGCTCTTACAGCATCACCTCACTGCAGCATTAATCTGCAGCTGATCCTTTGAAAAACCCTCTTCAGGGTTGATCCTTTGGAAAAATCAAAGGACTGGCTGCTCTGCTCTCCCTGTGTGCACCCACTGGACCTGCCATCCCAAAAGCTCTTTTCTCCAGGCAAATACACATCCCTCATAGTGTCAGGTTGGGGCTGCTAGGGAAAAGTATAAGAATACTTACAGAGTGGCCCAGCCATTTAATTACCTTTTGATAATCAACAGTTCAGCAACTTCTTACACCAGGTCTGTGTCCAGACTGATTTAAGAGCTGCTACCAGACTCTTGTCACCCATAAATTTGTCTATGCCTGGGCCCAGCCATACTCTGTAGCCTGCCACAGAGATGCACAGGACAGTTTTTATTCCTGTGCTCCAAATCCAGCCTCGATATCTATCTGCATTTTTGCAAAACTACCTCCTAATTGTAAAATACTGGCAGGGACCAGCCCTGAGCTCTCAGTGGAGCTTGGAGCCAGCTCTCCTACAAGAAAAGCTTCGCCTTTTTGCAAGAATTACCACAGCCTGCTTAGAGAAACACTGCGAATTTATACCACAAATAATGACAGCGATACTATAACTTTAAAAAGAAAGCTGTGAAGTAGATTTCGTGATGACATTTCTTTGATTATTCTTAATTGCATTTGACTCACCAATGCAGACTCCAAATTAATGAGCTCTTACTGTACCGTGGAGCCTGGGTTATAAACTTAGACAGCAACCAAAACAGTCATGATAATGAGCCACACGAGGGTGACGTTTTTTCCCCTTGGCTCTCCTTTTTCTTCCCACCTCCCTCCTGAATTACAGCCAGAGCAGGGCTGTCTGCTTGCCTGGCTGTGATGGATTTCAATTCCCTGGACCATGCTTAAATATTTGCTTTCAAAAGCCTAATGTTTGGGAGGAATTATTAAAGAAGAAAAACAGGCTGGCTCCCACTTGCTGTCTCTTGTCTTGAGCTTTGATGGTCGGCCTTTTTTTTTTAAAACGGAGATCATCTTCCGTGTGTGTTTATATTATGCCTGGCGCACTGCAGCCCTCGCCCGCGATGGGACATATAGTAATTAAGTGCAATCAATAATGCCTATGCTCAGCTTTAAAGCTCACTTTATTCTTGCAGTGCGGGACAGCACAATACACACTAATAATCCCTCACAGCTGTTGCACAGGCTTTCTTTTCTCCCCCGACCTCTTTTTGGCCTGTTAAAATCCAAGGCTGAATAAGGCCCTGCGTTTACTGGGAGCTGAGCTGAGTCATAGGCAAAGCAGAGGAGCAGTCAGGCCATCCTGCAGGCCCTGCATTTCCCGACACTGGAAAACCCTGGTAGCTGCATCCCATCAGCCAGTGATGTAAAAAGCTGTGTTGTTCAAAGCTGCATATTTTTTTTGCAAACTCTTTTCTCATGTATCCCCTGTGCACTGCTATCCTGTACACCAAGGGAGCCCCATTTTGCTCTGCACAGACCCGTGCCTGGTTTGCGGCTGGCGGTCCCAGATGTGACAGTCATAAAAGAGCAATGCCCAGAGTGCTCTTTCCAGGGACTGTCCCTGGAAGGGAGCCTGGAGGACGGGACCCTTCCTGTCTTGGATGAGTGCTTTCTTTCAGATGATCCTGTCAGCCCGTAGCTCTATTTTTTAAAACCCTTCCCCGTTTGAGAGAAACCTGGAGTGATACCACATGCAAGGGGAAGCACCATAGGTTTGGCTTCCTTTATTGTCTGAGGCCGAGGAAACAGGTTCCAAACACAAATAACTATTTGTAAGTCACGTTCCTCCATCTCAAAGGAACCGTTTCTGCTCCACAACCCTTTGCTGATGCAGCAAGAAAAGAAAAACAGCCTGAAGGGGAGAAGCAAACATCCCAGCTCTCCTCTCCAACCAGGAGAAAGCTCTGAGTGAGAACAGCTGCTAAGCAGAAGTCTCTCCGAACAAGAGTGGTTTAAATTAGTAGGATTCTGGCTAATTAAAAGACTATAAAGACATAATTAAAAGAACTGAGACCAAGCTATATTAAATTAGTCCACCAGCCGCCTTCCGAGGCATAATGGAAAAGTGCAGACTGTTGTTTTCACCTAGCGCATCTGAACCACCCCTGTGCCCTGAATGCAAAGCAGGTTTTGGGGTTCGGAGGAAGCACCGGGAAAGGGGCAGTGAGGGGGTGGGTGGCTGCTCAATCCCCTCCAGACAAGGGAGGGCAGAGGGAGGATTTCTCCTGGAATTCCCTCCTGGCCATCCGGGGGAGGTCAATCTCCTGAGGAAGGTGTGAAATGGAGCGGGCTGTTCATTCCCCGGGATAATTTCTTCCCTCACACATCACTGCTCCTCTTGTGCTCCCCTGTTCCCACGAGGAGTGGAGCCTTGGTGTTTATGTGAAATCCGCAATTAAAATGCCCTGCTGTTCGTAAATGAGCTCGGAGGCGCTGCCTACCTGCAGGGCCCATCCGAGGCTCCCCGGAGCCCAGGGAAAGGCTTGGCCGGAGAGGGGAGCTGCCAGGAGCAGCTGGCAAGGATGTGGGAAAGAGGAAAAGGAGAGAGGAAAGAGAAGGAAGGAGAGAGGAAAGAGAAGGAAGGAGAGAGGAAAGAGAAGGGAAAGGGAGAGAGGAAAAGGAGACCAGAAAGGAAAGAGAAAAGAAAAATAAAAGGAATAGGAAAGGAAAGAAAATAGGAAAAAGGAAAAAAATAGAGAAAGGGAGAGAGAAAGAGAGAGGGAGAAAGTGAAAGAGAGGGAGAGAGAAAAAGGGGGAGAGAAAGAGAGAGAAAAAAAAAACAGAAAGAAACAAGTAAGAGGAAAGGAAAAGAGTAAAATGCAATGAAAAAGGAAAAGAGGAAAAGCAAGAGATAAATACAAAAAGGAAAAGAGAAAAAGAAAGAAAAATAAAAAAGAAAGAAGAAGCAAAAAGAACAAGAGAAAAATAAAAGAGAAAATAAAGGGAAAAAGAAAAAAATAAAAGGAAAAGAAGAGGTCATGGATACTTCTACAGCTTCAGAGATGTAAATTCCTGACCTCCTGTTGCATTGCTTTCAGGGCTGCCCTTCTGCGCTGCGTCCTGCTGTGCAGTAATGACAGACCCAGGCAGAAAGGAGCAACCCAGCGGCCCCAAGAACCTGCCCTCTGGGATTGCTGACATCCCACCGCATTCCCAGAAAGGGTTTCAGGTGGAGCACGGGCAGCTGAGCCCCCTCGGCACCAGCTGAGAAAGGCCTGGTTTGGCTCCAAGATTCCCTGGGCCCAGATGAGGACAATGTGCAAAACACAGGAATGCCAAAACTGCTTTAAAATGGCAAAAATACTATTACACAATGACAGATGAGGATAAAGCTGACTTACAGCCTTTGCTCCCAGCTGCTGAAGAAGCAATCAATAGCTGCAGCTGCTCACGCACCCGATTTTGCAGGCTGGCGGCAACTTCAAATTTTCCAAATGCTTCCTTCCTTTGTGCTGTGAAAAGCAAAGGTTGGGAGATTTTTGGTGAATCAAGAATTTCAGAAATGTTGTCTGGAGACAAAAGAAGCTTTTGAGCACTGTCTTAGAAAAATCCCATTAAAAAGCCCAGAAGCAAAATGCATGTTGAAGTGCAAAGCTGTGTCAAGCTGAAAAATCAAAACTATTTCTTTGAAATAATGCTAATTTGGGGGGTATATATACATATATATTTTTTTTGGCGGGGAGGTGGTAGAAATCATTCTATAGCATTCTGGCTGCTTTGCAGGTGTGTGTGTGTTTCTCCCCTGTGTCCAGACATCCCACCACCATCCAGATCTCAGGAGATGTCCCCAGCATCGCTGTGCTTCCTCCCATCCCTGCTCAGTCCCCTTATTAAGAGGAATGATTGTTTTTAAGGAGAAAAGCTTCCTCCTCCCACAGCACACTATAAAAGTGAATGATCTGTAACTCAGACACTGTTGTGGCCATAAAGCATTTCATTTTAAGTCATGCTAGGGCCAGCACTGACAAGGAGAGTAGGTGATATGCTGCCCAGTTAATGGCAGAAAAAAAATGCTTGCATAGCCTGAAAGGAGAGCTTGTACAACATGAAAGGTTCCTGGACTCATTTCTTCAGGAAATGTAGCTTTTGCAGACACACTCTGTGTCTGCCTGTCTCTGAATTAAGTTTGACAGAGGGTTAGTGGCTTCACTGATAGTCCCCAAACAGTTTTCTGAGAATAAGAGAATAAGTATCTTGAAGAAAGAGCTTATTAGCTACTAGAGAATCCACTTTGGTGCTGTAGCTCCCACTGAGAGAAGCTGCTTTTAGGTTCTGTGTCTCATTGAGCATCAGCAAATTCAACCTACAAGGCAGAAGTCCACAGAAAAGCAGATATCAGCCTGACTCCTGCTCAAGGCACTCTGGACAAAGAGTCCAGAGAGGGATGAGAACTGGGTCCCTCAGACCATTTGAAGGAGATGTTACTGAATTTCTTGGTGTATCCATGGGCTGTGGTAATAGCTGATAGTCTAGATGTATGGCGGCTGCCAGCATTTACTGTATTCATGCTTACTGGCTTATGCTGTAACAGATACTTGTTTCACAGATTCGTATAACTCTGTATCACCTTTTTTCTTTTTTTTTTGGTCTCCAATCAGAGGATAAAAAAATGGTTAAAATACAGTACCTAATAATGGCAATCCTATGTGATTATACAACATTGAGCATCCAGGAGAACTTGGAGAGACCTGGGCAGTGCCTGCTCCACAAAGTTGGAGGGCGAAGCTGCTCACAGTTACACAGAAAGTCAGGGATGGAGCCTCTGCATGTGAAAGACACAGTGAGTCCAAGGCGTCATCTTCAGCTGAGCTTGAAGGTCAGCCTGGTGGCCCACCAGGAGCCTGGTGGCTGGCTGCAGCTTGGAGCAGGACTGTGCAAGGATGTTGTTTCTGAAACCACCATGAGCTAGCTTTGTTTGATGCCCCCAAATCTTCTATAATGCAAGACCACAAACAGTCAGTTGTCCCTCAGACAGTTTTAGACTTCCCTATCATCTCTATTTGGTCATTTCCTTCCTAGACTGAAGAATTTAATCTCTCCTTCTAGACTCTCAGTTAGCCTTACTACCTGTCTTCGAACTTTCCCAATAATCCTATCTCCTTTTAGTGCTGTGGGGAAAAAATGAAACACACTATTCAAGAAGACATCCTGAGGTCCCTTCCAAACTGAATTATCCTATGTCCCTGTGCGGATGCACCAGGGAAATGTATAGCAGTATAAGGACATTTTCTGCTTTGTTCTCTGTTTCTGCACAAGCCTTAGCATTTGATTTGATTCAAAATGACAGAGATTCTGGCATGATGCAAGCGTCCTGAAAGGTCCCTTGTTGTACAGTCTGAGAAAGCTTAGGGCATAGATACATGCCCTTTCCCAGCTCCATCTGGACGTCTGAGATGACTTTCCCCAGTCCCTCACCACCGACCACCTGCTAGAAACCACTTTCTTTTCCCTTACAGGTAATTGTGCTATTTATGTAATGGAGCCCTACCCCATCTCAATCAGAGGGACATGAAGGTTAGATTAAGCAGTTTTAGAATAGCAGGTCCCTGCTAATCCAGAGTTTTAAGCATGGAAGTTGCAGTCTGCAGCATTGCAGCAGGCAAAGGTCTCCATGTGTCACAACTGCTTCATGCAACGTGGAAGCCTGGTGAGCAAAGCAGCTAGGAAAGCCCTTGAACGTTGGAGACAAAATCTGGTTCATATAAGGAGCTTGTGAAGCCAGTATCCCCCTAGAATGGCAGAATCCCCAAGGGATCCTTCTGTTGAGACTCTGGGTAAGTCCTGTCCCTGGCAGCAGCAGGACTGGGGTGTGAGCAATACACAGACAGTCCCAGCTGCAAATGGGCCAGGAGCACAAGTCAAACCGACCCCCCAAACCAATAATCATCAGTGGACTTGCCCTTTTCGCTGCCCTTTCCGCTGGTGTCACTCCCTGGTTTCATCTGAGAGCAGAGGCACCCATGCGCTCTCAGGGAGGCTGCACTTTGTGGTGTTTTTGACCCAGCTGGAAGAAGGATGAGCCATAAATTTCACTCGACAGCCTAATCTCATTATACTTCCCAGCTCAGTTTCCAGGCCAAAGGGGTTTGGCTAAGCTTCAGAGAAACATCTGAACTCTCAGATGCTGCTCCAAACCAACCTCCTAAATCTTAAGATGGTCACCCATCAACAGGAGTGATCTTCTCTTGTTGTCACTAGTTATGTACTAGCAGTAGTGTGCTGGTACAAAGACACAACAGATGTACTCACACAGATGTTCACTAAGAGCAACTCTTGACGAAGGTATTGCAAGCCATCACCTGAAGAGGAGATGTTAAAGGCACTGGTCATAAAAAAGCATGAACTAACTGCTGCTAAAAGCCAAGAAGCTGATCATCTGCCTGGGAACCTGCCTGTGGGAATGATTAATGGACCACCATCAACCAGCAGAGATACCCACCAAATGCCAGCTGGAAAGGAAGTGGCATTGATGGGTATCATCTGGGGGTTCCTGAGCAAGTCACAGACTTTTGCAGAAAGAGGAAACGATAGCAGGAAATCCTGGATTGCTTTTAAGGTCTGAAGCCTCTGCCAAGCAAGTTTGAGACCACCTCTGCAGAGGCAGGACAGGGGCTAGCTTTGCATATGTCTGTATCCTGGTGGTCCTGAGAACAAAAAGAAAACCACGAAGGCAGAGCAGACCTTGGGAACAGAAGGCGGCTGGTGCTGTAAAGATCAGCCAAGCCCTCTCCGTCAGCCTGGGAACTGGGGAATAAAACTGTGTGCAGAGCGGGGGTTTCATTTCTCAGCGCTTTGTGCAAATGCTGCCTTGGTGTTTTGGTTCACTTAGCATTGCAGCAGCCCTCTCAGCAAGGAACAGACTCCAAAGCTTACCAGAAAATCTAAGGCCGTGTTCCAGTGTGTTTGTTGTCAGAAGTTTTCCTTTCATCTCTTTGGGATGCAACAGCAGGGACAGAGTAAGAAGCTCCCTTAACCTTTGAAGGAATTGATTCTTACTTTCTAGCAAAATGCTGGTCAAGGAGGATTTCAAACTCGTTGGCTTGTCATTCGCTGCTGTTAGGAGCTGTGCCTGAGTTCCTGGTGCTGTTCCCAGAGCCAGCTGGCTTGCCTCGCCATACCCAGACTGCATGGACCAGCGGAGCTTGGTCTCAGACCAGGCTTCAGTCATGCACCAGCTTCCCAACCTGGAAGGCCAGCTGGCTCTCTCCAGACTGACACGTCTGGCCACCCAGACCATGGGCCAGCTAGCGCTGCGGCACTATCACCAGCTCTCTCCCCTCAAGAGCATATTCCCAGAGTGGGAACCTTAATTTCAGTGAAAACAGATACTGAAACACCAAAGCCTGCAGTCTCTCGGACTGATTACCAAAGGTCCCAAGACCCAGATAGCCAGGGGTGGATGTCAGGTTGGCTGAAGGACTGGGGAAGGTCTAAGGGTGGAGACCAGCTCTGAGGTTTTGGGAGACTAGAGCTGTCTTAAGGAAGAATCTCACCTTTCTGTCTTCTTTTATCCCTCCAGCATCTGCATGGCTCTTCTTTGCCCCCAGATGAGAAATTTCCCATGAAATCTTGACCCTGTTAATCTTTCTAATAAAGCTGAAAAGTTATAGAAAAAACTGTCCCATAACATTTCCTCTGCATATTTGTGGCAGTGTTTTCAACATTTTTTCCTTTTCTTATTCAAGTTACTGTTGGCTTTGTTGGGCCCTTATGCTCCATTTCTGTGAATCTTCTCTTCTGGGCTCACTCATCATTTTGACTTCCTAGAGCACCTGCTTGGGGTTTTGGGGGTTGCAAGGAGCATAAGTATGATGAGATTCACATCTATATTTTCTGTCAGCATAGTGCACTATTGGGTGCACTTTACACTGTGTAAACCCAGCCCTCCGATTTTAAGCTCTGCAAATTAGGACTTATTAAAGTGGTCAGAATGGACTGGTGAACTGGATCATCAGAGACACTGAACATGCGACACAGTTATTTCATTCACTGGAAATCTCAGACTGTAATGTAGATCCACTTAAATCAACCCTTGAACCCAAGTTGAGGAGAGCAATAGCCAGGAAAACAAAGGGAAGAAATTCCCACTTGTAACATGAGCAGCTGCTCCTGGCTTCTAAGATAAATTAGCACTGCAGAATACAAGAAGCATGATGGGTCTCTAATGTCAAAATGCTGTCAGGGGACTGTAACCTATTAAAGTTTTTTTTTTTTCTTTTTGAAAAAAAAGATCAAGTAGCTTTATTACTATGAAACTCAAGGTCAGCACACAGCACACATTAGCCTTTTACCTATTTTATTTAAGTCCAAGAAACCATGGCTAGAGTTTTGCAGCACTGCAATGAGCAGAAGACACATGCACCACCGTGAGCTGTTGACACAGGGTCTTCAGCAGAGCTACATGCGTGATTTTCTGAGCAGAGAGGGCTGCAGGAGCAGCAATGGCTTGTGGAGATGCTGTAAAGCCCAGGATGGTGCTGCAAGGCATGCGGGGATGAGGCAGGGACCAAATCCTGTGGCTCATGGAGATTCCTCAAAGCCCGGGATGCTGCTGCCAGGGATGCAGGGATGAGGCAGGGACAGGATCCCATGGCTTGTGGAGATGCTGCAAAGCACAGGGTGGTGCTGCCAGGAATACATGGATAAAGCAGGGACAGGATCCCATGGCTCACGGACATGCTGCAGAGCCCAGGATGGTGCTGCCAGGGATGCAGGGATGAGGCAGGGACTGGATCCCATGGACCATGATGATGCTGCAGAACCCATGACAGCGCTGGCAGGGTTGCTGGCAGGGTGTCAGCAAGGGAAACCTCAGGGAAGTAGCTCTGCAGCTCTGCAAACACTGAGCTGCTGCGTCTCACACGTTGAGCGTGGGACACCGGGCGCCGCGAGCTCTCCCACGGCTGCCCCAGCACAGATGGGGCTTGCTTGGGAGCCACCACTGGGCAGTCTCCCATTGCAAAGCCTGGCCCGGGCCTGGCGCCGGAAAAGTGAAACACGGGAAAGTATCAGCATGGGGAATGCAAGGGATGGACCCGTCGGACACAGTGGGGACGTCTGCTCCAGAGCTAGACAAGACACCTTCACGGTGAATTCCTGAGATTACTGGGTGAAACTATCAATTCCCTTTTAAAAAAAGAAAAAATAAGAAAAAGAGCCTAATTTTGTAGTAATTCCTGAGTTTCCTTCTCAACAGCACATACAATATGCAGCCCTGAGGGGCTTCTCTGCCAGCCCTGCCCCCTACCCTAAAGCAGCCACCGAGGGAAGAGTCGTTGCTGACATTCTCTGCATCAGAACTGGCCGTTAGGGTTGACCCCTCTAATTAGATTAACAGAGGCCAGGGAATTTCCCCGCTGGTTTCCTCCTGGGGCCGTGGGCCGAGTCTGGCTGCCCTGTGGACCTCGCGCAGCGCCCGCGATGTGTGGGGGACTTCCATGGCAGCCGTGGCCTGGGCAGCCTTGCCTGTCCTCTGTTCTGCAGCAATGTCAATGAATGGTGATATTTTGCACCTGGAACAACACAGGGAATAGTTTGTGAAGAAGTATCCAAGCATAAGACGGATCCATGGGTTATTCTCGACCCTTTCACTTTGCCCTGCATGCACGGACCTCAGATCACTTGATAGTGAGTTTCCTATACATTACCTATTTCCTTGACTGAGTTTCCTAGATATCAGAAGATTAAGTCCATCATCTGGACTAAATGAAGAGCTAAGTGATGAAGAGCTAAGGTGGATCCTCAGATTCCCAGCACAGTGCCTTATCCCACAAATCCCATTCCTTTCTGAAGAGCACACCGTCAAAGGGAATCCAACCATGGTTCATGGAAAGGACATGAGGTTTTGTGTAGCTACCGCCAGTTGATCCACCTGGGTGATAAGTGCCTCTGCAATTCAGGCCATTATCTCCAGTCCAGCAGGAAAGTTGGGATTTAAATACCTAAATTTTTACATCTACACTTGCAGAAGTAACAGTGCTCTTGGACCTTGGTTCAAAGGGATCTAGGACAGGGTCAGGAATGGTGCAACATGACACTCTGTCTAGTCTGGGTCCCACTCCCAGACTAGAGCAGCAATGGCAGTGCTTGAGGCAACACTAGTTCCCCATAACCACCCAGAACACAGAAGAGGTTTAGGACTATGGGATGAAAAACAAGTTCTCTGCCTGGCCACAACATGCCAGACAGACAAGGGAAGAAGGAAGCCACATCCAGCAAGAGAAGGGCCTCAGTGGCTCGTGTGCTTTTTAGATGAAGGTGGAAGAGGAGAGGAAGGATGCTTGCAAACCTCCTCCTTGTGTGAGGAGTGACCCTTGGCGTATTCTGGGCCTGGGCACTGGAAGATCATTGGTTTGGAGCTCAGGGTGTCCATGAGACCCCAAACCTGGCATCAGACATGCCCTTTTCTATGGGTTTACCTGCCTAAATGTTGCCGTCCACCTCAGAGCTTATCTCCAGGATCTCTTTAGAGTCAGAGGAAATTAGTTCAAGACAGCAAGTGTAGGCTGTGACCAAGAGGGGTGTAAAAAATAACTCCTGTTTTCTTCAGCTGTAAATGAGTAGTCATCCTGTGCTTCCCTGGGAGATGCTTCAGAGTACACAGTGGTACTGAAGTGCTTTTACCCCATTGTTAATGAACTAAGCAGGAGAAAAAAGGCCTTCTTTCTATATTTTTAAAGCAATATCCCATTTAAACTAGTGGAATAGGAAAAAAAATGACTGAAACTCACTGAGGTAGCAACCGCAGATCACTGAGGGAGAAAACACAATGCAATATCCGCTATTTCTGGGCTAAATCGCGCTGGGCAGGTTAAAGGTAGATGGGGATGAAAAGAGAAGGGATGTTGAAGAAGGGGAAGGAAAGAGGAAAAGCTCTGCTCTCCCTCTGCCCAAGGAAATAATTTAACATAAAGAGTCACCTCAAAGAGTTAAATCAACCAGAGTACATTGTAAAAAGGCATTTTAGCCATTTCCATAGATAATGGTTAGGTCATGTCAAGATGCTGGCTTTCACGATGCTATCAAGCCATCCATAATTTAATGTTTAAAATGCAACCTTAGCAATACAATTAATACCATTTTATTAGCCCACAGAGACTTCGCGTAACTACTTAGAATCATATAACATGAGCCCATCTCACAGCCCCATATAAATTCCTCCCATATGATAAACTTTTAGGTCGGCAGTTGCAAGCACAGAAAATCTGCAGAGCCAGCAGAAAGTAAATGGCTTTCCTGTTTGATAGAGTATCACTTTGGAGGAACACACCTCTGGCTCCTCTGCAGAGAAATGTGCTGGTGCCAAGACCTTGGAGAAGAGGCAAGTACAGGACATACCTTGTGAGTTATACTAAATCACCTCCTGCTTCCCACCTTCCCTCTCGCCGTGTATCTCTTTCTGTCTCTCTCTCGCACATTTTTATCTCTCAAGGAGAGAAAAGGGAGCTGGAAAAGGAGCATTTGTGCATGTTGCATGGTACTTGAAAACCATCTGTTCAAATACTTGCAGGTTCCTGTTGCCAAAGTATCCCCCAAAGAGCTGCTCTGCCTATTCAGACCCCGATATCTTGCCAACTGTAAGGCAGTCTAAGTTTGGACATCGTCAGCTTAGATATATCCATATGAGACAGTTGCCCCAGCTGCCTGGACAGACAATGAAGAGTGAGAGGCGTTTAGAGGACATGAGCTATATGTCCCATATGGAGATGAAGATCTCCAACCCCAAGAAGATGCCGGCTTTAGGGAGAGATGAACCTTGGACACTACTGGCTGCGTCTCTATTGATTAGCCTGATGGGAAGATGTCTGTGAGGGGAAAGTCCTAACAAGCATAAATGATCTGGGAGGCTGTATAAATTGGTGAGGTTTTAGCCAGTACAGTCCTTTTCATGGTCTTCGGCAGGCTATGAATCTCCATAACATAGCCCAGACAGCTCTGGCTTCACATCTCAGTGTAAGCCCAAGCTCTGCCCAAGGCAGCCAATTTATTTGCAGAGCCTTGAAGGTTCTTCTGTTAGACACAGGGCTGCTCACCTGCTGACAAGAGCTCCAAGCCAATGGGCACATTAGCCTGGCATCCAGCCAGACTAAACATGTTCTCTTCTCCTACCATAGCCTTGTTTAAACTGCACCCATTTCCCCTTGCAGGGCAAGCTGAGACCTCGGCGCCGTCTGAATAAACCAAGGTTTCCCATAGCCTCATAGCAGCTACAGCACCACTGGGAGGCTTATTTGGGGCTGCTGTGTGTCAGGGCACATACAGAGCAAAAGCAGCCCCTCTCCCGAGGTATTTCAAGGTCAATACAGGAAGAAGACAAAGACTAAAAGCCTTAACAGACTTTCACTGGAGACAAGTGACACAGGGAGGAGGAAACTTACTCCAGACTCAAAGAGGCTGTGGAAGTGGTGAGAAAATGACTGAGATTTCATGGCCCTCGCTATGGTTGAATTGCAAGCCAACCTTCCCACATTGCAAGATGTGTCTCCTAGATAGTTTGCTTACCCCATCAGCAGAATAAAAAGTCAATCCTGAAGCTGTCATCTCTGTGTTTCACATTCTAGTTTTCTCCCTTAAATTGCCATCTTCTGAAGCCAGGTTAGTCTAAGCTTTTTGTTAAAAATATTTTTCAAGCTTGCCTGGCTGCAGAGAGAAGCTGGGACCTGGGAATCTTAGATTTTCAAATTCAGAGGATAAAAAGATGCCCTTACTTATCTCACCATATCTGCGTTAATGATTTGTTGCATGTCAGAACTTTCCATCAAATTCAGGATTTTGGAGCTCACAGTTGCGCGCAGGTTCTCACCGCCTGTGTATTTCACACACCCTAATTGTGCAAAGACCCTGGAATAAAGGAGAGAAACAAGCTCACATCTGTGTCTCATGACTACAGAGAGGGGGACAGCCATTAAAAATTAAATGAGCACCTTGCCCCCAAATTCCCTAAGGTTGGGGCTAGCACCAGCCTTTCTTGTAATTCCAGCCTCTATTCCCTGTGTATTTTAATTACTTTCTGCATGCTTACGGAAACAGACACAGTGAAGACAGACCGAGTTTCCCAAATCAGTTTAATGAATGTCCTCATCTGAGAGGACTGTCTTTTGTAATGACTGAGAGGGATGAAAAATATAATTCTCTAGCTCTCTAGCCTGGCTCCTCAAGAAGCAGCAGGGCCCCAAAGATATGAAAAACTGGAGCAATTCGTCAGAAACAGCGGGAGAGAAAAGATAATTAGAGCTGGAGACGCAAGGAATGAAAAGCTGAATATGGAGGGTGCGTTAGGGAGAATAAGGGGAGCAGAAGGAGCCACAAGCCTAAATCTGTTGTGTGAGCCATGAGACTCCCTGAACACCTGCACGAGGAGGAGAAGAGCTTGTGTCTCATGCATGCAGACAAAAAAAGGCTTTGGGGGAAATGTACCTTCCTCGTTTACAGTTTCTATTCTGGAGAGAAATCTTCCTCCATTTCTTCCCCCAATCCATCTTCCTTTCCTTCTTGCTTCCAAGCAGGCACCATCCCCAGAGAGATGATGGATTCAGGGCTGCCCATACGGAACAAATGGGGAAAAAAAATCACAAAACAGGCCTTATTCACATAGCAGTTGCTGTGTTGCCCCAGTGAAGAGCAGCAAACCTCCAGTGCCCTCTGAGCCCAAATACAAACAATCAGGCAGCTCCTGCCCTGAAGCACTTTCTGGGAAAAAAAGTAAAAATAATAATAATAAAAAAGCCAAAGGATGGAAAAAGATGGTCCTTTTCTCCTTGTTTCTGCAAACAGGCCCTGCAGGCTGTTTTTTGGAGCAGAAATACACGGGCTGACATGGATGGAGCTGGTGTGCTCTTCTGCAGCACCTGATGCGGGAACCTCCCACCTCCAGCCCCAGGAAACACGAAGGTGCTTTGCTGCTCTGGTTGCACTCACCCTGCACCATGGCTTGCTGGCTAGGTTCTTCCTTGCCTGCTTTAAACCTGTAGAGCCTTTACATAGCCGAGCAGTAAATAACAGAGCAAGGTGGGCAGTGCAAGCAGGCTCCCAGCTTCCGCGTCCTCTTCCTTAACTTGCTGAAGTATCAAGTGAAATCTCCTCCTAGAGATAGATGCACTGAAATGCTCCTGAACATGGTGCAAGGTGAACATGCACTGGGCACCGTGTAGCAGGCCAGCACAGTCAGGCAGTAGCTGGTATCGTGGGAGGGCCTGGACGAGGTTTTCTGCAGCACAAATCCTCTTGTTCTCCCATCAGCAGGGCGAACCACATTTGTTCAGGTGGTGGCTACACAGACCCTGAACTAGGACACCATCTCTTACCACAAAGAAACTGCATTTTTTATTGTGGGCTATATTTATTGCAAATCAGACTCTTTTCCTTTCTTTCCATTGCTCTTGGAACTTTGCACATTTATCTTGCTAACTGCCTGTGCCTGACTGCAGAGCAAGAGCAGATGAGGCATTTTTGCTCCTTTTGTAGTTACATGCAAGAGGGAAGTTTGTTACACTACTTCTCATTCCCCAAATTGAGCCTACTGCAGGTTTTAAATCCTGTCCTGCTGCTGTTTTCTGTTCTTCCACCTGACTTTGATGTTAGTTCATAGTAGAGTGGTATCCAATTCTTTTTAGGAGAGATTTTATTTCTCCATGTCCAATCACTTTTAGCACATGGCTTAGCATTAATGGAAGCACGCTAAGTGGCATTAGGAAGTTGAGCAGGGAAACTGCTCTACGAGATTGTGTCATTAATTGCTTTGCTGCTGGTTCTGCGCTTCCTATTCCTTTGACATTCCTTTGAAGTCACAGTGGGATGCTCTGAGATATCTGGTACATCAGGGAGCACCGAAAGGTTATTGCTTCCTAACTAAATAAGAACAGAGGAACTGTTAATTCCTTTGGTCTGGTATCCATCATACAGCAGAGGTCAGTGCTATATATTGGGGAGGATGCTAAACAGGGCACTAACAGGGAATTGTTAGTAGCAGAATGCCATACATCCCTCTTAAACCGTCTGGAAGAGACATGAACAACGGGGAAAAATGGCTATGGATTTGCTATCATTTTAAGGACACAAGAGAGAATGTTCGATGGGACATACATATACGGACTTGCAGGTGCAGATTGGCTGTGCTTTCCATAGGATCCTGATGAGTACTTGCTGGATACTGTGTTTGATGCAGTTAGATTTTTCACAGTTATTTTAGCCATCTGTCACCATTACTGTACTGAGCATCCTGCTCATAGTATGCTAAGAGCTGTAATGCAATCGTGCTGCTAAAGAGCTACCACCTTCATAGATTTGAGCTTCCATCTCCTCTTTGTGCACAAGAGCACAGTCCAAACAGACCAGATAAAGCTTTACAGGTAATTTAGAGAGTGGTCGCTGAAACAGCATGTCAGGCCAACTTCTCTTGCTTCTTGGGCATGTTTTACACCCTGTGTGAAACTTCCTGGATTCATGGAAAGGTGACTAGTGGGTTGATTTGAAATCTATTTGTTTATATCCATAGTTCGTTCCAGATAGACAGTCCTTAATCTTCTAAAAATCTTTTCCCTAAGCAGGTTGTCATATAGTCTTTCATAAATAAATAAATAAAAGCCATCTTCTAGCAGGAAAAATGCCAGAGGATCTCCAAATGATTCAGACAGTTGGTTCGTGTATGAATAGGTGTTGCACAGTCTGGATGTTCATTTGCAGTTCAGCTTGGGCTTTCACACATCCTGTTTTCGGTTGGGTTGGAAATGCCCCAGAAATTGTCTGTTTTTTTTTTTTTTTCACCTGTCGTACTCCTGCTTAGGGCTAATAGAAGAAAGTGAGGAAAAAAAAACAAGTGTTTTGAAGTACCATCAGAGTTTGATTTTCAAACTTGACAAAAGTGTCCTGTTAGATGTTCAGATGGAGTCCTCAGCATGATGGTCTTCCTCACACGAAGGAGGGCTTTGTTAAGGGATCAGTCTTCTGAAACAAGAATAGAGGTAAATGCCAGATAAATTAGAGGATATTGAGAGGAACATAAATCCCTATATTCTGAGCAGAAGCGTCAGACAGTTCTTGCTGTAGGTGATGCATGAACTTCCTCTAGATTCAGATAAAATTATGGAGCAAACACATGGGTGCTTAGGCTGGAAAACTTGGGATTGAGATGGAGATGTCTCCCTTGGAAGCTAGGAGGAAGAGAGACATTCAACTCTGCAAACTCAAGCTTAAACCTATAGCAAGATATAGCTGTAGGGAAGCACAAGCTGAAAGTCAGATGAGGTGAATACTGAACCAAAGGAACTTAATCACTGATTAGTTAGGGGTGTGGTAGGTTTTTAATCAGCTAGTCATTAATTTAAGACCTGTCTGCCTTCCAGGATCATGGGCTCCTTTAGCTGCCAGCTATCAGTACTGCTGCAGGAACTGGCACTGGTGCAGCTCTGTGGCAGATCAAACACAACTGCTGCAATTGTCCGTTTGGATCCATTTCCCTGCCATACAGCTGCTACTGAATTATTTGGAAATGAACTTCAGGCCATGTCCATAATTCTCTTTCTTTCCAGAAAACATCTCATGTTTACACCCCAACTTATTTTGGGAATACGTGGAGAGACACAGGGAAGGCTGATGGATTCACATGGCTTGTGCTTTGTATTGAAAACAAAACCTCAGTTGATTTCGAGTGTGTGTTTTGCCCACCCAGCAATTACAGGTTTGGGCACCAAGATTTTAATAGCAACTAGTACTTTCCTTCATTACCTCCACCATACACGCAAAGAAAGAGAGAAAGAAAGAGAGAAAGAAAGAGAGAAAGAGAGAGAGAAAGAAAGAGAGAGAGAAGAGAAAGAGACAGGAAGAGAGAGAGCAGAGAAAGAGAGAAAGAAAGAGAGAGAAAGAGAGAGAGAAAGAAAGAAAGGAAGGAAGGAAGGAAGGTAGGAAGGAAGGTAGGAAGGAAGGTAGGAAGGAAGGTAGGAAGGAAGGTAGGAAGGAAGGTAGGAAGGAAGGTAGGAAGGAAGGTAGGAAGGAAGGTAGGAAGGAAGGAAGGAAGAAAACAACACCATGAGATGTCTCTGCAACTTGATGACATTTTCCTCCCTATCTTATGGAGCAGTTGAGATCCAGGGTAGGGCAAAGAGCCTACAACCAAACTGTGCACTCCAATAAAGTGAGGTAGGCATGGAGAAATGAGCGCTAGTGCAAAGTTACCAGCTGAACAGTTCAAGAACATCACTGCCAGCTCTGGAGGTCCCATCACCACCACATGGGAATGCTGCTGACACAAAGTCCATGTCTGGTAGCACAATGGTGTTCACTTGAGCAAAGCTGCAACTGGGATAATTTCCTGGAAGCATCGGGGAAAGCAGAGCTCCACTGAGTTCAGTTAGTTTCAGATTATGTCTGTTCCCTGAAGAGCCAGTATCTGTGACAGGACTGAAGCTTTCCCAAAATGGGACTTAAGTTGCTCATCTCTGTGAAAGGATTGGACTCACCTCTAGTAACAAATGAGACAAAGACCTGTTCATTAGATTTTAGATTAGATACACACACATGCACTCACGCACAATATTTATGCAATATTCATCAATCTCTGTATGGGAACATTGAGGGAATTTGACGGAGATCAAAATAATAAAGATTTATTGAAGTGACTCTTAAAATAGTAAATATAATTTGCTAGAGAATGAGATTCTTTCTGTGGAATTTGTAAGACCAGCTTTTGCATTTTAAGAGAAAATCATGCCCTGACTGTAGAATTCTGCAGCTTGATTTAAAAATACCACAGTAATTTTATGGGTCCAAAATAAATCTGGTAGATCTTTTCCCTAACAGTCTAGAAGGATTCTTTGATAAAGTCCCCAGTGAACCACATACAGGCTACATATTTTTTACACTCCTATCAAGATACACATTGATCTGTTCCCTTACAGACAGCTGAGGTGGTAGTGTCTTGCATACCACCGCATTATTTAAACTGGCTTTCACACCACGGAAATACTGCTTCTCATTTCCCCCTAAACACTTTGGAGTTGCAAACTTCTCTGGCAGCCTGATCTGGCTGGGGGCAGATTCCCATCATCTCACAGGAGGTGCCTCCTGAGCCTGGGGTCCCAGCACTCCCAGCACCGGGAAGATGTGCTGACCTGATTCACCACCCTGGCTTGTACACATGGTGCTAAGGGAGGACGGGGTACCCTATTAAATTAACAAACTAGCACATTCCATCAGGCAGCCCTTGTGCCCTCGAGGCATCCTCTGGAGATTTCCGCGACATGCCGACGAAACATTCAGACTAGAAGACAGCCCAGTCACTTCCCATACATTTTTTATGGTACCATGGAAACAAAGAGTGCCTGGCAATTCCTCGGTTAGGCTTTCCATAAATCACTGCACAACCGTAAGGGGTACGTGCCCTCAGCACCCTCGGGTCTCTCACTGTCACCTCGTGGCCTCTGCTCCCCCAAGAAGAGTTTGGGAGAGGGTCAGCTTTTCTTCAGGCTTTGCATTTGCAGACGTCGCTTGGCTCTCTGCTGCTGGAACCAGTCCTGTGCATGTGTTGGGCTGAAGCAACGCCAGAGCATTAGATGGGAAGACAATTTTGCAACATCTCAGCCAGCCAGGGAGGAGACCAAGGGCAGCGGGACAGACTCAGTGACTCCACTGCTGCAAAAGTACTTTTTGTCCTGCTTCTGGGAATTCTCCCTCACCCATTTTGGGGCTTTGACATGTCCATCAGAGTAGATTTTTCTCTTTTCCCATGTTACAGCAGGTCTCTGCTCACTGTCAATATGTGTTTGTGCATGTGCAACCTCTTCCTCTCTGCTCCAAACACCGTTCTCCTCAAGGGTCAGGAGTGCATGGGACTCACCTGGGCCCCTGCTCCTCTAATGCCTATATTTATTGTATATACTGACGTGTGAGCTCGCACAGCATCTGTCCTGGAGCAGAACAGACCCCTCAGCTTTCCATTTACCGCAGTAGGCACTGGTACTTGAGACTCAGAGGTTAAAATTTATGTGCCTGCCCCAAATCAAGTATGATCACCCTCCATCCTAGGGACTCATCACCTGGACTATCTCTGGGGATCTTTTGCCTGTGGTACCAGAAGCTGTGTTACCAGCTTTCCCAGGATCTGGGGCTTTAGTTAGGCCTGAATTAGGAAGATGGTGACTCTGCCAATATCTACCAAACTCAGACAGAAGTGCCCACGAGTTTATCATTGGTGTCCACTCCATACATCTGGAGGGGAAAAGGTGAGTGCAGAGGCACAGCAGCTGGTGGGTGACTTTAGCATGGCCCATGTTTTATTCCATAATTTTTAGGTGTGTTTAGAGCCAGGATTTCAGCTTGGACCATGGTCAAGTGATGAATGGGACCTCTGGTTTGGAGCCAAATCTGTCTGAAAGCATTGCTAAAGCATGTTTCTATGTGTGGATGCTTGACTAGACTCCCTGGCTTCCACCCAGCTCAGATCAGCTCTTACCCTCTAGAAATTGCTGTATATCTGTGTAATCAAGAGTAATAAAAGTCAAGGTGGAGAAAAAAAAAAGAAAACAGAAAACAAAACAAAACTTACTTTGATTTCAGAGTGATTTGGATCAGAGCCTTTAACATTTCACCTCAGCATTCACTGAAAGTGAATGATGACTGGGAAGAGACTCAGTGTTTGTGTCAGCATATGCTGGATTTGCCTGCCTTAGGTTCAGCTACTTTCACAGGGATTAGGGGCCAAGATGGAAATTAAGTTAAAAAGCTGCAAAAATAGTGAGCAGATGACATTTTGATTTGCAGCAGCTCTGCATGGGGCAGCCACTAGATCTGATGGTGATGATCAAGGGGAGCTTGTGCTTATCTGCTCCTCCAAGTATGAGGCATCTACCTGCTTTTGAAGCCCAGGGCTGTGGCTTTCCCCAAGGCTTTGGATTGTAACATCAAGACCAGTCTGGAGTGGGACAGAAACCATTAAAAATTTCACTGCAACCTGGGAGCAGAGGTTGAGGTTCAATCACATGCAGACTGCCTTAGGCTTAAGAGATCTGCATGGGCTCTTCTTTGAAAACGGTCTCAGCACTGTTGCCTGCAGCTTGAGCCTGCATGGAGGAGATAGATAGTCCTAGGAACTACATAGCCACCAAGACCAACATCTCCAAGCAAATGATCCCATTTCACCTTGTTACAGTCCCACCAGTTTCAATGGATGAGCTCTACAGAGACCATTAGTGAGACTTCATCTCACTAACTAGGGGGACCAATGATGCTGGTCTGTGAAGGAGAGGGAGACCATGGCTGGAAGGGCTCTGCGTTAACACCTTAGCTCCTGGAAGCCTTCTTCCCTGGGAACATTTCTGTCTTGTTACCTTAGATTAACCTCCCATTAAATTATTTTCATCAATAAATTGCCAGAACCTGCCTAGGCGCTCGTGGCAGGGGAGGATATGTGCCTTTGCCAGCTGCGCCTGGCACACGCAGCAGCCGTTAGGCGCTTATGGGCACAGGGTTTTATTAAACATTAATGGCTTCAGCTTCTCTCCAGCTAATAATAAAAGGGGTCATTTAGGTTTGTTCTGACACCAATAAAGAGATTTAGATCTGTTGGAAAGCTGCACAGTGGAGTTTCGTAAATGCCTAAGTGCAAGAAAATGTCCTGCTTGTAAGTTGAAAGCGCTCATACGGTGCGCAAGCTGCACTCAGTTTTCACCATGAAATGGAGGGAAAAAAGTAGATAAACCTACTTTCTAGGTAATGCCTGATGGAAGAACCCAGAGGTATCAGGAAAGAGATCAGCACATAAAAGCCAGGCACATTTGGACCCTGAACCTTCCCAGTGCTGGGAGTTTGCCTGCTCCCAAAGGGGTCTGTTTGCTTTGGCACGTGTCCACTTACATGTTTGAAAAACATCGCCCTGATGCGGAGGTTTGGGGAAGAACAGCCCATTTCAAGAGTATGAAACAACAGTATCTCAGAACCCTTATCTGCCATTGGTGACAAGGGTCCTGGTATGTGCCATCCCACCTCTTCTGCTTTCCTCACACACCAAGCAACACTGTGCACCTGCTTACAATACTTGTTGCTGGAGCGGGCTATTTTAAGTCCCTGCAACACTGTCTTCAGCGTCCTCTTCCCCTTTTTAGTTTCAACAGAAAACATCTGTGAACAGCTCGTCACAACAATCCCCCACCAGTGTCTGATCTTGTATGATAACGTGCTCTAATGAGGTTATAGCTCCCCTCCTGCCTTGCAAATGCTTCGGAGTTGCTCAGGCTGGATTAGATGGGAGGTAATTAGAGTGACATGCTTTCATGCACAGAGAGAATAAAGGAACACAAATTTCCTGAATGGACAAGAGCTGCTTGGCCTCGGCTGAGAGAAATAACCAGGCAGTGATCTAATTCACTTTGCTGTTAATAGATCGTTATCTGTGGAGCTCTAGTGCAAACATGATAAGCTATAAAGAAATACGGATAAAAGCCAAAGCTCCAAGTGTTGCAGAGATGCACACTCAGCCCAGTGCTGGTCTTGCTGGCCTTGCCCCAGCTTCAGTTTCTACTCATCTCTGGAGCTGGCTTGGGCAGTAACACTCAAGTGGGGCTGTGCAATCAACTGGCTTCCCAAATTACAGGATCATTTGGCTCTAGTGTCAGGCTGGGAATTCATCAGTTCGCCTTGTGGAGTTCAAGCCAGAGCAGGCAGAACTGGAGCCAAAACCACCCTTGGCCTCGGACCTTGGGCTCTGGCACTGCAGCCCACAGGGACCCTCCACTGTGCACAGGTAGAGGCACCCAGGGGTTCTGCATTGCAGTTAGGGCCCATATCCATGTCCCTGCATACAGCACATCAATCCTGCCATGCCCTGGTGGATGTGAGATGCGTTGGCCAAGCTGCTTCAGGACGGCCAATAGGTTTGGGGTTACCAAGCTATGAGACGTCAACATCACTCCTACTCTGTGCTCTCCTCTTGCGTGGAGCTCTGCTGCATTTATCCCAGAGGCAGAACATATCCACCACACACCACTTGGGCCACGCATATGTGATCTGTGCTCTGGTTTTAGTTCTGCACTCAGCTTTCCCAGCTCAAGGTGTGACACTTCTCACACCTTCAGCTCCCTTTCTCCAAGACTAGCCCTGGCCAGCTGGAAAAATGATGTGACCACCACCAAGCCTTGGAAATATGTTTCCAGTCCCAACAGTGAGGATGTTTTTTTCTGCGTGGCTGGGGTAACACAGAGAGGGGCTGCTGGGTTATGCTGTGGTTGGCCCAAGATCATAGCAAGCAGCAGATCAGGTGCCTTCATCACAACCATGTGGTGAAACCTCATCCTTTCATCAGCACTGGCTTTCCCAGAACCCCCATATTACCTTGCCTGCCTTCATAATGTATAGTTTCTTTTATCCATTTTTTGCTTTCCTCAGGCAAGAATGCTGTCAGCTTCCTAGACAGATTTGGATGTGTCAAAAAACATAATCTTTTGGGCTAGATTTAGCCTACTTTTGGGAAGAGTGATTGCTGTTTCACTGACTGCTTCATTAGAGACGAGACAACCCCAGCCCTGCCTGCCTCGTCTCTCCACCTCCTAGTGAAGCATAAAAATGAAGCTTTATGGCCACAAAACCTGCTCTTCCAGCTCACTCCAAACACAGGCTGGGGGTCTGTCCAGTCACGCACAGGACCTCTGGGTCTGCTCTTCTTCCTCAGGCATCGCAGGCCACCTGAGGGCTGCTGAGCCTTTCCCTGACTTTGGTCCGTTTAGGTAGTGACAGAGGACTGCAGTCCCGTTGGGTGAGTTTTTTAACAACTTCAGCAAGAAACGTGTTGACATTCAAATCCTAGCTTTGACAACCACACAAAATGTGGATGTAGCCACTGTGTCCTGAGGTGGAGAAGTTACTCACGGACATGAAAACGGTGCCAGTTGCCCATGCCAGGGAGTGAGCCCCATCCTCCCTTATTTATTTAACAGTGCAGATGTAACCTCAAGGACTCTTCAATCCACCCTTTGCATCCTCCCTTTGAGTTAATGCCATGCCAGGCACGGAGAGAGCAGCCTGACTTTCCTTGTGAGCACCAAACCCTGCCAAGAAAGCGGGGGAGCCACACGGTGGCTCTCATTCAACTGGAGAGTTTACTGAAGGCAGCAATTTTCCAATTGCTTGAAGAGTTGTCATTAGACAGTTTAAGATGGCAGATTGCTAAATTGCTTTATGGCTGGGGCCAAGCAGGCTTCAACAGGGGACTCTTTCCTGTGAAAGCCTGTGTGCGCTGCAGTTCTTGGACTGGGAGAGAGAGGGAAACTTGCTCTTTTGCTTTGAGAATCCTGCACTGCTGGGAAGGAGCATGGCTTGCCTTGGAGAGAGGGGACACGAGATATAGGGATGAGAGGGACAGCATCTTGGAATAAAGAATTCCCATACGTCTCTGCGACCTGGGGTCCACCTCATGGTCTTTACCACCACTCATCACAGGGTTGGCGCTTTCCTTCTGGGACAGAAGGATCCGGTATTTATTAGGGCTTCTGTAGATGGAGAAACTGATTGAAGACTGTGCTGGTGAAGTCATCTCTGTGTCTGTGACCTCTGTAAAGGGGGAAGATTGAGCCAAAGATAGGGTTCAGGGGCACATGGTAGTGAAAATAGCTCTTCCTAGTGGAGAAATTAATGCCTTAGGTTTTGTTTTATTTTCACAGTAAGCATGTGCATGACAACCAGACAAAAGACATCACTCTCAAACAAGATAATTAAGTTAACCAGTGCAATGAGGAGGATGGAGCAATACCAAAGTGCTCTGGCATTTTGGTGACAGAGTTTTAAGCCCTTAGTTCATCTTGGGTTTCGGGTATCCCAACTGTTAGACACATCCTGAAGGTTTGGCAGGATATGTAAATTGAGGAATCCTGGTTTCCTGTGCATCTGTGTGCTGGGATTTTGGTGCAGAAGAAGGAGGTAAGCTTGAAAGATGTATGTTTAAAACATTGAATGTTGGTCCCACCTCAGTGCATGTACTAAGTGTCAACAAGGTGGAGAATCCCATTTCAGCCTTTCTTTTTCTCAGAACATTTGGAAGGAGATTGTGAAACTCTTCTGATAAATTTTGTTGAAATCATCAGGACAAATAGACATTTAGAGAAATGTGCATATATATATAATCTTATATATATGATAGAGAACACTAAACATCTATTCTTTAATGTTTTGAAGGCTTTTTTTTTCACTCAACAATTAGAAGAAGCGTGAGTTGAAAACCCTCTGGCATATTTCTTTGTTTGACTTTGGATTTGTTTACCTGAGGATGTTTCTGGAATTTATGCTAGGAAATGTATCTCTAGTACCTTGGACATGGAGATGCTCTTACTGCAAGATATAGAATTGAAATAAACAACATTGACTTTTTCCTGTCTCTCATAAATTTTAAGCCATTGATGCTGGTACCACTTGGGTAACATAGACACTTTGTGATTTTGGCTTTTAAATGTAGTTTTCATAAGTGATCGTGTCACATTCATGTGATCTGAATTACAACCACGAGATCTTGTTGGCTGGGCCCTTGCACAGATCTATAGCTGGACAAGGACCCCCTGAACACAAGGATTGAGGTGATATCCAGCCTTTCTGATCAGATAAAAGTAATTCCCCCTGAATTCCACCTGAAGTGATGTGTAGGAAGTCCCTCTGGGAAATGGCATTGAGGATCTGAGTTATTTAAGTGCTTCTGAAAAATATTTTCCATCAAGATGATGGTTGTGAAAAGCCAAGTGATACAAACTCAGGGCCTAAGAGAAAAAAAAAAAAAACTTTTGTGTTAGTTGCTGTGGCTGCCCAAAGAAGACAGATAAAGCAATGAACTGAGAAGGAATAGAGGGCTGCATTAGCAGCAGCTTCCAGAGGCTAAATACCCCGCGCCAGAGTAATCTCAAAGGCACCAGAGCATTAGCTCACACACGCAGTCTCCCCCCCAGCACAGAATTGCTTTTCCATGTTTTTCCCACCATTTTACACTATCTCTCTGGTCCTAAATGTGCCAATTCTTCTTTTTCCAGCCCCAAAGGGAGCCCATGCTGCAAATGAAGGGGGATGACACAGGTCTGCAGGGACCGGTGTGTGTGAAGGCAGGGGCTGTCACACAGCATCCCAACATGCTGCAGCTACTCTTCCTCACCTCGTTACAGTACCTGGCAGCAGAACCCAATCCACAGCTTCAGTTAATGCACCACATGGTGAGGTACTCGCATCCTAATGTTTCATTCCCGTCACGCCAGAGAATGCTGTAAGATTGGGAATGACAACAGCCTTAAGATCGTAATTGAACGGGACTCCTTAGATGTTGTCCTGTTGGTAGGACCCCAGGGATCTCATTTTATAATCCAGCTCGGAGCCTAGAGCAGTGAATGCTTAAGATGAGAACTCCCTTCGAATAAAAATGCTGCTCTAGTGCTTCTGAGTAGTTTCTCACTGGACTTGACATTCTCATCTACTCACTGCCCCTGGCAAACTTATCTTGTTCATCTTCTCTTCATCTCCCAGTTCCACACAGAAAAATTAAAAATCCCCATAATATATTTCTTTAATCTAGTCAGAACTCTGGCTGCACAGGGGTCTGTTGCATGGGCAAGTTGATATGGGTGAGCTCTCCAGCTCACCTCCTTTGGTGAATATCCTCTCCAGCTAAATTCCCTGAAACACACAAATGAAGCTGGAGCAAGGGAAGAAACAAAGGAACAAAGAATAAAACTCTCAGCAGAGAAGTGCTGTCTGATTATCACTACTAAAGGCCACAACAGGGGAATATCTTGGCTGCTTCATGTCATTTGCAAAGGACGAATGGATCATTCCCATGGCAAAAACCAAGCAAGTTAAGAAGAAACTAGAATGACATTCTGTTTTGGGTTACCTCAGACACCACTGTCCTCCCACCATGGCCTTTCTGTTTACATCCCTCCTACGAGTCTGGAGGGATCCTACTGAACTGCCCATGTCCATGTAGCACATGGATATAAACCCGTGCAAAGATTTCAAACAGGATCACAAAGCATATTATCATGTTGTAATTTAATTCCATTTGAAAGAATGTTTTAAATCTCCAAGGTTAGATGAGGTCCATGTTTGTGCCCTAGGAAGGTTTTTCCTGGCAGGTCTGTGAGAGCATCTTGGACATGTTTTAGTAAGAGAAAAAAGGCTTCCCAAGTGCTCTTCTTTGGACTGGGTGATGCCTGTATCGCAGCTGCTCATAGGATCAGACTATTAAATGCTTGTGGATGATTCATACAGTCACTGATCCACAAAAAGAAAAGGATTTGCCCCATAAATTTGCCAGATTTCTTCCAAAATTTCTGACAAAAAATCTTATTCAGTAGAACTTCATTTTTAAGCACTGCCTAACCTTTTCATTAGCCAAATTCCACTCTTCACACACTCCGAGTAAACTCCAACAAACAGTTTACAAGCTAGCCAGAGGCTGGAACACAGGCTGCTCCAGGAACACAGACAGAATGATAAGTTACTTTGGGAGAGAATGGCTGTATTCATTTGCTTTGTTTCCCTCTATTATTACTGGCCAGCTCTGGTTTCAGAGATGCTACTGCCCTGCTTGATAAATTGAAGGACTTCATGGACATATTAACACAGTTAGTCCATAGTCGGGGAGCAGACAATTGATTACACGTCAAAAAGTCACATACTGGGCAATTTCCCTCCTAGGCTTTGCTTTCGTTTCTCAAAATATGTGTTACAGAGCAAAGAAATCAAAAACGAGAGATAAGAATTTGCCCTCATGGTAGGAAGCTGCTTGGAATAGGCATAGTCTCTCTCTTTCTGTTTTTGTACAGATAGTCTTGTTGAGATTCAGGGAAGAACAGAACAGGTTGATGCCTTGCAACCAAGAAATATTTCTTAACGAAATATGAGTTTCAGTCAGAACATAATTTTTGGCTCAAAAACGTGACTTTCAATGACATTCTTCTATTTTTTCACCAAGAGAAGTCAAAGCAAACATCTTGTTCTTTTTTTTTTTCCCCCCAAATCACCATTTGTAAATTGTTGACATTTTAGCTGAAAATATTACCATTTATGTCAAAAATGTTGAAATACTTTCTTTACGCCTGTCTAGCTAGTGTTAGATTATTAGTTCGTGAAGACATTCAAGGATGCTTGTTTCCAAGTCACCTTTTTCACACTGTGTCAGAATGAAACCGAACTTCGAGACGCAGCAACTTCTTCCATTGATAGAAGTCCCATTTCCAGGGAGAAATAAGAAATAAGAAAACGGAGTATTTGATACTAAAGTCTTTTCTGTAAAGCCTGTCTGAAATAAGCTCTTATAACTCACATTGCAGTGGAGGCTGGAGGTCACAGTGGGTTGCAGTGGCCTGTTGTGCTACGTGTTGGACAAGCACGCAAGAGACAGCCCCGCCAGCAAAGTCCACACATGATCAGCAGATGAGATGAAGCAGTGACTAGAAAGAGAAGCATGGAAAGGTGAAATGATTCACCCCAAGTCATGCCCGAGGCCAGTGTCAGAGTTTGGAGTAGAACCGGCATTTCCAGACCACTGACCAGAGGCAGCATGATGGATGTGGCTGTCTTGTGGCTGTGTCAAAGGTGTGAATAGGAGAGGATGTTTCACTCGGGTACTAACCTTGTTTTCTGAGACTAGGAGGACCAGTCTGGCCTTTAGCAGAGGTACAATGCTCTCCGACCTCTCTTCATTGATCTTTTGGAGAAGCCTGGTTGGCTTGTTCTGCAGCATAGTGTCTGTGCATGTCTGTATTTCCCCTAAGCCCTTCAATTTTGGGGGCAGTCCTGTCAGCTTCTTCCACTTCCTTCTGCAGGAACCCTGTGACTTGTGCACCCTGCTCTACACATAGGGCATAGCTGCTCCGAAACCTGGGGCAGATGCACCTGCAGGGTGAAGGTGATCATGGCAGATCTGCACCATTACCACTAGCCAACACGTCCCGGCCTCCAAAATCACAAGGCACAAGACTGTGCATCGCTGCTGCTCAGGTGCCTGGGTGATGTTGCCCAGGCTTGCCCTTTGGAGACTCCCCTCTTGATTCTTGGTGATATTGGTGATAAAACGATGCTTTAGGCCCCAAGCTGGGGGGAAGGATGGCACAGGACACCAGGAACAGGGTTTTCATGCTGTGCAGTGCAGGCACATCCCTTCCTCAGCATTCCAGTGGTGGGTCATCCCTCAGCTGAGCACAGCGGGAAAAGGACGGCCCTGGTCCATCTGTTCCTCAGGTCACTGAGCACAGTGCACCTTCTGCACCTTCCCAGAATGAACAACAAGCTTTTCTTCTCCATCCTGCAGCAGATGAGTACACAGAAGAGGCGGATCAATATCTATCGACCACTGCCATTGCCTTAATTTCGCCAGCCCCCATGATTATATATCTGCTCTCCTTTCCTAGCCTGCTTTATGTGGCAGAAACTCACCTCATGTTCTCCCCAAGAAAGCTCCAGAATGGTGTTCCTTTGAGCCAGACCCAAATTATGAAACCTAAGTTATGCTATTTTATCGGATATGTCCTTCTTCAGATAAGAGCTAAGCTGATGATGGTGCTTTTCATTGAAAATTTTGGCTTTCAGGTTAGAAAAAAAACTAAGGCATTACAGTCCCAAATGCCCCTCTGGTGCCTCCAGGTTCAGTATGGAAACAAAATGCTTGTAATTGACTCACAAAATGTCTCATTGCCTCCCCCATGGTGAAGGAAGGGATGTCCTGGATGTGGGGAGATGTCTGGCACCTCTGCAGATCCCACTCACTGCCCCAGACCTGGATGAGCATCCTGTTTCCCACCCAAAACGTGCCCTCACCCCATATGAAACTACAGCAGAGAGCTAAGCCCACAGAAAACTTCCAGACAAGTGAACGTTTTCTTGATGGTTTAGTTCCCTGAACCAGCTCACCCCAGGGTGAGTCGTTCGTCTGAGGCTCAGCTGGGCCAGGAGCGTGGACACGGCACGAGGATGGGGTGAGGAGAGTCAGGGCTGACCGATCTGCACCAGCTCCCTCAAGAAGGAATGACCCATGATCATGCCCAAGGGACACCGTGCAGCCAAATGACATTTCCCTGTTCACGGATCCTGCCTGAAATCATTGCCTACCCAGGGGACAAGGTTCCTCCACCTCCAGCCCCTTTGACACTGGCTGCTGAAAAGCAAATAAACAGCTGCTAGTGAAGAACAAGGGGGAAAAAAGGCAAAAAAGCAATACAGGCAATTTCTCAGGATCCACCAACTAAAACCACATCTTGATTACATCTTTTCAGATAAAAGCTTGGATCCACTCCTCGTCTCCTTCCTTCTCCCCGCCCCCAGTGTTTACAGCTCTCAGGCTCTGATTTAGGTGGTTTACTGTGGCTTTCATCTAAGTGCATCAGCATTTTTAAATTAGTCACAGGTGACTCACAGGGTTACAAGAATAATGTTAAATTACCAGACATACACAGCCCATATACTTTATTACCTCATTTTTGTATCTTCTTTATGGTTTGTGATAGCAATGACCTTATAGTCTGTGGCTGAAGAGCAGGTTAAACTTGTTCTCTGTCAAAATGGTAATTAAAAAATTTCTATAGGGTAGGAAGCAAACCTTTACTCTTCAATATATTTCTCCTTCCAACAAGGCCCTCGAGCGAGGCTCGGAGAGGAACAGAAGACAATGTGCACAAAAGTCTCCAATGAACACGCTTATCAGCAGGCAGCGCTCAGTCAACTGCATTAATATTTTAAATAAATATGTATTAGGCTTAACAGGATACAACATATGTCAGAGCCAGAAAAATACAGCAGTTTCTCTTTGACCACCAAGCAATATAAGATCTGATTGAATGAAAAGAAAAAAGAGGAGAAGATAAATACATTTAGCAAATATTTTATATTGTTCTTATTTCAAATAAAGATGAAAGCTTGACTATCTCCTTTTTTTCTTTTTTTTCTTTTTTTTTAATCCTGTCCTTTTCCTAATGGTACCACTGCCAAATTGGAGAAAGGCAGAATAGACAGGAAGGGAAAACACGATATCTGATTAAAGCTGTGGGTAGGTTCCAAGAAAATAAAATAGGGTTAAAAAAAAAAAATACAATTATTTTGGGGTGAGGAGCGTAAAGTCAGTTTTGATCTCAAAAGCTGTCGGGGTGCCCAACGCGCTACATATACAGGGGCGGGCAGGCTCTCTTGCACTTCATTTCTTCCTGAGGTCACCACTTGCCAATGGGCAATGTTACTGCACCCGTTTTAAAGATGAGGCACCAGAGGATGCTCTAGTCTGCTTACCCAATGTGTCTAATGAACTAGTGACCCAGCTTTCCCTAAACAAGCACCTAAAATCCCATACAGAAAGGCTCACCCCCAAGAAGAGGTCCAGGCAGCTGAGGGCAGGGGGATGCCCGTCACCCCATGCCAATGCCAAGGATCGTGGCAAGCAGCCAGGTGCAATGTCCCAATGTTCCTATGCCTGAAGCTCCAAGCAGTGGAAAAGTTGGAATATCCCATCATTTTCTTGCTCTCCTCCCACCTGCCCCCTTTCAGATTCCTTTTATTGGCGTCATTTACAGGTTACTAACCAAGTTGAAACATTCAAGCTGAAGTCCAGCAGTTAAAAAGCAGCAAGGCATTCAACGTTTGCTTCCTGTGCAATTTTTTAAAGTGCTGCACTAAGGAAATGGGAGAGTGAAGCCTTGCCTTTTATATATCCCAGCAGACTTACACTTTTCTAATAGACCCGTCTAAATCAACAAAGTATTCCCCAGCCAGGGCCAAGAGTCGACAAAAATGGCTCCAAGGCAACTGATGCAGCCACAACTTTTCCCTGGAAGTTAATGAACTTTTTAAAACATTTGGGAAAGTGGTGTATGAACAAGGCCCCTTAGTGTATCATAGTTAATATAATGTTCTCTCTTCCCTAGGGGAGACCCTGTCTGGGCTGTCAAGTATAAGGTTGTTCTAAAGCTTTTTTGTTATATATGCAAGTCTGTCTCTTTCCTTCTCTCCCTGTTTTGTTTTGAGGGGGAAGCAAAAGGCATCCAGCTCCTGCCTGTACAAACTGTGCACTTCCAAGAATTTGAAGGGCAAATAAGCAGGGAATAAATGTATGCATACCTCTGCACATAGACGCAGGCAGCAAGAATTGCTGGCAGAAAGGAGCCCCGGTTCACCTAGTTCTCAAAACTGCAGGTAACACTCTGATTTCTCTTTAAGGAACCTGAAGGTTTATCTTATGCTGGATATTTCAGAGAGTTGAAGGAATCCTTATATGCAGCAGACATGGAATATGAAACTTCGTGTAGCTGCTGCATCTGCTGGGCTTGAGTGCAGCTTAGGACAGGTATAACCAAGCTCCTCAGTAAATCTTGTATTACTGCACAAGAGGCTGAAACTTGAAGGACCCATTCAGCCTGTGGGTAAAAGCAAAATGCAAGGGAGACATCCAGACTCTTGACTTGGGCACCAGTTGCCACCAGGCTGACCTGGTGTTTTGCTTCAGAGCAAAATAAAAAAAATCCAAAAATATATCAAAAATAGACCTAGATACGAATTACATAACAGATGTAAAGCTGTCCTTCCTGGCACACTTCATGGCAATCTGAAGCTCCCTTAAGCTGTCTCACTATGTATGGGCCATAAGCCCTGAAGAGAAGCAGGAGAGAATTTGGATCACATCCAAACCCTCACTAGCCCAGGAGGCTATGGGTCCTCCAGCTCCACTTGGTGTAAACAAGATCTCCTCAAGGAGAGCTCTAGGGAGCTGAAGTTTCCTTTGAGGATGAATTTATCTGGCTTCCAAATAGTGTTGCCAAGCCCTAGGTGTCTCTCTGAACTCTTCATTCAGTTGTGCCAGGTCTCAGCACAACCGCCCTACCAATGCTGTGTTCTCCCAGTGCCTGTTGACACCGCCTACCTTTTTAACAGATCTGAAGATTTGCCTTTTTTTTCCCATAATAATACCATAGAGCTCATCTTGAGAGGTTATCACAGATGACCCTGAAGTCATTCCCCATGTCACTGCTTTCAAACACAGAGCCTGCTTTTCTGTAAGCACAGCCTTGCATTCTTCATTCCCAAAGGGATTCCCTTCAATTTAGCTGAACTAAAAGCATCCTGCTCAACCATGACCAGATAAGTACCTGATCCATATCACTCAGTTTTAGTAACCCATATCTTCCTTATTTGCTACCCTGCAAATTTCTTTGCCATTTGTAACACCATAAAAGGTTCCTCATCCCTATATGTTCTATATCCTT
The DNA here is from genome assembly GCF_000705375.1 of Tinamus guttatus. The sequence goes on along the minus strand of NW_010577188.1, from coordinate 13,232 downwards.
GTCAAATGACTTATACAAAACCTTACACACTGTTATAGCAAGACCAGTCTCTAGGGAAGGCACTTAAAAATATCTTCAATCACTGGAGATTTTGCATGAACAGCTCTCAAGATACTGCAGTGAACTTGTCCTCCTACTTGTTGCCCCATTGTGCTGTAAAATGTAAGCTGTAAAATCAAATTATCACATGAACGTGGGTGAAATTCCTTGAAGAAGCTGCATGCATCATATCAACATGGTTGTCTTCTTCAACTCCATACTATTGTCATGATAGAGAAACTAGCAGGCTGGTTTCCATCTTGCCTGATCACACCATATGAGAAGCATTCAAAAGTTTCTCCATTCCTGAAGGAAAAGGATGTGTTAATATTTGGCAGGAAAATATCAGAGTGAAATCAATAGCAGGAACTGAAGAAGATTATGGTTACAGGTCATTTGTTTACACAGCTTTGCTGGTGACCCAGCTAAGGGAAAGTTAACATAAGTTTGCAGTTTTGGAAACCAGAAAATGTTCACATGTCCAAGGCATGCAGGAGCCTGTGAAAACGGACACACTGAAGGAATGTCCAATACAGCAGAGTTTTAGCTTTTCAGTATTAACCATTTTATCCTGGACCAGAACACAAACCCTGAACAAGACTTCAACAATAAACTAGACCTGGTTTAGGATATTCAGTTTCATAGGTATTCTGAATAAGGAAAAAAAAACGTTGTTTTCTTAGAATATGAAACATTCTTAGGTTAACATCTTAGTCAAAATCTCCCTTTATATTCCACCTGGGTTCACTGTACCTATATGCCCACCTCATTCTCCATCTCTACCACTCTTTCTGATATGATTAAATAATACTTTTTTTAGACATTTACAACAAATTTGTTATCACATTTTTTGTTAAATATGACACATCTGGAATAGACAAACGTAACACAATTGTGAACAGACTCTGTGCAAAACACCTTACACTAATCAATAGACTAAGTCTTTGAAAGTCAACCAAGACAAGATAGAGAGATATGAGGTCTGAAATCTCAGGAGTGACACAAAAAAAACCAAGGACCATTTATCTCTACAAGCACAAGAGTTAGGGGCTACCAACTAAAACTAACAGGTAGAAGAAGGCTTAAACAAGAATAAGATATTGTTCATTACACAAAATACAGTTGAGTTGTGGACTCCTTATTGCAGGATGCTGTGGATTCTAGAAATACACAAGGGTTCATAAAGAAATTAGGTAAGTTTCCCCTAGAAAAATCCATCAGGAGTTATTACCTCTAAAGACACTCTGCCACAGAAAGGCTCCACAACGCAAATTGCTAAAGACTTGAAAAATGTCATGTGGAAATATTATATATCCTTTTCCTATTCTTCTACTTTTCTTTATATGTCTGATATTAGTTACTGCTAAGGGTAGGCTATAGGACTAGAGGGAGACATGGTCTGGCCTAATCCAACAGCTCTTAAGCATTTTTGTCATATTTTATTGTTCATAGTCTAATTTTAAAGCAATATTTAGTGAAATAAATGTTACCATTGCCAAGAGAGTACAGCAGGAACCCACTTGGCAGGCTGAGAAATCTCTACAGAGAGCTAGGAATGCTCTTCCCATTGCTTTCACAAGCTCACAGCCTGGGGTGCAAGCAGCTGTACACAACTGGAGGAGTTCTACAACCTAGACACATTCCTCGAAATCCATCAAGGGATACAAAATGCAAAACTGTAGACACAGCTCTGTGGATCAGGGACATATTAATCCATCAGTTCCTCAGCACTGGGATGCTGGAGAGGTGAAAGAGATACTTTACTTTTCAAGCTATAGGTTTTCTATATTTCTTCTCTCTTCCTTAGGCATCTGCTAGGGACCATTGTCAGAGACTGCGTTGGTCTGCCCCAGTGCAGCAGTTCAAGCACGTCCTGTTACCAGCCTAGGAGAAGATGCTGTCCAAAGGGTTAAACATGGTTATTGCAACAGTAATGCTGCTTTGCTGCCATATGGTGCTCATAATCACACTGTTAGCACAGCAGCTGCAGGCAGAGGTAGTGCTATGGCAGCAACATCTGCACACAGTGCTGGTCCTGCTACAGGTGCCCAGGGATGAAAAGAAAGCATCCTTTAGGTGCTTCTTTTGGCTGCTGTCCTGTAAGAAAAGCACAGCTTTCCTACGAAGAAGAGAGAAATAAACAGGAGGAAATGCGAATTTGCAGATGCAGACGTCTGAGCTGCAATTGTCCCTTCCAAGCCCCAGATCTTTGGATCTGGAGTCTCTCAGATGGCATTTTCTCACTGTTGTCAAGGGAAGTTTGTGAGCAACAAGCTGCTCAAGCCTGAGGCACTGTAACGTTTAGGTGGCCCCCGTGTCACTGTGTACGCCTGTACTACACCACCTAGAATCCCTTTGTGGGACCTGTTCACTCACTTTTCCCTCTGCCTCCCAACTAAGAGGGAAATCACCTTATTCAAAGTGCCTAACTTCCTCCATGGAGAAAAAAATTGATGTCAGATGCAGATGTCTACGCTGGAGAGGTCTAATTTTGCCATAAACCTCATTGTAATATCCATGAAATTACTTATTCTTCTGATGTAAAAATTCAAGGTTTTGAAGCCAGTCTCATGGGGGTCTTCTCTGGGAGTCTGAAAACAGCTCGGTCTGGTTGTTCTTGAGAGGAGAACAACTGCATGGAACAGAACATCCCATCTCCAACGTGTGTGTGGGCTGCGCTTGCAGGCAATCCCCGGGCTGAAATGTTTTGTGAAGGTTAATAGCAGAAAATTTCCAGACGCTGAGAAAACCTAGAGGTCTTAGCTTGTTTGCAAGAAATCTGCAAGCAAAAGGAGGGAAAAAGAAAAGGGTATAGAGGAGGGGAGCGAATTCCCTGGATAATTGCCTAGACTTTTTTATTAAGAGAACATGGTGTTACATAGCTGGCTTAATCAAGACCTAGCACAGTGTGCTTTTTCAGAGGGGTTGGTTTTGGTGGGAATTTCATCAGAACAGCTCTGTTGGCCTGGGAAGGGGAGGAGAGGGAGACTTAGGTGATAAAAGTGCAAGGGTATGGAGGAGGGGAGCGAATTCCCTGGATAATTGCCTAGACTTTTTTATTAAGAGAACATGGTGTTACATAGCTGGCTTAATCAAGACCTAGCAGAGTGTGCTTTTTTCAGAGGGGTTGGTTTTGGTGAGAATTTCATCAGAACAGTTCTGTTGGCCTGAGAAGGGGAGGAGAGACTTAGGTGATAAAACTGTCCCCTGAACCATCAGGAAGGGCAGCTACTTGTGCACTTCTCACTCAAGAAGACGTCATCCAGCTCAGGGAATATTTCAAAAGCCTCATTTTTATCCCCAGTTTGGTAGATCTGAAGGTTGCTCACCACCCTCATTCACTGTCATTCCAGTTTTCCCTCCACGTAGGTGCTGCATGGGCTTATTCTCCATTAAGCATGAACAAATCCAGTTGTCTCTGCACTGGTCCAAGTCATATCTGTCAGCTCCACTGAGGGAGTCACAGCCATGCCAGCTACTGTCTAAGATGCAAAAAAAAAGGCCAGCCAGAGAGAAGGAGTCCTCCTTGGTACTTGTTGAAGTTGGTACTTGCCCTCATGGCCAAGGAGGCCAATGGGATCCTGGGGTGCATTAAGAAGAGTGTCTCCAGCAGGTCGAGGGAGGGGATTCTGTCCCTCTACTAGCTCTGGTGTGACCACACCTGGAGCAGTTCTGGATTCCCCAGTACAAGAGGGACACTGAGCTTCTAGAGAGGGTCCGATGTAGAACCACAAAGATGATTAAGGGACTGGAGCATCTATCTTATGAGGAAAGACTAAGCGAGCTGGGCCTGTTTAGTCTGGAGAAGAGAAGGCTGAGAGGAGACTTGATCAGCGTTTTCAAGTACCTGAGGGGTGATTATAGGGAGGATGGGGCCAGGTTCTTCTTTGTGGTGGCCAGTGACAGGACAAGGGGTAACGGGTGTAAGGTTACCGTGTAAGGAAGTTTAATCTCCGTATGAGGAAGAACTTCTTTCCTGTGAGGGTGCCAGAGCCCTGGAACAGGCTACCCAGAGAGGTTGTGGAGTCTCCTTCTCTGAAGATCTTCCAAAGCCTCCTGCTCTGGGTGTTCCTGCTGGAGCAGTGGGGTTGGATTAGATGAGCTCTAGAGGTCCCTTCCAACCTTAATCATTCTATGATTCTGTGAAAAACACTGACCTTTTTATGGGATCCTAGAACATGTTAGTGCATGAGGGCTCTAATGCAATGCAAACATTACCTCCCATGTATCCATCCCATGGAGAGGCAGTGTTGCCTTGGTGCTGAGCGCTGATGTGGGCCATGCTGGGATAGTTGAGGATGTCTTAAGAAGACCAGCTTACCTGTGGTCGGTCACTGTCACTTAAGTACACCATCAGCAACTGAGCTGAAACCATTCCAGATCCTTCAGCGACACTGCTTACCTTTGCAGTGCTCTCCCTCAGAGTTCATTTTATTAAAATTTTGTGTCAAGCATTTGAGGTAGGTGGATTTTTTTTAATGCGATCAGATGCACGGCAAGAACAAGCTGCAGACACAGCTCAGCAAGGCTCAGCCTGACCTTTCAAGCCTGAGCAATTGGAGCTACAACTCCGGAGCAGGATAAAGCCTGATTAGTGATTTTCAGAAATGTTCAGCTGATAACAGCGATTGCTCCAAGTTGCTAAACGAACACAGACACTGGTGCTCTGCTTTTCTGATAAAAAATGATTAAAGTCTCCTTAAGAGCTTCTAAATCTCCTCTTCAGAAATTCCATTAAGCAATCTAATTAGCTAATTCTATTAACTGATTAGGTGATATTAATTAGTTAATTTAAGGGGAAAATTTATAAAGCTATCGAAGGAAATACAAGAAAAGGACAGGGACTTTCGGCCAAGAGCTTCCTTTTCTCACCCCCACCGTGCCTTAATTAGGAATTTTAATTAGCCATATGCTGGGGGTAGGGAATCATTAATGGACCTCTGCTTACCCCATCCTCTCTTCTGCTTGTCTTGTGCCCATTGGTAATACAGGGTGACCAAAGCAACTGTGGAGGGTGGAGGTTTGGCTCCTTGGCTCTTGGCTCTTTGCCTTCCACACCTATTTTTTTTTTTGGTATGTATTGCACAGGGCACCTAGATAAGTGGTTTAGAAGCCTCTGTAAAAGGTGGAAAATGAAAAAAAAATCTGTGCTAAAAGCATAACTGCTTTTTTAGCATAACTGCTACAACACCTCAGCAGGGCACTGCGGGGCCGCTCCATGTGGCTGTTTGGCAGCCCCCAAACGTGTTTATCAATTTGCAGCGGTGGCCCTGAGAAGCTGGCAAACATTTCTGGTGCCAGTTTTGCAGATGGTTGCCCGTCAGCAGGGACACCCAGTGATGTAGCTGCCATCATTATGTGGAGCCGTTGGCGCTTGCAGAGTGGAGTGTCAGGGGAGAGGCAGGATGGGAGGAGAGTGGGAAGGGCACGGGATGGCCCATGAGTGATGTTAAATAGTGACGAGCCTGTCCTCAAGCACATTCCTGGAGACCCTGGGTGCAGACTTAATCCTGGCAGCTTTGCATGGCATCAGCCAGACTGGAAAGTTGGCCATTGCTGCCGCTGACACCAGAACTGCATCTCCTGATAAACTCACTGACAGGCACTATCAAGTCTGCACATCCCACAGACCCTCCCAACCCAGGTCAATGTACAGGAACTTCAGATGTGCCAGAATGACTCCCGCAGTATCTGGGCATCTGAGACCCCATCGCACCCCTATCACCAGCTGCGCACAGGTTTGGCAGAGGGAAGCACTTAAAACATCCCAGAAATCTGCAGCGGTCTCTGCTGACAGACCCCATGGAGGAAAGGCTTGGTGTCCTCCAGGGACCTCTCTAGATATCTACTCTACTAGATATCTACTCCACCTCCACTACCGGCATGTTTCATCCAAAGCCAAAGATTCCCCAAGGAATGGGAGTGGGTACCAGCACAAGGTCTCAAAGTCTCTGGAGGTACTGAGCTAATCATGTCATAGCAACTTATCCCTAGGTAGGTAACATTGGCGTCCCAGGTGGTTAAAGACAGAGGTTCCTGAGCTGTGACCCAGGGGACAGGAGGTGTGGAGAGGGAATAAACACAGTGAATCAGGGCCCTTGTGCACTGATCAAAAGCTCCTTAGGGTCGGGCAGTCCAAATCTTTGCTTTTACCTAAAATCCATTTTCAAGGATGAGAGCGTGTTACATCAATATTACCAGTGTAAATGCAAATGCAATCCTGGGCTAGGATGGCTCTGTTAATGTTAATGCTACCAGTGATGCTGCTAACAGGAAGAGTTCTCTCCAACCCCCAACACACACAGACACACACAAATGACAGAATTATGAAACCAAAAAGTTTTGCATTCTTAGCCAAATTTGGAGTGTTTAAATCTCCCAGTGGTGCCTCCACTGGCCTTTCAAGCCCCTCACAGTATCCTCACCAAGTCCCTGGGCAGCTGCCTCCCAGGTGCTGCCAAGAGCTGTCCACAGCAGAGGAGAGCTCCCAGGAGAGCTCCAGGAGAAGACATCCCGAGCTGGTGGGCTTTGCCATCCCCTTTCCTCTACCCTTCCCTGGTGAGCCATGCTCTGCTAATTACAGCTCGGCGTGCACTTTTGCGAGGATCCCTGGGGCGGCAGAAGTTGGTACTAAAGTTCAGCCGTAACAGGAGCTTTGTTGAGCGGTGCTGGGACCAGGAGGTCAGCGGCAGCTGCTCTGCCAGCGTTTAACGCTTTGTTCACCTCTGCGCGCTCGCCCATGAAGAATTTCCTGTTTCCCGGGCAGTGCACGCAAGAACCTTCTTTTATTTGTTAGCCTCATCATCCATCACTTTTAACTCTGTAGTAGCACCAGAAAGGCAACCTGCACGCGGCTTCCCTGTCATGCTGTGATGTGGTATCCAGCAGCAGCTCCACAAGTGCTTTTTCACAAGCAACCTCAGGCAGCAAGAGGAAATTTCTCAGCTCGTATTTTTGCAAAGTGCCATTCAAATGATGTCAGTTCTTGAGAACCATGGGGTTTCACCACTGTCAAGATATTTAAATCAGGGCAAAACAGACGTATCGGAATAAAGTCCCAAACTGCAGGAGATAAGCATAGCCAAGTAGCATGCACAGCTGCTATTCCCCAGCCTAGATCCCACCTTGTCTACATTTTCTGAGCATCCACGGGGCTAAGGACTTGTCAACTTGGCAGAAACTGCACAGAGTTTAGACGTAGCTGTAAATGAATACACAAGTATCTAGCAGGCTGGTACATGAGATGGCTTGAGCATATATTGAGCAGCCTGGGGTTTCCCTGACTTCCAGCCCTGATCATGCAGTGAAGTGAACTGTGTCCCTGGCACCTTCCTGGCTGTTCTGAGGATGTTGGGCATGATTTCCATCCATGCCGCAAAAATACTCATGGAGCCAAGAAATGCACCCTTCCCCAAAGTGTTTGCTCAGGTCCTAGAGCTCTGCTCCCCCCATGGCAGGGATGTCTTGGTCTATGGATGCAAGCTGCATCTTTTGTGAAGAACCAAGTCATCCTGCAGGACATAAAATTGCTGCAAATCACACGGGCTTCCCCTGTGCTTACCCATGCCACCAGGCCGCCCCACATTGCTGATCTCTAGGTCAGCTCACCTCATCTCGCAGCTCTTCAGCAGCCTGTCTGATTGCTCAGCTACAGTCCTAGGAATTATGGCTAGTAAATTATCCTACTGTGTAATGGTTCTAGCCTTTTATTCTCCAGCCTGTCAACTGAACACCCATGATACTGATACCATGAAGCAGAAACTTCGAGGAACACTATTACTTGGAAATCACACCTCTGCTTTCCTGGGATATTGCTGCCATGAGACTTCTCGTTCCTTCTCTGTTTGTTCTTCCCACAGCACCTTATCAATCTCTATCAGTGCACGCAGACGGGAGCAGCACATAACATTGGCCAGGTTGCATACAGTGCTCCCTCAAATTATGTCTCAGCAATGCTCTGTCTGCTCTGGAGTCTCTGCAGTCTGCACCTCAATGCCTCTTTTGTAAAGTGCTGGATTCTCCATGGCTGCTCAGATTTTTTTTTTTTTTAATGAAGGGCTCAGACAGTGTTTGTCCTGTGCTTTGAAGATGCTGGTTGATAATATCCCACATGAACTTCCGCAATATGGACAGACAGGCTTGCACATACTGGCACCAACTGAAGGTTGATCCCACAGATCACCAGACCTTCTGCCTACAGTCACATGAGGGAAAAGGCTTTCATGGACATGGATGTATCAGCTGCCTTATTCCTCTCAACCACCTACATCAGGACAGTCTATCCTGATACCACCATGTTTGAAGAAAGGGGTACATTGAGTTTGGAAAACAGGGGAACATCTCCAGAAGTGGCATGTCTGTCAGTGTGGAGATTCTCAACAGGACCTGGCTATGTCCATGTGGCCCACGTGTGCTCACATCATGGCAAAGCTCCATCTGTGCACAGCTGAACAGAAGGAGAAAGCCTTTTATAGTCAGGTGGAAGCTGCTCCACTTGCTGAAGCCACAGAGGGGGAAGCGAGATCACGCGATGAATGACGAACTCGCCTCCTTTGCCAGATCCACCACGAGCAGCTGTGGGACACAGAAGTTCAAGTCCCAACTGCTCTGACACCCTGCAACATGCTGGACCAAATGATCTGCTGAGGCAAATGGTTCTCAGCTCCAGCGGAATTATGCCAAGGGCAAATTTTGACGTATCATCCATGGAGGGCAGCAGGAGAAGGCAGATGTTCTTATCTGATTTGAACCAGATCGCACATATCTGGCAAGCACTGCGGTAATGTATAATCCTGGGCCAAGCCAAGAAACCCGATCCCATGATGGGGCCTCCAGCTGTTGCTGCATTACAGTCATAAAACCTGCTTCATGCACCTGCTTGTATAATACAAGGGGAATGGCCTTCCTGACCATTCCCAGAGATTAGTTTTGCCCTAAAGAATGAAGTTTGCTAGCACTTGTAGTTGTTAATATGGTTAGCTTGGGCTGCCTGCTTTGGCAGGTTTGTTAGCATACTTGCAATATTTAAAGTATAATTTTTGAGTCAAGAAAATGTCCTTTTTAGTGTGCAGTGAATGATAGATCCACAGGGAGATGCAAGCCTTGAGAAGGTGCTGCCATACCTTTCTGCACAGGGAATTCACACATTGAGCAAGATATCCAAGACTGGGTCTTGTAATACCCTGAACTGGAATAGGAATATAGCTAGGGCACACTGTAAGGATCTTTTCCTCAGTCTTCCTAGCAACAGACTAGGAGACCATGTTCCTTGCAAAAGAAAGAGTGAGTTTTCAAGAAAAGTTCAGGAGAAATAGCTACATCAAAGCCAAGGTCTCCCACACAGGCCATGATGACCATGATCACTACGTAGCTCTTTATGACTATCCTCATGAGGACAAAACTTGATCCCTTGTGATCCTCAGGGCAAGCAAGAATAGGCTCAGGACCAAGTAGAGGTAGATTTTTATCTTGCTCTCTTGTTTTCATTCTTCCTTTTTCTTTTTTTCTGAAATCCATAGGAATGTTTTCACAACACAGTAACATAAAAAAGTGAATATGATACTATAATTTCTTGCAGATAAGCAGCTGTAAGTCAGTTACCGACTACCTTTAAGCCAGGAAAAAAGTACCTGAATTTAAAAGGAGAAACACTAATGAAGTTCTATTATAGGCGCAGAACCCATAAAAAAAAATGGGCAATTTTTGTACATTTTCTTCTTAAACTATAGAAGAAAAGGAAAGGTACACTCTCCTAATAAAAGATAAAGGATCAGATCCTCTCCTCTTCTCACTAGTTACGCTAAGGCCAAATCAGATGTCGTGAATAACAACAAGTAGAAGCATATGAGCAGGTCTGGCTTATGGATGGTACAATGGCTCTGTGTTTGTGCCCTTTCCATGAGCATCATATCATGATATTTGCTACAAAAGCCTTCTGAATTCACTCAAATAGGGCCCCTTTCAGTGCAAGACATGCACACCAGAAATTGCTTCATTTAACTTTACATCTTGGCCCTTTCCTAGCTTTGCAGTTACTTGCAATGATGAGAGGTGACCCTAGGCCAACCAAAGCAAGTCAGTGGACTTTCCCACTGGAGTAAGGTCAGGCCCAGAGTCCCACGTATCTAAATGCGACAAGAACTATTAACACATTCACCCTGTTAACCGCTGGTGAGATGGACTGTGCTGCTTTTCTGCCTTTGGTATTGAGTCACAGCCCTGCACAGATGATGAGCTCCAAAATGTCTACAGATTTTGTAGCAAAACCAAGACCCCAAATCACCCTGCCTGGGTCACTAACCCACCAATAACAATCCATCATTCTTCTTGGATTCCCACACCTCACATCCATACAGTCAAAACCATAAAAACTTATTATTCTTTTTTTTTTCCTTTTCTTTTATTTTTTTTATAGCTTCTTACTGGATACGGGCTGACTATCATAGTACCTGTATGAACTGGAGGCATTAAAAGCAAAAAGTATGGCAACACACCAGAACTGCAGCTCTGGACTGTATTGAAAGGAAAGTAAAGTGGAAAAAAGAAATAGAAACTTTTTTTTTATAATGTATTCAATCTCTGTTTCAGCATCACAGAGCTGAAGAATAATTTAAATTGGAATGGACCTTTGTAGGCCTCTAGCCCAAGCTCCTCAAAGCAGTGCTAGTTTCAAGGTCGGTTCAAGTTTTCAAGGCTTTCTTCGGTTATTTTTTGGTTATCTCCAAGGGTGAAGACTGCCTACCCTCTCTCAGTCCTTGTACTGCTTCACTATTCTCATGGGAAAGAAGCTTTTCCTTACATTCAAAATGATTTCCCTTGCTAACTTGTACCCATTGTGTCTTGCCCTTTTGTTTTGCACCTCTTCTCTATAATCCTTCTTTAAGAAGTTCCAGATAGCAAATAACTTCCTCCCCTCAAACATTCCCTTTGCCCCAGAATGAAACACATTATTTTGATTTCTGGTGAGAAAAGTGGCAGTTCTGAAAGCTGGATTTTGATTGTACGGGTTGGTATCACCCTTCCACCACCTATCCCGCCATAAACTCTCCACATTGTTTTCCAGCTGAAGCTGTTTGGAAATTCAGGGTTGTATGTGTAAATGTTCTTCTGGATGACCAAAAATCACATTTCTCATCCAACTGAATATTCACTAGAAAAGTGAACTCATGGGAAGCCACTAGAAATTGGGTGCCTTCGAAAAATCTCACCCTTTCTCTGTATCCTCCTCCTCATCTCTCATGAGTGTTAAATATTAAAGTGAGGAGCTGGTGGCTTTGATAGGAAAGAAGCCCAACTCTCGGCCCAAGGTATTTCCCTTTCTCCCTTCAAACACTGAATGATTTTTTTTTATTCTGTAGTATCTGCCAATTTCCCTCACCCCACCCCCCTGCAGATGGCATGATGCCAGATCCACAGCAAGCGAGCCAGGAGGAACGTATATTCCCATCATCCTCAGCACTACAGTGGAAGCGTTTAAGGCATAGGCTATAAATTCAGTCTTCTGCCAGGAGATCGCTTAGCAGAAGTCCCTTTTGCAAGAATGTCACCACGTGCTTCATACAAAGAGCCAGGCAGAAGGCTCCTGCTGCTCTCAGCAGATGGTTGGAGGGTCAGCCTTCAACGTACCAGGGTTTTGTGGAGATGCAGGTGAGAAGAACCACTGCTCAGTGTGTGGGGAGGAAATGCCAGACCACGGCAAAGGAGGAGCCCGGGCATTTGCAAGGGTTTGCCTCTGCCGCTGTGGACCACTCTCTGCCAGCCCCTAAGGCAGAAAGGATGGACTCACAACTCCCAACCATTTGCTTCCCTGAAAAATGGCCCATATGAGCTGGCCAAGGCAGGCACCAGGGTATCACACATTACCCGGACAAGGACAGGCAGTCCCCACTTCTCTCGAATCCTGCTAGGCTCTGAGGGATCCCATAGCAATGAGATCCCACAGGCCAATGTGGAAGTTCCTCACTGGGACCTGTTTTTCTTTCACTAATTCCCTTCTCTTGTTTTTGTCTCATAACAAATGATACAAGAACAGCAGTACTCCATCTATCTTAACTGTCTTTTCTCCTCCAGGTTATTAGGACACATGACATAAACCTTTGCTGGTTCTTCCTGGAGATGAGTCACCCGCTTCATCTCTGAGAGGTGAGATAGAGGCACACATGAAACATATAATCCCAGAGACATTTTCTATTTTACTAATTCGCAGGCTCATGAATGAATTGCTAAAAAAGACTGGTAGCTTCTTTTTTCTTCTTCTTTTTTTTTTTTTTTTAAACCAAAGGACACCAAGTGTGTTCCCACCAAAGCATTATTAGGCTGGCAACCAGAAGATGGCCAGATCCACAGAAATGGCTATCCACGGAGGTATTTTGGCACCCAGTTGCTCTTTAGATGCCTAAACTTCAACTAGTTTCAAGGAGATAAGCACACCTAGATCCTGCTCTAGGCTCCTGGATATTTGCCTTTTTTCCCCATCCCTGAAGAAGAAGAAAGGTTTTCTGTGCAGTTTTTACCACATCATAACAACATTTAAATTATGCCCAGATAGAAAGTGTAAACACTAGTTTATGGACTTTGATAAGGGAAATTAATGTGTGAAGACTCCGAACATGGCCAGTGGAATCAAACTCTAGAAAGAAGCATAGCTTCAGTCATGGATGTCTGGTGCCCTACTACACTTTCCCTATTGTTAAGGATGATGATGATCTATTTATTTCATTACAGACCATTGTTGCCTAGATATTTTAAGCTGCTGCTAATTAGCAATGTCTGTTTCTGTTGCCACTGTAACACTAATTTGGTTTCATGTCATTTTTAAGTGGACTGAAATGTTTCCATCTTTAATGCATTTGTCCTATTCCTTCTGCAAGCAAGAAATGTAAATACTGATCAGCCTGACAGATAAACCAGACCTAAATAAGAGGTGGTCATTTTGACTGAGTTAATTAACATTTATTGCAGAATCAGAGCATTTTCTTATGTTCATGGGGTGCAGGGTATTTCTTCTGGATTAATATATATACATATATACTACTTGAGAGCAGAAACTTGGAATATATTTCTTATTATAATGGTCATGGTGGGCATCTGGAAAACAAAGGTCTAAGCCTTTAAAAAATCCTGCTGCCATATGGTTTATAGCAAATACTGGCCAGGCAACCTGGCAGTGCAGCTTGTTTCTTCAATCATCTTCA